>OZ026621.1:73808409-73912409 GCA_964020975.1 Hermodice carunculata
GACTCCTTTCCATGTTGCAGTCGTGTTAGCTCATTTATTGGTATTATGAACATATTTTAAATTTGTAAACTGGTCTTTCATAATTAATTTATCAATCTTGTACAAAATAGGTGGGTTTTATTATCTGAGATGGGGAATTTCTGGATGGCCTTGGGTAAGTGGTCTTTTGGAGTCCTATTGGGTGACCACTGGTCAGCCTTGCAAGTGGTGTCCCAAAAGAAATAAACTATGATTAGAAAGTGCTCTGGCACATTGAAAACAGTCACAAAAAGCAGGTGCTCTCCCAAAATAGGGGTTTTGGAAAAAGGAGTACTGTATGGATCTATAAAACTGTTAGCTGAACTGACTTGTCAGACAGCTGATCTTACCTTTTGATTTCATCATCTGATAATTGTCATCATTTCATCTTTATTGTGATGTCTACTTTCCCAGGTATGCATTGTGATTGGTGGTTTTAGTTTCTTCAGGATTTTTTTAGCCACAGGCACTTGTTTTATTCTTGATGCACATGAAAGCAGCATATCATTGATTTAAATGTCTCCCGGTGGAAGCCGGGGGACATATTGGTTTAGTGCCCGCTTCTTCTTCTTCTTCTTCTTCTTCTTCTTCTTCTTCTTCTTCTTCTTCTTCTTCTTCTTCTTCTTCTTCTTCTTCTTCTTCTTCTTCTTCTTCTTCTTCTTCTTCTTCTTCTTCTTCTTCTTCTTCTTCTTCTTCTTCTTCTTCTTCTTCTTCTTCTTCTTCTTCTTCTTCTTCTTCTTCTTCTTCTTCTTCTTCTTCTTCTTCTTCTTCTTCTTCTTCTTCTTCTTCTTCTTCTTCTTCTTCTTCTTCTTCTTCTTCTTCTTCTTCTTCTTCTTCTTCTTCTTCTTCTTCTTCTTCTTCTTCTTCTTCTTCTTCTTCTTCTTCTTCTTCTTCTTCTTCAACACTTGGTTTCCGTGCGATAAGTCTTGAAGGACTTGACAGAATTTGATGAAACTTGGTAGGATTATGTATCTAGGCAAGACCTAGGTTGGGATTGTATTTGGGTGACCTTGACCTAATTTTCAAGGTCACAGGGTCACTTATGTGAAATTGGTTTCCGTTCGATAAGTCATGAAGAACAGGATGGAATTTGATGAAACTTGGTTGGATTATGTATCTAGGCAAGACATAGGTTGGGATTGTATTTGGGTGACCTTGACCTAATTTTCAAGGTCACAGGGTCACTTATGGGAAATTGGTTTCCGTTCGATAAGTCATGAAGAACTTGATGGAATTTGATGAAACTTGGTAGGCTGATGTATCTAGGCAAGACCTAGGTTGGGATTGTATTTGGATGACCTTGAGCGAATTCTCAAGGTCACAGGGTCACTTATGTGAAATTGGTTTCCGTTCGATAAGTCATGAAGAACAGGATGGAATTTGATGAAACTTGGTAGGATTATGTATCAAGGTAAGACCAAGGTTGGGATTGTATTTGGGTGACCTTGACCTAATTTTCAAGGTCACAGGGTCATTTATGTGAAATTGGTTTCTCTGCAATATGTCTTGAAGAACTTGATGAAAATTGCTAGAGTAAATGATACAGGTGAGAGCTAAAATAGGATTGTAATTTTCAAGCAAACTTGGTCATTTGTAATTTGTTATCACCTGTAGCTTATTCAGAGGCGTAAGTGTTCCACCGGGAGACATTTGATTTTCTGTTGGAAAATCAGTCTGTTCTAGTTTGGTTATGCTTTTCAAGGATGCTATAAGGCATACTGTACCAGTCATAATTAATAATGCTGTGGTCTCTGCAGCTTAAAATAGAAGGGAGATTTACTCTGCCCTGTTCTTTTGCTCCCTGTCCTTTTTCTTTGCTCCCTTTCCTTTTTCTTTTGCTCCCTGCCCTCTTTCTGTGATATACATCATGCTTTGATGGTTTATTTCAATCTTGACTATCAAAATCTTCAGTATTTAAGCTGAATTCCAAGAAAATATATCAAAAGCAGTATTTTCACCATAATTTAGATACAGTTATCAACAATTTCTTCCGTTTCACGTGAAATATATGCTATTTTATCTAGAACCTTACTTTTGAGGTGCCCTTTATGGTCCCTACCCATGTTGACAAGTTGCCCTTTTGAGATCAAACTGCCCTGCCCTTGTGAAAACCTGCAGAGACCACTGTAATGCCACCATACAAAATGTCCAATTTCAAAGTGTTAAATGCTGGTTTGTGGGGCATATACATGTATTTCCAATACCACAGTGGTTGGATTCTGGTTTTGACTCCATACATTTGGAAGAAACTGCAGCTGTACTATGGGTTTTTTGGTTTTGTGCTGTTTGAAAAATAAAAACGGCACCAGCTGCAGCTAATTGAAACCTGTATTTGGCCTTGTATCTATTTTACATTAATCCCTGATTGTAGATGGGTGAATTTGTTTAAGGGTCACAGGACAAATTTCACATGCTTGGTGGCAGACAAAGATCTAGAGAAATTTTTATAAGCACAGGGCTTAAAAATTCCCACATGTCTTGTTTTATTTTATGTTGTTATACCCTGACTGCCTGTGCAGAGTACATAACCATCATGGCCTTCTTGTTTGCATCTCTATGCTTTTTAGGGATCAGTTTTTGAGATATCTAAAAAAAGCCTTCCTCTCTAAAATGGCTTGACCAATTGATTCGAAAGGAAATAGAGACACGTCTGGGGCTCATAGTATATAATTTATTAGTACAGGTGATCATGACGTAATTTTGAAGGTAAGAAGGTATTTCTTATGAATCCGGTTTCTGCAGGAGAACTCCAAAACTATTTAATCTAAGACTTTGAAATTTAGTATCATGAATGTCTTCTTACAGGGTTAGGTTTGGAGTACATTTGGGTAAATTTGACTGAATTCTGTAGATCACCTGGATACTTTTCATGAAATTCATTCCAAGGAAATAACTCCAGAATTATGTGAGCTAACAGTTTGATTATGTGCAGAATGATGATTATCTATAATGGCCACATTGGGATTTCACCAGGGTGACACTGAATTGGTTCTCAATGTCACAGAGCCACTTTGCTGTTCAGTTAATAACTTTGAGAATCATAATAAGCTTGTGCTTAGATATTGCACATAATGATGATCCTTTGTCATGGCCCTGTTCAGACTCCACAGGGTGACCTTGATATAATTTGCAAGGTCACAGGGTCACTTAATGAGTTTCACTGTTCACTTGGTAACACAAGAATTTATATCAAGCTACGGCTTGGATATTGTACATGATGATGATCCTTGATGATGGCTTGTTGGGGGATAGCATTTGGATCATCCTGACGTTATTCTTAAGTAGCTTCATTGATTTTCATTTCTAGATTGCATTTCACATGTTTCAAGAATCAAATGAGCAAGGACTTGGGTATTGTATTTGTTGATGGTTTTCTGTTAAGGCAAAGTTATGATTTATAACTGCGTGTGATTTTGACCTGTTTTAAGGTCTTGGTGCTTTTTGAGAGAATTTGAATTAACTGTAATTCCTGTGACACTATATTTTGCAGTGGAAGATGCATTAATTGCGTTTTCCTTTGATTGCTATGCCCAAAGTGGTCAATGGCTCTGTCATTTTACCATACAGACACACTGATATAGGACTATCGTTTTATGTTTGCGAATGATATATACCTTAGCACGCTAGGTCATCTGAGTGTAGCAATAACACAGTCCTCTCGTTTGTTCTTTTTTTTTGGAAATTTTTGAAACGGTATGTTTTCTGAAAAAAAACCGGGCCAATTGTTTTAAAAAGACACAAAGACCCATCTGAGGTCTTTGATTTTAATTTGTTGATATGGGAGACCATGACCTACTTCCCAAGGTCACAGGGGAATTTTGGTGAATTTAATTTTTGGTTAATTGTTCAGGAACTTAGGATATTGGAATTGCACATGACGATGGCTGTCTGCAAGGGCAGAGTTTGAATTACATTTCCTTGACTTTTTCAAGTTCACATGGCAACCAGTGAACCATGCCTCAGGATGATAGCTCAAGAACTATTTAAGCCAGGACTGTATTATTGAACATGCTCAAGGTCCTCTGTAAAGGCCAAAGTGAGACTAAACAATGATGACCTTGAGCTACTTACCAGTGTCACTGGGCCATCATACTGGTGAAGTTTTGTGTTCATTTGATAATTTGTAAAGATATTTGACCTGGATATTGGACTTGATTGAGGTCCTCAGATGGGCTAGTTTGGAACTGCACTTGGGGGAGCTTGATGTTAGCTTTTAAGGTCACAGGGTAACTTTAATGAATTTCTGTTCACTTAATAGTTCCTCTGCTTTGAAGCAGGACTTTGATGTTGCACATGGAGATTATTGTACTGTAGAATAGCCTGGCCAAGACTGCACATGGGTGACCTTGACCTCATCTGCAAGTTTACAGGTCTGTGCACACAAGGTCAGCTGAGTATAGGACTGTCATGGTCCTCTTGTTTACTCTATATGTTGATTTGACCAAATAAACAATAAGTGATGGTGTGAAAAGACAGGCTTCAGTAAAATGTTATTTTAGGCACACACAATATCTACAACATGAAACCTGCCTTCCACAGAACATATAGAGATCCACATGAACACAGTGTATTGGATGGGATTTAGACAGCAGGAGCCTGAACCCAGTCCACTGTGATATGATGCTGAGCAGTAAAGGGTTGAACTGAGTTCTGTCTGAATCCATCACCCGTGCCATGGTCATGTGAAAATACATTTCTCCCATATGCCGTCACTCCATCAATGCCAATACTGACATTGTGCCGGTGACATTGGAAGAAAGGCACTTTCTTGTGTCAGGTTTGGCATCGTTTACACCATGTGTGCACAGGCAGCAAAAAACATCAGACAAATTTATTGCCGATATTTGACTTCACTCCTGAGAAAACCAGCTCTAGTTGGAGGACAACAGAAAAATAACCAATCACAGAAGCTCTTTTTTTATTGCATTTTAAGAGAAGTCTTGAGGGAGACATATGTTGGTGATTATATTTGTTACACACAGCTCAGTGTAGGAGAAAGAAACTGTGCATGTAGAGCACTAGTGCATGCATCAGGCAGGCCGTGCAGTCAGGGTGCTCTCACACTGTACACACCTGTGTTGCTGTTTGTGGTCACTGGAAGAGCCTGCCTTTGCTTAAAAGTGTCAGACACCCGGATCAATGTACATGTAATGTCAAAATTAGCTTCAGGTTGCTAGGCATAAGTTTACAACACAGTGGTCCCTGTCTTGAAAGACCACTCTAATGAGGGGCTGCCTGTTTTGAAGGACTATATTTTCAAACTATTTTACTTGGGACTTTTTAATTGATGTATAACTATCATGAAAAATCATCTGTGTTGAGGGACCACAATTTGATTATCTGTTAGGGTGGTCTGTCAGGACATGTTTCACTGTACAGTGGTCATCACATGAGCGTGAACTTGAGCTGGGACAGAAGATGAACTGCTGTCATATGAGGGATCAGTCTTTGTAACTTCCCTCTGTTTAGGATTTTCTTTTCTTTTCTTTTCCTTTTCTTTTTTTTTTTTTTTTTTTAATTTTGGTGTTAAGGAAAAAAGATGGATGTCCACCTTGTGAGTTGAGGCATGATATCACTGATTGGGCAGCCAAGATATGAATGACACATGAAACACAGTGAACCATTCATTTAACTAATGAGCAGTATGTCTGATTCAGTAAGTACCAAGTGAACTTAAAGGAAATTTGTTGCTCGAAATACCTCAAGTACATAAAATATGTGTTTACCGTAACATGAAGGAACATTTGAGTCACAGCAAATTTGTCTGTGCATGTCTATTAGGAAGAACTGCAGGTGCATGTTTGAACAACATCCTTTGTGGAGATATCCCAAGATGAAAAATCTGAAATACTCCTCATAAGCATAATTAAAATGCTGTGACTTTTTTTTTTTTTTTGAGGAGACAATGGTCAGAACCATATAGTTAAAAGTTGAAATATCATCGCTTGTCAAGTATGGTTTTGAAAGATTGTGGAAATTTCAAATAAAAGTTGCATATCAGCATGTATCCCTGAACACGTGTGCAAATTCAAAATAGAGCTACAGTCAATTGAGACTGGGAATTTTCAGCTGTCAGGGAATCAAGAAATTGTTTAAGAAAAATATGAAGGAATGTGTGCGCAGTTTGTTCGTACACTGTCAGTCATAGCTACGCAACAGACTCGAAAAGAGTCAATCGAAAAAGTGCAGATAGTGCCAAAGAATTGCAAAGCCTGCAAGTCTCGTAGCTCTCTCCGGGTGAGAATGATTCATGGTCAACAGCTTTCCTTGGTCCTGGTAGGGTGCAATGTGCCCAGATGGGGCCATGGAAAGCTTGTGACCTGGAACTTGCTTTTATGATAGGTCTTACCTACAGTCCTGACCCAAAATGTTAAATGTTCGCTGTCAATAAGAAATGTCAAAGTTTAACCGCAGGCATTTGTAGCTGTGCCCAATTACTTACTTTGTTATGCTCTGGAATGTTTACATCTTTATTCACTATTGATTTCTAGTGAATAAAGATGTGAACTTTCCACGGCATATCAAGCAAAGTAATCAGGTGGAGTTATGAATGCCTGTGGTTTAATCCATTCATGGCCAGAGTATGACCGAGTCTATAGCTTTCCAACATGATATGGTCTAACATATAGATCTCAGCAAAAATGTTTTCTTGTACTGTAATTTAAGTCAAAATGTTAAGGCAGACAACGGTTTACATACAGGTGCCTTTGGGTGCTTTGAGCGGGAAAGGGTTAAACATTGCTGTTGACTCAGTTTTGTTATAGGTGGGAAAGGGTCAAGAGATGAACAATCATTTTGCAGTTTATTTTGCACCCAAAGCCTGTTCTCCCTATACACACCTTCACCTTTTTAATGTTACTTACACTGTTGTTTTGATCTGTTTTTAATTTAATTATGATCATGCTCTATGCCTGACCAGAATACCTCTGTTCTAGTTATGGGGAAAGCAGAGGGACACACAGAAAATTGGCATGGTCATGTGACAGCTCTGACAGTGGCTCCAGAATACCGCAGGCTGGGTCTGGCTGCTAAATTAATGAATATCCTGGAAGAAGTCTCAGAGAAGTGAGTGTGCCTTGTATTGAAAAGTAGCATTGCAGTAGGGTTGAATAAGTGCAACTCATCATGTCAACAGCAATTTGAAAGCAGTTTTGTATGCACCCCTATTTCATCCTCGGGGGGTGGGGGGGTGGGAGGGTTACTCCCATCAGTGACGATACTAGGTATGTGCCGCTCTGAAGGCCCCTCTTTTCAGCGAAATTTCCCTAACAATGGTCCAGTATTTTGACAACAATTTCCTTAAAAAGGGTGATTTTTGTCTTTTATGCCCAAAATTTGGGAAAATTTCCCTGACAAAGGTCAAAATTTTCTCCCTTGAGCACTTTTGTTGCCAGTTTGGGACCATATTTTCTACTATTTCGGTTAAAAAATTTCCTAACAAAGGTATCATTTTTGTGAAAAAGTGCCCTTACAAAGGGCATGGGTTTTTGAAAGGTAGAGCCACACACCCCCACCAAAAATTTGGGGAAGTACCCCCCCCCCCTCGCAGAGAGGATGAAGTCATAGACAAATCTTGGAGTGGGGGGGGGGGGGGGAGGGAACTGCATGTAGTTGTCATAGGGATAAGGCCAAGATATCGCAGTGAGGTTCTCAGGTATCACCCACATCAGCTTGAGAGCGCCACCTCAATCGGTTTTGAAACATTGAAGCAGACATCATTTGGCCACCAGCCAGTTTGGGTTTGTTTAAAGGGAGAAAGGGTTCAGACAAGTTCTGTTGCCTAGAACAAGTTAATTTTTGGGTCAGAACAAGTAAAAATACAGAGTTATATGCAGACTTTATATGTAACTACATGCTTTTGTCTAATTGCATTTCTCAGCATTTTATGAAGTTCATGTATATCAGAAAATTTCATCATATTACAAGCACATATTGTGTGAAATACTTCCCTTTTTTCACCAAAATATTACATTTGAAAATGCTGAGTTCGATGTAATAGTTTCTAAACAATGTTACTACATTGGTTAGAAACTGTCTTGGATGATGCTGTAAGCTTTTTCATATACTTGTGCAGCTGAAGAACCTGCTCAAGAATAACGACTGCATAACACAAACAGCAGACAATGATTTCAAGTCCTTTGTAGACAAGTGAACCTGTGTAAGATGGAGGCAATATATCGGCAAACACATGGGTTAATGCCTCTTAATCCTCTAAATTTATGGCTTTGTGTTGTAAGGAGAACACACTGTCGTTAAAAACAACTTTGTTTATAATTCATTGTATTCATCAGACTTTCACTAAATCAGTCTAACTGGGTAAATTATTGTTCTGTTTATTTAGGACTTGATCTGTAATTACAATTGTAGCAATATAATCCTTCATTTTGTTTGTAGGTCTATTTTAGTAAGATTTTATTTCCTGTATGACAGTCACCTGTGTAACATATACACTTGAATTGTCCTTTGATGGTCCATTATCTGTAGAGTTGACTGCATTTCCAAGGCTTTTGTCAGTGAGCTCTTTAAAGGGTCTTTAGGATGAATAATTCAATGTGCCTACATAAGTGTATTTATGGACCATACTTTATCAATTGGTAGAAAAAACCACAATAGAACCACCAGAAATATACTTTATAAGCTGTTTTACGTCAGAGTTTTGGTACAGTTTGCCATCCTCCTTATTCGTAAGCGGTTTTTACTTTCCACAAGCGCTTAGCATGACATCATCTGGAGAACCGGGAGCTCGCCTGCACATGGACTAATGCCTTTCAATATGTTGAGCAGATTAGGGGTAGCGGAGTTTTGGAGACTTCTTGGGGCCAGTCAGTGCACAACCAAACACCATGGTGAACGGGTGTGTTGCCTGTGGTTGTGCCAATACCCACAAGAAAATATCCATTCTTTTCCGCTTCCCAAAGGATCCAAAACAGTGGCTACTGTGGCAGCGGCAAATACGGCTGACACAGGCCAACTTCAATGTGACGGAGAGCAGGGTGCTGTGCTCAGCACATTTTGTTGAAGAAATCAACGATCCATAGTATGTTAGCCTATGATGGCAAAGTACGGTTTTAAAGTTAAAAGATTACGCTGTGCCAACTAAATTTGCAAGACCTTCACCTACGCCTTCGCCAAGACCAGCATTGGCGCCGACCTGAAAATGTACACTTGAAAATAAGTCAATTTACAAACATAGATTTTACATCATTGAATTGGATTAGAACTATTAAAATTCCCTTGAAATGCACATAAGTAGTCTTGCTGAAGCACATTTTTCTATTTAGGCCTATGTATGCAACTTTCCGCCCCCACCCCCACTCACAGGTCCATACATTTTTGGGTTTTGTGATAAAATGTAACAGTCATTCTTTATTGCATTTTGACCCATGTAGAAATTCAGAAATGTGAGATGTGAAAATGTCTTTTTTTTAATCATATTTGATCTATGGTGACAAGAAATGAGATGACAATAATTGTTTAGATGATAAGCTTACTATCTCCCAATTTTATCCACAATTCACGATTTGTTCATTGTCATTGTTACCAAGGGTCAGGGGAGTCCCAGATTGTAGGCATTGCTAGCCAAGAGAGTTTTCCTACAAACTTGTAACATATCAAAATATTGTCAAAAGCTATCGTAATTTACACAAAGTTTGGCTGAGCAGGAATGGGACAAGGTAACAGTTATTCTTTATTGTGTTTTGACGTACCTGTATGTAGAAATTCAGAAATGCCAGACGTAAGAATGTTTTTTATTTATATTTGATCTATTGTGACAAGAAATGAGAGGACAATCATTCTTTAGATGATAAGCTTACCATCTCCCAATTTTATCCACAAATCACAATTTTTTCATTGTCATTTGTATCAAGGGTTGGGCGAATCCCAGATTGTAGGCATTGCTAGCCAAGAGAGTTTTGCAACAAACTTGACAAGATGTTGTCAAAAGCTATTGTAATATGCGCAAAGTTTGGATGCCCAGGAATGGGACAAGATCTTTGAGAGTGGGAAAGGGGTTTCCCGTACTGGTGTGCTGGGGCTTTTTATTTACCGCACTGGCGTACTGGAAGCCCTCTTATTTTATGTACTTCGTACTATCCAAAATTTTGAAAGATTTTTATTTTCCATACAACATACTCTAGAAAAATAATTACCTGTACCAGCGTACTGAAACACCCCCCCCCCCTTACCCCCTTCATCTTTATGCAAACAAGTCAGTATGGGATATTTTTCTGAACTGTTGACTGTGGTCTACCATGACCACAATAATCTGGAGTCTTTGTTTAAAGACTTGAGATCAGTTAGCTGGAATACATGTTGGAATCGATTATAACACCTGGTGCTGCAGTATCACGCAACTGTGAGTTGCTGTGCATGAAGGTCTTCTGGCTTGACCAAGCTGCCATAGTGGTCAGTCTCCCCCCCCCCCCCCCCCCCCCTTTGTGGCAGATCCATTTTGGGAAGGCTGTGGTTTATCTTTACAAAAATTGCTGCTGAAATTTTAGTTGCATGGTGTTTTGTATTCAACAAAGGCACTGTATCATTGACATTCTACACTGTTCAATCTCTATGACTTGTCTTCTTAAACCGGCCGATGTGTGGAAACAGGTGCCTGTGGCTGTCGCTAGTATGGACATACACCTGAAATCTGACGAGCCCACCCCTCAAAAAAAATTTTCATCACAATCAGAACTCCTCTCCTCAATCTCTTCTCCAGAAAACTGGCATGAACAAGAAATACCCAACTCCTCATCACTGCCCCTGGCATCACTAGCATCACCCCTTGTTGACTTGCTGCTTTGCTTTGTGTTCCCCAGATGACGTCACGGCTCCTTTCATGAAAAGGCGCAAACTTTGGCCACTTCGGGCTCAAACTTTTCAAAGCGAAAGAAAATTATATTATCACCGAAAAATTTGTTGGAATTAATCACATAAAGTTATAAAAATCCACTTGGTCCGTTTTGTGCAATTTGGAATTCTGTAGGCTCTTTAAAGTATTTACAGGAGCACTTATTGTATAACAATTGCAGCAAAGTTTTATATATTTTATTGAGAACCATTTGTTGGCAAATAGCCAAGTTAACATTAGGACATGCATGCTGCACATGGGCAACAAAGTCCTTCATCTCAGCTCCAGGAACATATTGTGAGCATGTGGTACCAACCAATAAAATAATTACCAATAATGGTAATATATCTGTGGATCTCCATGTATCTGCATGGCCCTGTATGTGACAGTTGGCCTAAAAAGGGGGGGGGGGGGGGAGGAATAGAAATTTAAGAAAAGATAAATAAATAAAGAATAAATAAATAAGCAAACATAGAAACAAATGAATAAATAAAAAAACAACATAAAAATCAATCAATTATGAAGGTGGAGAGGCCTTGGTGTGTCTCATCAGTTTATCCTGCCATGTTTCCTGGGGCCAAGCCTAGGCAAGAGGTCCACCACATACCCTCTTACAGCTGTGATGGGCACCTGATCCCATAATACCCCCCCCCCCCCCCCAACACTCATTGCTTGTAATTTGTATATGTCGTTTTGCACATCCTGTTTATCAGATCAGTATGCCCATGTTGGCTGAGCACAGGATTCTCATACTCCTCTTGGTTCTGCTTACCAGGAAACGCTGTTTCTTTGTGGACTTGTTTGTGCGTGTGTCCAATAAGGTAGCCACCGACATGTATACACGTCTGGGGTACAGTGTGTACAGGCGTGTATTGGAGTACTACTCGGGAGACACAGATGAAGACGCATTCGGTACGGTGATATTTTTTAAATCAATATCAGTTCTTGGAAGAAGTGTTGTAACAAATAAGGGGTAATTTTAGAGTGTATGCAGAGTGCCATACAAAATTGCCTTTGCTTTTGAAAATTGTCACTGAATTGCATTTAGAGTACAATATACATGTGAAATGTGGATTGTATTCCATATTGAGCTTGTCTTGGCATCACCAAGGGTAAACAATATCCCTATATTGGTAGAACAAGTCAACAAATGCCCCACAGTGGAAAAAAAAAGTTCATACCTGGATGACAATAGTTGATGTAGTGATAAATATCATAGTTGTGTATGCAGCATGTACTTCAAATGCCTAAGTTATGATCAATGGCTTTATGCAGATGAACAGACTGGGCATACATTTAAACCACTTATCTGCTCCCCAGTGTGGACAACAAAATGGTTGTGTATAAAATCTATATTTGAATGAAGGCCTTTTTTTTTGAGATATAAAGTCTGCGATCAAACCTTTTAACCTTTTTATAGTACAATCCAGACTGGAAGTAAATTAAATATCCACCTGACGGCGATTCTTTACTGCATTGTGATTAGGAGGCCATGGGTTAATCAATAATCAATGCCATTGGTCAACCTGACAGGTTTAGTTCTAAAATGATTGGCCAAGAGTTGCCAATGAGGTACATTTAAATACTATAATGTATTTGTTTTTCAGATATGAGAAAAGCATTATCTAGAGACAAAGAGAAAAAGTCTGTAATACCATTACAACATCCTGTGAGACCAGAAGACCTAGAATGACCTTAATTTTAGTGACACCATTACAACATCCAATGAGACTGGAGGACATAGAGTGACTGAATGGACTAATACCATTACAACGTCCAGTGAGATCAGAGGACATACAGTAACTATAAATGGAATGATACCATTACAACATTGAATGAGACCAGAGGACATAAAGTGACTTTGAATGGAGTGATACCATAACAATATCCATTGAGACCAGAGGACACAGAGTGACTTTGAATGGAATGATACCATTGCAACATTGAGTGAGACCAGATGACAGAGTGACTTTGAATGGAGTGATACCAGTACAATACCCAGTGAGACCAGAGGACAAAGAGTGGTACTGTTATAATATTTAGTGAGACCAGAGGACCTAGAATGACTTGGAGAAGAGTGGCCACTTGTGGGAACCTGCTATGGACAGCGAAGCCACATACATGTAAGAGATGATGCTTGTGCTGGTATTGAAAGCAGAGTCAATTGTAACTCAAGCCTAGCTCCATTTTAATATTCCAGTTGGAGCACTGGTCACATATCTGCATCATAAGATTTGGTTCTGAGTACAAGGAATAGCACCAGAATATTAATGATGACTTGACAATTGAACTATTTATGGTCATTCCTCCGTGACATGTTGCTCGTGTACATGTGTGTATGTAATTCAATTTGTACTTTTCATTCTGAGAAATGGGTCATCTGTATCCCTCATCAATGACACAGGTGGTTTGGCATCTCCTGTCTCTGTACAGATTTTCAGGACAGTATGCCCAGGTCGGTTGAACAGAGGACCATCACATTCACTTGGTCATTCAGATCAATTCGTGTGTACAGTGAGACCTGTCTTCAAAGACCACCCTTCCAATGACCATATGTGGTGTCAAGGCAGCTGGTCTTTCATAGGTATGAGTTGAAAAGTACTAAAAGTATCTTGAAAAGGTGGTCTTTCAAGATAGGTGGTCTCTCATTGACATGGTCTCTGAAGACATAAGACTTGTGTAATGATATGGACTTGGGATGTGGCAGACACCCAAGTCATTCAGATGCATTTAGTTGTACATGTACTCTATAACTTAAAAAAACCCAACAAAAAACGGTGAGTGTCTACAGGTAGTGGAAACATGTATATGTAGGGTTTGCTGGGAAGCTTGGACTTTAACCATTTGCCCCTTGACTTAAGGCTGCGTCAACAACTTCACTTCAGGGGCGTAAGGCACTCAACACCCAATTTGCTCCAGACAGCTGTCTCTGTATGGCATGCACGTTTTAGGAGTCATCTGCAATTCTTGCTCCAATTTTGTGACATTTACACTAAAATTAATCAGAACTCATCTACAATTCTCATTCATATTTTTACATTGATTCTAAAATTAGTCAAAATCATAGAACCAGGTGAGATTTTACTTCCAACCATTTTTGGCCAATTTTTTTTTTTTAACAGAAGGGTAAGACTGCTTCAATGGCTTTCCCTGGTACCCAACCTGTACGAAAGAAAGTTGTTGACCTCGGACATGCTTCCTTGGTTAGTTTCATATCCAATTGTCATTCAAACGTTTCCTCTTATCAACCTGAATCAAAATACACTACAGAAGATGACATTCGACATGCAGCTAGGTTTGGCCAATTATAGAGTAAAGGGTCTATTGGCAAAGTTGCATACTGTGGAACATGCCATTTTAATATTCTTGTAGAAGGAATGATTTGTGTGATTGAGAAGCCCCTCAAAGTTGCTATCCTTTCTTAAATCGAACACCTTAACATGGCCTCTGATGTCTTGTAACGTGCATTGATTGTGGAACAATTTCTACATTTTGGAGATAAATGCACAGATTTGAACCATTTCCCCTGCCTGTAAGCTCATGAAGCTGTTAAGATATGGTAAACTCATAAACCAGCTTCATAGCAGTTGGTTGTTACCATGGAAATGTTTGTTGTCCTGTAAAGGTAAGGTATCCATCCCACTGTGTTCTACCATGTCTCATTCATGTCATTTTCTGTTCAGTCATCACTCAGTTGTGCATATAATTCATTTATAATAAATTATTAAATACATGTTGAACTCTTATAGTTGTTTTGTTTGGTTGTGTGTTTTTATATACATAATGTTATGAGACTTTTAGCACATCACAAAACAACCCAGCTTTCACCAATTCATATATTTCCCATCCTAAATTCATTCCTGATGAATGATATACTCAAGAATGAGCCACATTTTCAAAGTGCAAAACCACTTTATATTTTGTAAAATGAAACAAAAAGATTCTCACAATGATGAATAAAATTTTATGAAAAAAGTGAAGAGAGGACCGTCCAGTAAATCACAACGTGACACACCATGCCATGCAATACATGAAGACAATCTACAGTAACAGAAAATTGCCAAGTTAACTGTTTTAGGAACAAAATGCTCTTTAATGTGTCCTGGTCCTTTCCGTTGATACTGCATGGTCACCAGGATTGCATCCTTATAGGATCTTGATTTAACCCATTATGTGGCAAGTTGGAAACCCAAGTCAACGGCTGTCCTCCACATACCTCGCATACTGCCACCCACAGTATTGCAAGGAAGGACAGTGTGAAGCTGGATCATTCTGTTTTTCGGGGGGGGGGGGGGGGGGGGGGGGGGATAAATAAAATGATAATTTTTTTTTTGAATTAATGCTGTTACTTTCAATAATGAAGTCTTTCTACAGGAATTTTAATTTGGGATCAAAATGGTAATTCACATAATCACTTCTGCCATGATGAGCATGGGCTGATTTAACCCATGACAGACAAGCAGGTTGAGTTTGTGGGGCACCCAGAGAACAGAGATTCCCCTTCATCTTCAGGCTGGGATTTACATCGCTTTATGCAAGTATTCTTTCCACTGGATCCATCCCAGAATGACTGTAGGCACAGCTGGGGGATGCCGGTGGTCTAGCACATGCTATCTATGATCCCTAGGACTGGCCACTGGCATCTGCTTCCCACCAGCTTATTCTGCTATCATAAAATGTTTATATATACAGAATATGTCCACAGACTCAGTATGTGGGCTTATGTAAGCTCTATCATGCATCAATGAGCTAACCTTGGGGATCTGACTATGTTGCCAGCCAGGTACTAGTGCCAGGAATCTTGGGTTCACAAATCTGAGTGGCTGCACACAAAATTTATGATATTTAACAGTTTCATGGTTTGACTCTCTCAGTGCTACACACAACTAAAATTACAATGATCTGAATGATTGCAGTGATTCCAGATCTAAATACACTGTCCAAATACCTTCTATTCAAATACCAGCAGGAGTGTGTTTCCAAAAAAAGGATCCAGGTCAACAGCTTTCATTGGATACTAAGTATAAAGAGGAAAGCTGTTGACTCTTGTTACCAACTTAGCACTAAAAGGGTTAATAGTGATGCATATATGCAAAGAAGCGACAGTGTTCTTTACTGGGGAACCCCGGTTGGCTATTGCGATAATGGAGATAGACTGGCTGACTTTTGCTCCAGTATGTGGATCAGTAGTAGTCAGGCTCCTTTAAATAGTGCAAGTGTTGCAAAAAAAACTTCATTTGAGGGAGAGAGATCAGAATTATCAAGCCATGAATTAAACATGTGGCCAAAATAATTTGCGACAATTACAGTGAGAGTTGCCAGCAAGACCAGCAGATATCCATGCAGATGCAGTTACAGTGTTCCACAGGGAACGTATCTGGTACATGCAGTTATTCAAGGCTATACTTCAAGCAGTTTTAGTACCTTGCACAATGCATGGCTGAACAAATTTGTGATTCTATCAACACAGGGAATGAAGCCTCATCTGTTGCTGAAGCTTGAGTGCATCATACAAGCCAACAAACAGTGCAACCATAATGGGTGGTGGGTAATTGTGAACACATTCCACTGAGGTCACTATTTAGTTATGGCACAATTTGGAAAAGTCTTACTTCTATCCGGTTACATTGTTTCAGTTGCGGTGTGCAAAATTCAGTTATTTTTTTGTCATATTATCCATTTGTACATGTTTCTGCCCATCCTATATTTTGATTGTAAAAAGCTCAAAAGAATGCTAAATATTTGCTGTGGTTCAATATCTATATCCGATACCAACCATATCAGACTGAAATGTCATCAAAATCTGATTATGGACCAGGACTTAATTACATGCAATAAGAATATATTTGTTTTACTTTGGAAGCTCTGCAATTAATCCTGTCCCTTTTCATACATTAAATAAACATTGCAAGCACATAGTGATAAACTGCTATAATGAAACCTCAGTATAGCAACACTCGGTTATTCGACATATTCATTTAATGACTCGTTTTGAGGAACTCCCAGTAATTTTGACTCATTTATCCAACTCAAATATCTGACAATTTTTTTGCCAGGAACAGCTGGCATCATTATTACAAGGTCTCACTGTACAGTGGTTGCCCCTCTCATAAGGCCACCCCAAGTGTGAAAGAAGTACCATAAATGTGGCCCAATAAGAGGGGTGGCCTCTATTGAGAGGGAAAATAAAATGAAAATACCATACTTGATGCATGGTGAAATGGCTTCTCTAGAGGGGGTGGCCTGTCATCATGGGGACATTGCAAGAGGGGGACCACTGTATTAGTACAGACAATCCCAGCACAGTCATCACATTGGTACCAGCCATTTTGTTGTAAGAGCAAATTTTATCATTATACAAAGAGGGATCAGACTCAAAATAAATCTGGTGTACATACACATAATTATTCAAATGTGAAATCCATAAAATTTATGTAATCAATATTCATGGGTATTCTTGGTTGAAGTCAAGACCAATGAAAGGATTATGATAAAGACATGACCTACGCATGATGCCACATGGCATTCACATTGGTGTAAAGATTAACAATTACAAAGAAAATAAGGTTTTTCTCCTGAAAATGAATGCACCACATAAATCTGTTTTCATGCTCTAAAAATGGTCACATAAAATCTGTGGTTTGCCAGTGGTGGTCAAATAGTATGGAAAGCAGAGTGCTGGGGACATTATAAAATGTTGTCTTGACTTGCTCCCCCTGGAATTAAGACAGCTTTCCTTGGCATGGTTTGGGTGTTAAGTGCCCAACCCATGTCAAGGAAAGCTGTTGACCTGTGGCATGTTATCTTGATAGGTCTCATCTACAATTTTCAGTCAAATTGTTTTTCATTACTGTTGAAATTAGTTGAAAACACTGAAGCAGACGACATTTGACCACCGGTTGGTTTTGGGCTATTTAAGGGGGAAAGGGTTAAAAGAGACATGAGCTCTGAAAGGAGGGACCACTATCAATGTGATTGCACCAAAAATTCACTATACACTGTATTGTGTATTTTATTATTGATAGATTGTTTGCCTCTAATTCTTTCACGAGCCTTGCATAATTTAATCAATTGCATAAGAAGCTTGGGTTCTTCAAGTATGCAATATGGTATGTCTTTGATTTTTAGCTTGGGAGACTTTGCTGTGCAGAGAATCTGAAGTTAAAGGTACACGTACATGTATATAGCTGCATGCAGGTTGTAAAGTTATATTACTTCCAAAATGTTACTTCTCAACCACAATATTGCCAAAACCTCTGTGTCCGGGTTAAACGCGCAAGAGTTTTTGTTGAGTTCACTCACTTGATTCCAAAACCTGTCCCATGGCACCATCTCTCAGTTCCTATGGATCTGGTGGGGACTCCCAGTGTGCATGCTCCCTGTATCATCCTTCCTCTTTTGGGCGCCATTACTGGATTGCCCTTTTGAGCTGAAGCTCTGTGAACTTTTGTTCACGCTCACTGTTCTAGTGCTTTAGGCACATTCCCTACTGCAGAAAAATCATTTCTTAGTGGTTCGGGACTCTTAATCGGAGACCTAGATAGCTGATGTCTGTCCTCCTGATATCTTTGAAATAGTTGGGAGTAGAGCTGGTCATTGGACTTGAAACCTAGATTTTCAGGATGGCATCTCCATGTTCAGACCACAGAGAGCAGGAAGACAGTGCCCACCAGGCAATTGCTGCCTTTCGGCAGTGAGCCATAGGTGTTGATCCATTGACCACTTCGCCCACATCCTTGTTTGATAGAGGGCAGAAGCTGGACCCACGGAACCACTATATGACAGCCTGGGAAGATCATCTGCATTGCTATGGTTTTCACGTCAAGTTGGGTCACGTTTGTACACGTGAATGAACATACAAGCACTGTGAGGATTGGGGAGAAGATAAATAGCTGCTGTATGGGCAGGCACAGAGAAAGAGTGATATAGCGAGGCATAGGTGGCAGGCAGTAGCTGACACCGAGTTTTAGAATCTAACTCCGTTGAGTCTTTGCCATTGACACCACAAGCGAAGCGAAGAGGAACCCACGTGGCTCGTTCACAGGCTCAAGTGGGTGCCTTCTCTACACCAGAAACCCCTCGGGTAAGTAAGAAGAGGTGACGTAGTCGCAAGCAGGACAGCAAGAGATCTCATTTGGGAGATGCCAAGCGCCCAGCTTTACCCAAGAAGACCAGCGCGCCTTGAGTCACTGACTTGAGGGTTTCTCTTGCCTTAGAGTACACCGTTGCAGGCTGATATGTTGCATGCACTGATCGCCCCCTCTGAGGCTGTTTATTTGGAGTCCCCTTCAAAGATGGGTCCAAGGGCTCAGACAGAATTGCGGAAGTCGGTGCGGATGGAATGGAAACCTACAGGTTCCCATCTGGGCTTTCAAGAACTTTGGCTAGTCCCCGCAATCTGGACCACTGAAGCCGGGACAAAATTTCCCCAGCTTCTGGTTCAGAGAGCTCAGATGGTACGTTCAGGCAAGCTGGAGAGAGAAGGAAGGCACCCAAGTCTGTGGTGGCGCCTTCTGCCATTTGTGGGCCTTCTTCTCCTGTGGTAGGTGCCCCTCTGATGACCCAAGTGCCACCTTCATTACCTCTGGCTGCAGAGCCAGCTTTAACCCCTTCCGCACCTCCGGCGGCTCTGCCCCGGAGTGAGCAGCTGGCGATTCCACTGATTCCAGCTTTTGAGTCAGGTACCCTGCCTCCCTCTCTGGAGATGCAAGTGGAACTCACTGCTTCTGCCTAGAGTGGGCTCTCTCTTGACCACAAGGCTTGGGAGTTCCCTTCAGGATCCCCCTGCCTGTAGACTTCTCAGTCAGCGGCAGCTGTGGTCCTGAAGATGGGCCTCCCAGAGACAAAGTGGCCGCCCCATTGCCCTCTAATGATGTGTTCTTCGATGAGGCTTTGGGCTTCACTGCTCCCCTTGCAAGTCCTGTGTGTTTGAACCTCTACACGGATGAGGAGGCTGAGCTTCTGTTTCAGGATGTATCCTTCAGCAGTTCCTGGCCAAGGTCGAGGCATTAACACAAACGCTGCAATCGCTCTGAACGGCTGATGTCAATGGCGACAGTGGGGCCCATGGAACAGCCTTCCCCACCCATGGACACCACCCCGGCTTGACCACAGGACTTTGAACACCCCAAAGCCCTCATTCAGAGCCTGGTGGGTGGCCAAGCTGTGGTCCCCCCCCCCCCCGGGGGGAGGAGAGGGGCAGGGCAGTTGCATTGTCTTGCCAGGGCTTGTCTTTGGAGGATATACGTCACAAGACCCCCATCCCTTTCTCGCCCTTTGTAGCTAAGTTTTACGACCACCTGACAGCAAAGACTTGCAGCTGAGGGGTTCCTGCCGCTGATGTGTGGCTACCTGGGGCAGGGGCGACTCCTCCCAAAGCCAGGGCAATGGTATTCTGCACTGGAGCAGATCTTCCCGTCTTATCCACTGCCGGTGCATATGGATCGGGAGGAGTTTGATGCTTGGCAGCCGAAGTCCATCCCTACATCTGCCAAGGTCTTCAAGCGACTGGAAGAGGATGCCAGGGGATCTGTTCTTAAGGCATTATATTCAGATTTCTGGTTGGCTGCCTGGAAGTCTGTCCTGGATGACCTCAAGGGTTCTTTGCATATCACGGAGACTGTGCACGATTGGCTAGACCAGGCATCACTTCTTACAACTTCGTTATCATGAGTGGTAGATCACCAGGTGCCTGAACTGCCTGCATGTTGAAGGCTAACCTTGGTTTGTTGCTGAGGGATGTTTACCTCCAAGGTCAGAAGCTGCCTGACCCAATATTTGGCAGAGCTCGAACGGGGAAGCTCTTCTTGGGAATGTTGTTTGAAGGAGAGATGGCAGAAGTTGTTTGACAGGTGCAGCACCTTTGGGCCCACCCCACCAATCAGACCCACACCAAGGCATTGACTGACTCTGTTCAGTCACTCTCTACCTTGGCAACCTCAGCTCCGAAGCCTGGTGCTCAAAGTGCACCTACTCCTCCTTCAGCTCATACACCTTCAGTGACAGGATGCCCTGGGAATAGTGGGCAGGGATCCCAGAAGGGGAAGTGCTTCAACAAAGCCAAGAAGTTGAGCAAAGCCTCAGGGCTCCTGACTCTGGTATGCTGAACTGTCAAGTCTCAGGATCCCCCCTCCACCATGCCTTCAGACTCTGTGCAACACCCAATCGGCAGCTGCCTCTCTACCTTTTGCGTGCAGTGGGAGTCCATCAGGGATGATTTTTTCATCCTAAACATCCGTTACTGGCTGCCCTCTGTTGAAGATGCGCCTCTATTAAGCCACAAACCCAAGTGGTTCAAGCCGACTGCATCTGAATGCAAAACATCATCGTTCCTAGAGGCAGTCCAGAAACTTTGGAGCAAGCATGCCATAGAGCTGGTGCCGAATCACAATTCTCCCAGCTTCTACAACCTACTCTTCCTTGTCCACAAGCAGGATGGAGGATGGCATCTGGTGATAGACCTGTCCATGCTAACATCTTCCTGGTAGTCGTGTTTTTCAAGATGGAAACCCCCTGTCGGTGGCAGAGGCCTTGCAGCCATGGAGTGAATGATGCCCCTGAATCTCAAGGATGCATTCTTCCACATGCCAATCACAAAGGCTTCACAAGAGTATCTGCAGTTAGCATTCTTTGGCCAGGTTTACCAGTTCCAGGCGCTTCTGTTTGGCCTTGCCACAGCACCGCTGGTGTTCACGTGGTTCATGCAGACAGTTGCTGCTCACCTCCACCAGTCTGCCATTCACATTCATGTGTACCTTGACGATTTGCTAATCCCGGAGTTTCAGCGCTGGGATTCACAGTATCACACTTAGACTGTTCTGGAACTTTGCCAATGCTTGGGCCTGATTGTGAATCGATCCAGTCTTGGGCTGGAAGAGACTTTTATCTTTCTCGGCATCCACTTCGTCCTGGTTGCCTACATCTGTTGCCCCTAAGAGGACAGGTGGAAGAGACTTCAGTCCCTGCTCAGAGCTTTTCTGACTTGCACAGTTCTCTCTGCGGAACAATAGCCAACCCTGTTGGGCTCCCCGTCCTCGATGGACTCCCAGGTCCCACAGTGGCCTTCACCATTGCTCCTTTCTGCATGCTCAGGCGGGCAGATGGTTGAGGAACCAGGGCTACCATGCCCCTGTGCCAGTCCTCCCTGAGATTCTTCCCTGCCTTTGGTGGTGGACCGTTTGGTTGAAAGTCATGTCATGACAGATACCAGTTCCCTTTCAGGCCCAGCTTACCATCTAGACAGACTCTTCGTGGTCCTGGTGGGGAGCTCAGGTGGAGGGACGGACAGTGTCGGACTATAGGGCAGTGCTCAGTTTATGTGGTGAAACATGAGGCAATATGCATGACACTCCTCCACATGTCCTCATAATGTGCAACAACAGGACCTCTACCAGCAAGGCACTTCAGGCTCCCGCAAGCTGACAGAGTTAGCTGGATGCATCACTCAATGGTGCTCTGAAAATGAAGTCTGCATGCACATGAGGCAAGTCCTGGAACATCAAAATGTCCTGGTCAAGAAACTCTCCAGAAGAGGTCAACTGGTAGGGATGGAGTGGTCGCTCCACCTACAGGTCATTCAGGCCATATGGGGAACTCCACGTGTGGACCTGTTTGCAACACGGGAGAATGTGAAACTACCAGTTTAGGTCTCGCCAGTGCTGGACCCCAGGACCTACTGGTGGATGCTCTAACCATCGACTGCAGCAACCTTTGGGCATGTATACCTTTCCACCTCTGCAGATCCTCCTAAGGGTACTGAGCAAGGTTTGGTTGCAAGACTGCAATTTGTTCCTGCTCGCCCCATGGCAGCCAAGGACAGATTGGTCGATAGACCTCTTGGAATTAAGCACTGAGCCCCTGCTACATTTGCCAGGGTGGCCAAAACTTCTGGTGCAGCCCAAGACAAGCATGTTCCACAGGAACCCTCAAGTGCTCAACCTCCATGCTTGGAGGTTGTCCCACAGCACATCCATGGCAGAGGTTTCTCTGAATCAGTCACAGATAGAATTGCCAGAGGTGGGCTTCGATCCTCTTCTCTGACTGTTCACTCTGCTCACTGGAAAGTGTTTTTGGACTGCTGTGCCAGTAGGAGAATTCACCCTTGGTCTCCACCTATTGAGGACACTGCCAACTTCCTGCTTTATCAGTGGGAAGTCCTTGGCAAGAGCTCAAGAACAGTAGGGGGATTTTGATCAGCCATCTCCTCCACCCTAACGAACATCCTTGACATTCACATTGGGTGAGATCCTTATTTGCCAGAGCTCATCAAGTCCTTCTACACTGACAGGTCAGCAGCGAGACAGGTCCTATCATGGTGGGACCTCCTGCTGGTCCTAGTCAAGTTGAAGAAGTGTCACTTGGAGTGCCTTTAGGACTTGTGATAGGTGGACAGAACCAAATGGATTGAGATCAAGCTACGGCCTTCAAGGGCTTTACCCTCTGTGCTATGGATACTGCTCTTTCCCCGGAGGAAAGAGCACTGTGTCCAGCGAGAGCCCTGTGTTGGTACCTTCCACGCATGGACTGTTTCAGAGGCATCCGCTAGTTTCACGACTAGGACCTGTTAGATCTGCAGGTCGGAAGGAGAAGAAACAGGCAATGTCTACCCACGAGGTGGACAGCTATCTGTTGGTGGGCCAGTTCCGGGGGGTTCTGTGGTCCCATGTTGGTGGGTAAGGAGGGTTTCTGGCTTGGGCTGTATTCTGCTGTTGGCGGCCTCAAGTCCATGTACCTCTGAGGTTTTCCCCTCGGACGTCGCCTCCTGACACAGACCGATTGTTCCCCCAAGGCTGGTGGTCATATGTGTTGAGTGTACCAGTAATGTTGCAGCCTACCCCTTTGCGTCCATAAATCGGCAATGGTGGTTGAGAGGTAATGTAACATAACTAATACATGTACGTGAAATTTTTAGTAATTTCAGTATTTGTAAGTATACTTACCTCTCGACCACCAGAGAAGCGCACCCGAACACCCTGCTTCCTTTTTCACAGCTGCCATCAACTGACCACTCATCAAAAGAGGAAGGATGATACGTGTAGCATGCACACCCAGAGTTGCCACCAGATCCATAGGAACCAAGAGATGGGACCACTGGACCGTTAGAGTTTGGAATCAAGTGAGTGAAAAACTCAACTGCATTGCTTGGGCATTTGACCCAGACACAGAGGTCTTGGCAATGGTGGTAGAGAGGTAAGTATACTTACTAACACCGAAATTACTAAAAGATACATGTATTTCTCACTTGGAAAACTTCTGAAAAGACTCGATGTTTGGGC
The DNA here is from genome assembly GCA_964020975.1 of Hermodice carunculata. Classification (NCBI taxonomy): domain Eukaryota; kingdom Metazoa; phylum Annelida; class Polychaeta; order Eunicida; family Amphinomidae; genus Hermodice; species Hermodice carunculata. The sequence goes on from OZ026621.1 coordinate 73,832,548, forward strand.
GTTTATCATGCATACTTAGTTTAAATATGTTCAGTGAAATAACACCTGGCAGTTCAGTAGATGTAAGTAAATAAAGTGAAAACTCGTTTTAATGACACCATCTGTTCCATAAGAAATGTGTCAGAGAACCGAATATGTCAGATAAATGAATAAATAACAACATAGACTTTTTCCCATGAAAAGTTGTGTCATTATATTGAATATGTCGGAGCTCAGACATTGCTCTCAAATACAGGTGAATTGTTGACTTGTGCTGATTCATAATAAAATATGGCTTCTTGGTTGGCCAGCTGCGTCTGTTATCCACTGTATTTAATGCCTCCCAAGCTCACCCAATTGCTTTGATATCACCCAGGAACACTCCTTGGGAGTCTTGGTTCTTAATTTGTTCCCCAGGTGGAGCTGCAATTTTTTTTCTACTTTTAGTTCAGCTGAGCTTATCTTATGGTCCTCCGTCCATGGTCCGTCGGTTCCAGAGAACCTAGCCTATGGTGTGGTCATTGGACAGGTTTTATGCATTTGCAGAAACACATGACAAATAAGTGAATTTGTAAGGAGAATAAGAATATTGATGACAAAACTATGCCATAAAACCTATGACACCAAAAAGCTATATAAAACTATGTTGAAGTGTTTCCATAGACATGAAATAATACTGACAAAATACAACACTCATTCCAAGACACTAATAGATTATATTAATCTATAGATTTAGGTAGGGCTAACATAGAAGTGGTGGTATGCGATAGTTGGTATACCATAAGGTTAACTTAAACCCACCAAGAGATTTTCACAAGTGTGTCTGTCAAAAACCATTATTCATTGTTTGCTCCTACTATTTCATCACCAGGGTTTAGAGGTGACTATAGTTAATCTGAACCTGTGCTATACAAATTTAGTAATTATGGTTTGTTTGACAGATGTTCTTCCTTCATAATGAAGCTCTGCATTTATAAGCAGAACTTCACGTATTTAGCTAATTCATCATTTGCCACATTCTTATTTATTCTTTATTATGTGGGTTGTCTTTGCTGAATATTTAGCTTAGACAAGGAGCCGCTACTCAGAGAGACATGTACGGGTAAAAGGCTCCAAAACATGTTGAGTAGTTACCCGCTGAAGACCCTTTAATTTATTTGGGCTGATACAGCCTATGTCAAAATTTTACAGAGGAACGTGTGCAATATAGACAATAGTAATTCCATATGTATACAGGTTACACAGGGACAGGTTAGCTTATGGAGAGTAAAGAGTCCGAACTGCGGAATAGGATATTGACTACTAGGAAGTGGTTCTGGGCAAAAAGACACAAATACAATTACCTTATACATTCATTTGAAAATCATTGTTGGTACATAAGTGTAACATACTAGAGACGTCTGTCTGACCAACTGGTCAAAAGAGCCAAAAAGTGATAAGCCTAGCAGTTCTCTTTTTATTTTTGGCAGAAGTGATAAAATTTGGATTGAATGGTTAGGCCTATAAATATTGGAAACACTGTACTCTGTATTTAATGAAGAATATTTCAAAGGTTGAGAGGACCTGTTTAAAACTGCCAGTTGCCTTTAATGGGTGACTGCCTGTCTCAAATCAGGAGTGAAAATTGCTTCTTCACATTGGTACTGGAAGATGAATGGTGATGCTTTGGTGAGTCTCGAGTCCCTTTGCTGTCATTGTTGGTTTGAAATTTATGAATATGGGTCTTGGTTTTTCTACACAAGTGTTACATACTGGAGACATCCATCCATCTGTCGCCCTTTATCAACAGTTGACATTTTCAACTTCTTCTCCAAAACCGTCTGCCAGATTCCCTTCAAACTTGGTGGGAATGTGCCTTGGGTAGATCTCTACCAAGTTTATTCAAATGGTCATACCCCAGTGATTTTTGGATTTTCTGTGAATTTTTTTGTTCTTTTTGGGGGAAAATCTTAAAAAATAATCTCCAAAACCGCCCACCCAATTGCTTTGATATCACACAGGGAAACTCCCGGGGTCTCCTAGTTCTGAATTTGTTCACCAGGTGGCACTGCAATTTTTTCTAATCGTTTATGATTTTTTTGTGTGTTTTTGCTAATTATGACTTCCTATCCAGAACCATCACTCTGATTAAACTAAAACTTGGTGGATATGTTCCTTGTGGAAGGGTCTAACAAACTTGTTCACTAGGTGACACTGCTGTGGACTTCTGAATTTTAACGATTTTTTTTTTCAGTTTGGGTACTTATTATTAAATGCACCTTTCCCATCGATTACTATGTAAGTCAGTGGGTATTCTAGTGCTAATTCACATTTTGGACTTGTCTAAAAAAAAAAACTGTCAGATTGATTTCAAACTTGGTGGCAATGTACCTTGGGTAAGTTTCTACCAGGTTTGTTCAAATGGTCATGCTCCAGTGATTTTTTTATTGTTTATCATTTTTTTTCTTTTTCTGGGGGAGGGGGTCTTTAAAAAAGTTTTAATATGAAAGTTTAACATGGGAATTTCTTGTCATGGTTATAACTTAAATAGTTTTGACCACATTTGTGCCAAACTTGGTAGGGATGTACCTTTGATAAGTTTCTCCGTACTTTGTGCAAGTGGTCATGCTCCACTGATTTTTGGACCTTGCGACATTCCCAAGGTCACAGGTCAACTGAATGAAATTTACTGTTTACTTGATAACTTGAGATCTATTCTAACTTAGGACCTTGATATTGCTCATGTTAATGTTTGTCTATCAAGGTCATGCTTAGACAGTACATGAGTGACCTTGACCTCATTTATGGGGTCACAGTGCAAAATACAAGGATTTTAATTCTTCAGTATAACTTGAGAACTTCTTGAACTGGGATTTTGATGTTACATATGTTAATGTTCTTTCATAAAGGACAGACTAACTCATTACAGGGGTGACTTAGATCCTTTCCCAAGTTCATAGACTTTTGTTTTTGTGATGACGGCTGCTTGCCTTTACCTTGTATGTGGTAGAGACAACCCACTTGAACTTAAAGAATGTATGAACATGAAACAATAGCAAGAACTTAAATACATACTGTTTAACTTACTCTTGCATACAATGACAAGACTTTGAGAATATATATAAACCAGTATATGCACCAATAAATGTAAAAATAGCAAAGTTCAAATTTAAACTCACCATGAGAAAAGGGATTCCATATAAATTCATGTATCTTCTCAGAGAAGGAAACCAAATAGACCTCACATCTTTTTTGGGGAAAATCTGAACAAGTCATCTTTAAAATCTCCTGTAAACCTGTAGGCCAATGGCTGTGAAATTGCAGACAAAATACTTCTGGTTACCCCGAGGCCAGGGTGGGAATTAATTCAGGTTGAAGTATCAAGGTCAGCTGAGGACAGGCTGTTCACACAGCCCTCATGTTTTCTTTCTTCTGCAGTTTAAATTGGTAATATATCATGGGAATGTGATTACTATGGCTGGATTTCTAGTAACCCACATTCTGAGCATTGTCAACCATACAAGCAAAGAATAGATATTTATGAAAAGAACTAACATTGATTATTTGCTGACAAAAGGCTACCCTGAAATTGGTAACGTATATGGCATTATGTATATAATAACACACATTTTACCAATTTCAAAGCTTTATATCTTGAATAATTAGGAAGAGATTTTGCACAAATACTGATTCCAAACCTTTGTTTTTCACTGGCATTTTATTTTAACCTATCAACCCTTCCATGGACATGAGAATCAAGTAATGGCCCTTATGTTTATTGTCATTGCATGCACTTAATTGATATTCTGTACAGCTTACATGCATGCATGTTCATTAGGAAGGAAATCCCATTCCCGTATAATACAGTCAAACCTGTCTTGAAAGATCATTCTTATGGATGGCCAAATTGTGGTCTCTGATGACAGGTGGTCTCTCATAGGAGTTATACATAATGTAACAAAGTATCCTGAAAATTTGGACTTTCAAGGCAGGTGGTCTCTCGTTGGAGTGATGTCTTTAAGACAGGGACCACTGTATACACTTAGTTATAAATTTACAATGTGCTCTCTGTCCTTATCTCCCATAATCCCAGGGTCGCACACTTATGTCTTCCAAGTATTGATTCCTGGAGATCAATGTGACTCAAGTTATTTTGCTTGTGATGTCTTGTGGGCCTGCATCCTCTTTGTCATCAGTTGCCCTCGGGGATGACTTAATCCTACTGCCTTTATTGTTATCAGCAATGGGCTACTCACACTGCCTTTATTTTTATCAGTTCTTGTATCTGATGAGCTGCCTTTCTTCTGTTGACATTCATGATTAATTCAAAGAGTGTACATGTATTCTTGGATATTTATTTTAACCCTTTCCCCTTGCATTAAGACTGAGTCAACAGCTTTTTTTTAATAGGAGTTGGGACCCAAGTGCCTGACCCATGCCAAGGAAAGTTGCTAACCTGGGACATGTTATCTTGATAGGTCTCATCTACAATTCTCATTCAAATTATTCTTATTACAGTTTGAATTAATCACGAACAGTGAAAATAGACATTTGACCACCAGCTGGGTTTTGGCCAGTTTATAGGAGAAAGGGTTAAAGGGTTTTTTCCCCTTGTATATCTATATCTTAACATGGCTCATTTGCCAAAAAGCAACAACCATAATTTAAAATACTTATTTGACCAATTTTTCACAAGGATATATACACACTCCCTTTATTTATATTGAATGGAGGTATTTTCTTTTGTGTCACATGTTCTTTGACTATTTGAATTTTCCTTTGAACACTAATACAGTAGATGACCTGTTGCATTGTACATGAGACCACATTAATTAGGGTAGTGACGTGGTCTTCTCTTCTTCCTTCGGTTTTTCCCTTTTTTATTTTTACGGCGTTTCAGTGGTCTGGGCCTTCTGGTGATGATAGTATTTGGTAAAACTGTTGCAGATTCCTGTTTAACACAAGGCCCCTTATATGCCACACGAATCTTCTGTGCAGATGAACATTCTGCAACTCTCAAATGGCACCTAGATTTGTAAGTAATTCCATTTCGTCCACAGACTTCTTTGCGCATTCGTGGCCTGCATAGGTAGAGAGTTGGGCAGCGACACATTGGAATTCCTTGAATGTTGAGTACACACATTTGGCTCTTCGGACAGGAGATTGCCTTGCAAGCTTCATCTGCAAAGACCAAGAAGATGAGAACTGTTACTACCCCATGTGCTCTGCTGACCTTCCCGTATCTTTCAGCAGGATAGAATACAGTAATCCAACAGCATCATATGACTGGCATCATGCTGTTCCTCCAGCAATGGCAATGTGTATTCAAATACAATTATCAATTATCCCTACTTGCCCACCCACCCCCCCACCCTCTCTCTTTTCATGAACTAGAAAATAAGGAAACAATGTAAATATTCTACACTTTGACCATTAATTATGCAAAATTTGTGTTATAATATTCAAAACATATGGGTCTGAACCTGGGCCTCACCTTAAAAAGAAGTCCCAAGTGCCCCTGGTGCTTCATTGGGGCAGTCGGGTACATGCACTGACGCAGCACCATTCACATAATTATGATTAAAATATTGAGATAAGATATAAATAATCATGGTTTTTCAGCAGCATACAACATGTGTGCAGATTTGTACACTACGAAAGAACAAGGCTTCTTTGAAATGCAACTCAGGGGCAATATTGTGGAATGTAGTTTATGCTATCAGAGGTGTCAATAACAGTAGTTTTGGGACAATCCATGTATGTGTACTGCCTTCATACTGCTAGAAGCATAAATGCAGCATACACTGCATGGATGCTGCATAAATGCAGTATATACTGCATGGATGCTGCATGAATGCAATATATACTGTATGAGTGCTGAATAAAAAAAGCATATATCCTGTATAGATGTCTTATATGCAGTATATATACTGTATGGATGTTTTTTTATGCAGTATGTTCTTTATGGATGTTATATGTGGAGTACATACCATATGAGTGCTAACTGTATGAAATACAGTGCAGATCTGGCAAAATGGGCCACCAATGCTAGCTTATCTTCCTATCAAGCAAAACCTAAGACAATAACAAGGTTATTGTTGTTACAAATGTGTACAAGTTGCTTCATAAAATATAAATGTATGTGCACCATCATACCCTGGCTTGCTATTTGCATGAACTCATGCCTTGGCAAAAAGCAACCTGCATGGGACAGACACTCTAATAAGTTGAATGTACAAACTTTATTGTATGGGAAGCCATGCATGTGTTATACATGTGCAAGAACAATTAGTAACACCATGCATAATGCCACGTCAAGATGCAGTATGCTAGTATGTAACTCAGTTTGCTAGCTGCTTATTGCAATGCATTTCTGAGATGTAAAATTTAACTACTGCATATGATGTAAGCTTGTCTTGCTGACATTGTAGTTTCGTTTTGTTTTTTTCCGTTTGGTGAGATCTATACTGTATGTACTGTATGGATGCTGCACATGTATTTTAAAGTCAGACTCACAATGTGGCCAAATTTTGCAACACATGTTTCAGATTACAGCTGTAGTTTTGCCCACTTTACATAGGTGCTTGGGTTGAAAAAAAAAAAATCTTTGATATTTGTTAGTTTTGATGGAATTTGGATGATAAAGGCCAAAAACTCTTATGGAGTTTTGCTGGGGCATAAAATATTGTCCAAGGATTCCTCAGTCCTGTCTCACTTTTCACTGATAAAATTTTTCATTACTTCATAAAAATCATTTCAAAAAGTACAAATGTCATCATGTTGCTAGAAACTAGAGTACTTCACACATAATAGCTTAAATGACACCAGTTACTTATTCAAATTCATAAGATGTCTGTAAATATGAACTGTGTTTAGTGTCTAGCAAGGTTCTCCAATCTGTATATCTGCTAGCATGAACAAACCAAATTTCAACCAATGCATACAACAAGGTACATGGCCAATAAACATCTGGCAAGCTGACTAAAGGATGTTAATTCTTTCAGTGTCCATCACGTCTAAAGTCAATCTACTAAAGTGAAACTAGTCTGAAATATCATTAGGATCTCAGATTTGTATTCCTCGTAAAAAGACCTTTCATTCAAGCACTAGCATGTCTCTAGTTTCAGAGAAAATATCCCAGGTCAACAGCTTTTTCTCGGCGCACATTGGGCGCATTGCACCCAATACACACCGAGAAAAGCTGCTGACTGAGTCCAAAATTTGGCACTTAAAGCATTAAATCAAGTTTGGCCAAGCCTATAAGATAACAGGGTTCGGATTTAGCAGGTGCCAATGTCCAGAGGCAAGTTCAAATGCAGTTGGGCAAGTTCACTTTACAACTTTGATTCCCATCAGGCAAGTTAAGGAAAAGTGATTAAAGATAATCAATCAGCTAACATTTTTTCTCCGTTGTTACAAAGCTAAGTGTTCACTGTACATGTAAACAACCACTGGTGCACAATTCAGGGCAAGCTATATCAACATAAGCACTGATTGGTTCCAACTGATCTTGTGCCCAGCTTTCACTCATTCCACCCTGATAGAAGACCGAGTCAACAGCTTTCCTTGGTGTGCTCTGGGTGCAATGCGCCCAGAGCATGCCAAGGAAAGCTGTTGAGCATGGGCATATAATTTGGAATGATCTTCCATGCAAATGTCATCCAAAATTGTGAAAAATAATCCCTAAATTAGTAAAACACAATTAGCAGACAACATTTAGATATTAGCGAGAAAAAAGCGTCATTAGGGTACAATGAGTTAAATACCTTTGCCATTGTTAACCATGTAGTAAGAAATGTGCAACCTAGCAGTTAAAGTATCTTAAATCATGTGGTCATTTGGGATCAGCAAAGCCCTTGAAAAGGGTGCAAAGGACACAGGGAAGAAAAGAATACCATCTGAGAGGTGGTGCTGGTGTCTCACTGGAAGTGACTTTCAACATATTTTATGAGACTAGCCAGTTCATATTCTGTATAGAAAGACAATGACGCCACATGAAGGTGCTGATTTTCAAAAATGATGCCATGAAAAACCAAGACTGTTCCACCATATTTGTTGTTAAGTTAGTTGTTTTGTGCAGCAAGTTGAGGAATCTGAGGGCAAGTTAGGCTTATGTGTAACTTGCCAACAGGGCATGTTACAAAGAAAGTTAGAATTCTAACCCAGGATTATACATATTTATATGGATGGAAGAAGCCAGGTTCACAAATTGTGCATGGGTGTGGGGTGGGAGTGGTATGCTTAGTGATGCCACCAATAGTTTTCCTTATGAATATTTACAAATAAGAATTAAATAAAAAAAAATCCACACCAACTTGTGGCATGGACCAGAAGGCTCATTTATACTCTCTATTGACCAAACAACATTTCTTGTTTTAAAGGCAAACTGATGGAAGTACCAGGCTGATTGCTAGGCTTATCTGGCTAAATACTGTGAACACATCAATCACACACAGCTGAGCAAAACTTAACACTCTCTGACCGCATTTTATACATTTGCCCCCCAAAGATGCATCTTAATTGCAAATTATCTTAACATGCATTCAATCAATTTTCTTCTTGACTGCACACATAAACCTTGTGGTTGTCTGCTCACTTGAGTCATTCTGTCCTGTGGGAAAACATTCAAAAGAACTGTTTAGTGGGAGGCAGAGAGTTAATGCTTTCCCCACTCAAATCACCCAGAAGTACCCGGATGCATATTGTCATCAGCCTTAATGTTTTTACTTAAATTTCGCTTTACTAGAAAACATTTTTTTGCTCAGATTTGTATGTGAGACCATTCATGATGGCACACCCCAAGTCAATATCCTTCCTTGGTATGTCCAACCTGCATCATGGAAAGCTATTGACTCAATCATACTCTGACTAGGAATGAGTTAAAGTAATCCACATAATTGATTATCTCAATCACTGAGCCATGAAATCTAAATTAAGAAATAAATTGGTTGGCCCAACTGTTGGGAATAAAGACAGTTAGTCACAAGAACACTGAAGTATGAAGATAAGAGATGAGTGAGACTGCCAACCCTATTTCTCTCCTTGGTGGCTACTTGAGTTTTTCACTTTGGGGCCGTGAATATTGTGGAGAAATTGCTAGTCAAAGGAAAGGTACTTACTTTGTAGACTTTGTCCTGATGTGTGAAGCTAGATATCTATGAACTGTAGAAAAACCTTTTGGTTCATTTGGTGGAAATGGGGACTCTGACATCTTGGGCAGCTGTGGTCATTTCAGCTTTGCCAATGTTACGACTTTTGTGTAAGATTTATGCTACTTTTGATCTTTGTACTTTACTTATATTTTCTTAAAAGTCACCCCCCCCCCTCCAAAAAACGGAGGTGCAAGATTTCTAATGTGAAATCCCTTTTGTGAGTTAATTTTGATCTCATATCACACCATATTGCAATGTATCATTTGAGCACCACTTTAAAAAAAAGAATCTATGGGATGTGGGGTACCCCCTCCAGTACCCCCTCACCCACTTAACGGTTGCTTTGCTCCCTCGCAAATTCTGTTATTTTGTCCTGAATGTTTGTAACTGTGTCATTTTTTTTCTTTTTTTGTGACATGTAAAACGCACATATCCACTGTAAATGTACCACACTTATTTTTATGTGCACACATTTTAAGGTTCATTAGGTAAATATACTGGAATGGTAGGCCTACATAGCAGATTACATCAAAAGTACACTATTAGACTTGATATCAAAACAGAATACAAAGACTCCGAACTCTGGTGGAGCATTCAGCAAGGCGATCGGAACATGTTTGTCAACCAAAGGTTAAATAACTTCTCGTGATATATATGCGATACGTAAGGAGTTTTATTTGATGCCAGACTCCGACGGTTACCCCTTACAAAAAGTGTAAGGGGTCGAGGCCCGAGTCTGGCATCAGGTAATATGATGATGATGATGATGATGATGATGATGATGATGATGATGATGATGATGATGATGATGATGATGATGATGATGATGATGATGATCTGTATTTTTCTCGAGGTCTCATTTATGCCTCAGCAAGTGAGCCACTAATTATACCACGTAATTATATGTATATCTGTATTTTTGATATTTCGTACATGTAGTACACACATTACTTATCAATAGATGTGATAACATGAAAGAGAGAGAAAAAAATGCAAATGAAAGAAAAATAATTCAGTTACTTCTGTATTATGCACGGGTGAATCTAACTTCCTATCAGGAACGGAGCAGCCTTAAAATATTAGCCGCCACTTTGCTCTCTCCGGCGCTGATGCAGGTTCATTGATTAGATTTGATTTACGAGAAGTATATGAGAATACAGCCTCTAATATTTGCGTTCTCTCTAAATGTTAGACGATATTCATGAACCAAATAATTAAAGGATCTACCAACTTCAGACCGTGAACCTTGCATGATTAATTTGCAGCATTTTATCACCAATGGATTGTCTCTATGAGTCTATATATGACCAGTCCTACAAATTCTGGAAACGGATGTGCATTTGAAGCTCGAGAGGAGGTAGGGCTAGCCATATGTTGGACAGTCAAGTGTTGTGTGTATTTTACAGCAACTTCAATATAAGGAATCCTTTGCATGGGCTAAAAGCGAATTGTGAAATCATGAAAAAACGGAATTGGCGTTCTTTCTTTCTTTCTTTCTTTCTTTCTTTCTTTCTTTCTTTCTTTCTTTCTTTCTTTCTTTCTTTCTTTCTTTCTTTCTTTCTTTCTTTCTTTCTTTCTTTCTTTCTTTCTTTCTTTCTTTCTTTCTTTCTTTCTTTCTTTCTTTCTTTCTTTCTTTCTTTCTTTCTTTCTTTCTTTCTTTCTTTTTCTTTCTTTCTTTCCATAAAACCAAGAGAAATAAGTTTGTGGATATAAGCTTGGGGCTAGTTTCGCTGCATGAACGTTATGATCCGGTGTATCAGGCCTACCTACACATGATGGATTTTCTTGAAGTGATCGACCACCTGATATAAAGCTAAAATGCGGATGCATGGAGAAAATACAGGGCTATTCCACATGAATATTATTGTTTACACATTGCATGCACTACGCATAGCACAACAGGTATCGTTGGTGAAATGTGTCACAACCTGCTACTGATTGAGTGCATTAAACCTAATAAATCATTAACTCATATTGCACGCATTAAATCAACCAAGAAGAAACACCCTAGGCTTTTATATTGCGCACAAGAAACACAATTAATGCATTTACTGGGTGCAATAGGGACATGAATATTTATTGCGTGCAATAAATGCAGCATTTATAGGCCTATAGAGAATCTCCATCGCATAATAACTCATTAACTGTTAGGCCTACTGGATACAGGTTCACATTTGCAATGAGCAAGTTCCGTTTGAGCCACAGGCGCTCGTGGCGTTCAGTCAGTCAAGCTTTCGTGCTTATATACGTGGGGCTGCGGGGGTGTGGGTGAGAGTGTAGAGAGGGTGGACCTGGAACATCTATACGTGCAATGGCCCACAGGGCCTTATTACCACTTATATAAAAACTCCAGAGTACTTTCGGACCTGTAACCACTATCGGGGCAACCTTCTCCATTGAGCTTGGTCTTTGACGCAGTGGGGCGCTTGGCACTCAACCTATTGCTGACCCTTATTTCATTGCCTCAGGGCGACTTCTACGTCAGATTCCAAATCCTAATTCTGGGGCGTACAACTGGTCTGCAATAAAGTATTGTGTATTCATCTGTGCAGTCAATCATTCGTGCCAATAAGATGGTGAAGGGTGGGCCCAAAACCACAACGTCGTCAGATGTAACCCCTACACACAGAGAGCTCCTCTGTTTAGGAGTTCCACCCTTCTTAAAGTTGGATCTTTTATATGAAGTAAGTAATTCTCCATTTTGAAATGAGTTTTGAATTTGTTATATATTCGTAGTTTTTATCGGAATCTGAGTTCATTTGCATATCTCTTTCCCATTGTTGCCTGAAATATTCTTTACTGCTTTTCTTTAATTTTAACGTTGGAAAGTCGTTTGTTAATACATGTAGTCTGAGATTTTTCCCATATTGTTTGATAACCAAAAGTAAATAATGTGTCCGGAATACTCGTTGGCCAATTAGATTTGCCAGTGTGTATATTTTCAGCATTACCAAGAAAGGTATCATAAAGTAGGGAATCTGGTTTCATATGACCTATTCTTAAATCATATAATAAAGTACGGAATCTGGTTTCATATGAATAATTCTTAACCAGTTTTTGGGTGAGTGAAGAAAACCACCATTATTACTACTTAGTAGGATGTTCTCTAGTAGACTAGTTCGATTTTCCTCACAGGATAAAACCCGGTAACTCTATGTACTACCCCTTAGACCCATGTACATTAGCAGCCCGCTACTTTTGTTAGAAGTTGTAGTAATAGTAGCCGTAATAACATGATTTTGGAGGGTGTACCACTTTTTCACTGGCCCTTCATCAATGATTAGCAAAATTAATGGCTTTATGCAGCTGTTGAGTGGTCATCGTAATATTGCCAGTGTTGCTATTGCCTCTTGTATTCGTAATCAACAACGTATATGATGTGCAGCAACTTGACAAATCCTGGATGTCCTCATGAAAGCCAGCCTGCGAACCCGCGTCGTGTAGTCTTTTTTAAGACCCTTTCTTAGTTAATTCAATATAAAACAAAATAGCTAATGAAAATTATAAAAATAAATGAGGGGATGGTCATAGTGTCGAGTGACGACCGCTCAACAGCTGCATAATGCCATTAATACTACAATAACATGATTTTGGAGGGTGTTACACTTTTTCACTGGCCCGACATCAATGCTACGGGCCTCTAGGATAGACCACGGCAACAGTGGACCACAGGCAGAGCAACCGCACAGCATTTGCTTAGCCCTAAGGCGCCCCCTGCCCCCCCCCCCCCCCCGTTGGCTGAGGGTTAGCCAACAGAGCGGGGGGGGGGGGGTTCCCTCGGGGCTAAGCATTTGCTATGATGCACAGCTGATATGATAATAACATGATTTTGGAAGGGCGCTACACTTTTTCAATGGCCCGACATCAATGATTAGCAACCCGACACTGTCAATGATTAGCGCCCGAGCGAAGCCAGGGTGCTAATGACAGTGAAGGGCTGCTAATCATTGATAAAGGGCCAGTGAAAAAGTGTTACACCCTCCAAAATCATGTTATTACTATTATTACTACTTCTGACATAAGTAGCGGGCCGCTAATGGCATGCATTAGCCATTAACGCATTAGCACATGGGTCCAACGGGTAGTGCATAGTGTTACGGGGTTTTACCGTATGAGCAAAATCGAAATAATCTACTAGAAAACGTCCTACTAAGAGTTAATAATGGGTCGAACGGGTAGATACTAGTGCAGTGTTTGGGGGTTTTACCATGGTTGTGAACAAAATCGAACTAGTCTACTAAAGAAAAGAACGTCCTACTAAGTAGTAACTAATAGGTATAGGCCTAATATTATTACTACTTGGTAGAACAAGCCAGGCCGCGAAGCGGTCCTGGAGAGGACTTCACTCCTCTCCAGGACCGCTTCGCTTATTCTAGCTCGACGCCATGACGGCCCCTTCATTCAATGTTATAGGCCTAATATTCATTAGCTGTTTTGTTTTATAACGAATTAACCAAGAAAGGGTCTTAAGAAAGACTAAATTGAGAGAAACTACCAGAAACTGATTTGCCCAGCATGTTCAAGTGTTGAGTTCCGGAAAACCAGGTGGGCGTGGCGTATTGGAATGTGGGCGGGACACATGTTTTAATGGTCTGATAACAGACAAGGCTCATGTGTTATGGTCTCATAACACATCAGGTTCTGTCCTATATTTGCAATGTTAAAAGTTAGATTGAATGAAAATAATTATAGAAACTTTGGGCAAGTCGGGAGGCAAGTCCCTGTCATCATGCATTGCCATGGCGTTGGGTTTAGTTGTGACATCACACACTGTCGTGCAATATCTGTACGTGATATTCTACCAATGTGTGCACACAGGAGCCAAATGTCAACACAACAAAAGTCAAAAGGCAAACAAGCAAAGCAAAGTGCTGATCGAAGGGTATGGTCAACGCTGATGCTGATGTCGAACCTTCGCGCGTTGGCCTAACGTATGTCACATCTGCTCTGCAGCACTTGGTTCTACGGGCAGGCTTATGTCTATTGCTTTTTGCTGCTGTGACTAAATAGGCCTAAATTGGGCGCTCACTAATTCACGGTCCATGTGCGAAGTCAATTTTAGGCCAGACTTACAGATAATCGCAATTCGCACACAGAGCATTTATGTGACCATGCTGTGTGGTGTCTGTGTTTGCCTACTGGGACAGAACATTTTCGCACAGGCGTTAGGCCTAGCTGTTTGATAGCTTACCTGCCAATGCAGTCCCATATCTTGCCTTATAGCCAGGGACCATTCCATATCCCCTGTATAAACTAGAAAAGTGTCCAAAGGACACGGATGCCCCCAGCTGTCATTGCCCCCATCAGCATTATAAAGAGAATCATGAAGGCTTAATTGGTGTAAGACTCAAACATAGCCTCCTGTGAAATCTTCACATGGATAATAATTAACCAACATACATTCTTTTCATATATTGATCGATATCCCTGTCAAATTCCATGGCAATACATGAAATACTTTATGAGCTATACACCTATAGGCCTACTCATTTTCTTGGAGTTGTCATTTTCACTAAGTTCATTCATGATTATCAACAGAAGATAGTTAACAAAAGAGACAAACAAAACACAAGGGGAACATCTTCACATATTGATTATTAAAATGTTGCTATCAAGTTTCATAGCTGTACCTCAAACACTTTGTGAAATACACGACACAAGTTTGACATGGGCCAACATTTTCACTGAATAGACATTTTCATGTAGTTAATTAATGAAAAATGAACAGAGGTTAATTAACCCAAGAGGCTAACAAAACCCCAGTGGCCATATTCACAAACAATTTTAATCTGATAAGAAATTAAGGACCAAAATTAAAATCAACTTGTTTTGATCCCACATTCTCTAATCCTGGGTAGCATGAACTATATTGGTGTGAACCAATCTGTTTTATGGCTATTGGCCAAAGCTTATGATTAACATTTCAGGATTATGGCTTAATCTGAATTTGATCCAGCTTAAAAGATTAAGTACTGGATTAAACTAAGATTAATTTGATAAAATGAAAATTTTGAAAGAGACTTCATATTGTACCCCAGAACACATACAGATTGTTTATTCCTCGAAATTTATATCCATATATTAGGCCAAAGATTAAGAAGTTCAGACTCAACAGTGCACCAATTTAATTTTAGGATCAAAGTCAGGATCAGATCAAATTCTTCGTGAATATGGCCACAGGTGCACATCTTCATATATTGATTAATGTCACCACCAAGTTTCGTAGGTGTACCTCAAATGCTTTTTGGGATACATGCGACACAAACCTGACACGTCTAACGTCGAATCAACATTTTCATTAATTAATGATTAATTATCCGAAGATAACTAATCCAAGAGACAAACAAAACCACGTTCACATCTTCATATACAAATGTTCTCACCAAGTTTCATAGGGGTACCTCAAATACTTTTTGAGATACATGAGACACAAATCTGACAAGTCTAACGTCAAATCAATATTTTCAGTGATTAATGATTAATTATCAGAGGATAATTAACCCAAGAGACAAACTAAACCCCAGGTGTACATCTCCATATATTGATTGATGTTCCTACCCTGTTAGATGGGTGTACCTCAAATACTTTTTTGGATACATGCAACACAAATCTGACAAGTCTAACGTCAAATCATCATTTTCCGTAAGTTAACCAATGATTAATTAATGCAGAATAATTAATCCAAGAGACAAACAAAACCCCAGGTGCACACTTTCATATATAGTTAAATCTTCCCACTAAGTTTCATGGTTGTACCTCAAATGGTTTTTCAGATACCCGCGACACAAATGTGACAATTTTAATGTTGAACGGACGTCTCTACTCTAAAACGATACACTTAAGTAGAAAAACATGACTCGTATTCATAAATATCAAACCCAACAATGACAGCAAAGAGATTCCAGAGTTACCAAAGCATCAACATTCATCTTCCAATACCAATGTGAAGAAACAAATTTCACTTCTGACTTGAGACAGGCAGTCACCCACAAAAGGCAGATGGTGGTTTTAAACCGGTCCTCTCAACCTTTGAAATATTCTTCATTAAATACAGACTATAGTGTTCCAGTATGTATAAGCCCAACCACTCAAAATCCAAATTTTATTACTTCTGCAAAAAATAAAAAGAGAATTGGTAGACCTATCACTATTTTGGTTCTTCTGATTAGTTCGTCAGCTGAGTTTTTAGCAAAAGTAGAAAGTAGGCCTATATCGTTTTTGTGATATCTATGAATCTGTAACATTATGTCATTAATAAGTTAAGTGATTGAATCACTGTTATAGAGTATCAAATGCAAGGAGCAGACTTCTACAAGTCCCTCACCATACAATTGAAGTTCTACAGACGGACGTCTCTAGTATGATACACTTTTGTAGAAAAACATAACCCATAGTCATAAATATCAAACCCAACAATGACAGAAAAGGAATTCAAGAGTTACCAAAGCATCAACATTCATCTTCCAATACCAATGTGAAGAACAAATTTCACTCCTGACTTGAGAGGACGGACAAGGGCAAATCTATCCCCCCCCCCCTCCCCCAAGTGGGGGCGTAAAAATAATGATATATAAATGAGCAAGACGGTCTAAAAGAATGCCCGGTTTGCCATACAACAGGTGCTCAACAGTTATACCGTCATGTCCTGTACACTGGCCATATTCAAAAAGAATTTTGATCCGATACCAAATTTATGATCAAAATTAAAATCAACTTTTTTTTTTTAACTTGAATTATTTACCTGGGTCTAATAGCATATTATCACTCCGATATTAACCATTCTCTGTTTTATGGCTATTGCGTGCTTAATATTTCAGGATTATTCCTTGATCCTAATTGGATCCAGATTTAAAGATAAAGTACTGAATCAAAGTAAGATCAATTTTATAAAATGGAAATGTTAATCTGAAATTCCATATGACAGCCAAGAATATAGATTGTTAAAGCAATAATTAATCAAATATTAGACCAAATTTGTAGTGATTCGGGCCAGATTCACATCAATTTTACTTTTAGGATCAAATTCAGGATTAAACCAAATTCTTTGTGAATTCGGCTACTGGTGATGAGTTGCATTTCAACCCATCTGTCATGACTGAAACCATAACAGCAGTGGCCGTTCTACTATCCCTGCTTTGCGGTTACCTTGCTTGAACTCGGCGTTTATCTTCAACCATGCCAACGATATGCACCCGCTGAGAACCGAGAAAACTAGGTTTATCACCCATCACGAAATAATAATAATAATAATAATAATAATAATAATAATAATAATAATAATAATAGTCGTCGTCGTCGTCGTCGTCATCATCATCATCATCATCATCATCCTGGGCATATACTAGTAAATGAGTTGACACGTTTAGGGTTCGTTTAATCCGATTACGTAATTGGATTAAGAAACTCATCATCATCTTGGGCACATACATGAGGAGTATGCACATGTGGGGTTCCCTATCCTATTACGTAATCGGATTAAGAAACTAAACTTAACCTCAGTAAGATGAATGTTTCATTCCACTCCGCACGCATTGCCGACTAATTTTTCTGAACATTTATAGCTTTCATACACCACGCTGTCTTTGCGGCGGCACGGTGAGTCCAAATGTGGCACTTTTTTTTCTCTCTCTCTTTTCAGCTGTGTAAGCTAAGGACTTCATGATTTCCTGGGTTTGTGCCCTACATTTGACCTGTCTGCATCACGGATAGCATTATTTATTTGGAAATAAAGGAATCAAGTCTGTTCATGTGCAAGCATTATATATTGTTTTAAGGGGAGGCATGCACTATGCACAACCTCCTAAACCCCTCCCACCGTACTTATTGGCGCAGTTGCCCAGTCTAGTTGCTGCCACTGTTAATTCGAGCTTCCAATGTAAAGTCACCGACTGATACGTTGTTAAATGGGGTATGAGAGGAGCTTTTTTCTCCTTTTGTTCTATAGTTAGTGGGACAAGGCTTGTCCATTGCCATTACATCCTATTGTAATTTACAACTTACAAAAGTCCCGTAAATATTAACTTGCTTCTCATTTCAGTGCATGTCTGTACTTTCTCGACCACGTTTATATATATATATATATATATATATATATATATATATATATATATATATATATATATATATATATATAGTAAAACCTCTTTAACCGAACACCTCCGTATACCGAACACCTCTATACTGAACATCATTTCTCGGTCCCAACTATATACTTTCAATGTTATCAAACCTCCCTATACCGAACACTTTTTCCGGTCCCAAAGGTGTTCGGTACAGGGAGGTTTTACTATATATATATATATATATATATATATATATATATATATATATATATATATATATATATATATATATATATATATATATATATATATATATGTATCTTGGGGTTTTTATTGTTTTGTTTGTTTTGTTTTGTTTTGTTTTTGGACAAAACATTTTTTTATCCAGGGCTTCAGCTTGATGTGCACTATATTTTCCCCATTCAGGAGGGGTTCGTAATGCATAGTGCCCCAGTGATAGCGGACGCTTTAAGTCCTTGGGGTTACCCCGACTAATCTTTACATATTATGCACGATTGCCTTGTACATTCTACATAGAAGTTTTGTGTATGTTCATGTCTGGTGTACTTACATGCTGTTTACGTCAAATAAAAAGAGTTCTGAGTTAATTCTACATATTCAAATTTTCTCTGTTTCAAAACATTTGCTCACAAACGTCTACAGACATACATTTGGTATTACGACCAGACTTGTTTTAGGTGTCCCACTGTAAACAGTTAGGTGTATGTGTGCATGTTTGGCTAGGAAAAAAAATATTTCGAGGTTACGAGTCAAGGTAAATCATTGTCCCAGTTGGTCTTTTTGTGAGTGGAGGGTACTTAATGGAATTCATGATATTATTTATGTGTATTCAGAATGTAGAACTGGCAACTTAATGCGTTATATTGTGGTAGGCCAACTATGTAGGCCTACGAATACAATACGATGAAAACCCTATGCTTGCCACATGGGGAAGTTGCTTTTGTGGAGGTATGGGGGGGGGGGGGTAGACTCACAAGAGGATTATCATATCTGAAATGTATCTATAGATTTACCATTCCATTAAGAAATATCAGTACCTCAATTGTAAAAGTAATATATAGTTTCTAAAAACACATTAAGATGCAAATCTCTGACTAACCAGAATTTTGCGCAATGGCGATGGGTTGTGTATTGAACTGAATACACATAATGACTAATTGTCACGTCTCCCGTTCGTGACACATTGATCATGTTCATGTGGTAATTCAATGGTAGGCTATAATATTAAAAACATATATAGCGGCTTTCGTGTGTGTGTGATGCTTGCTTTTAAACTTACCTTTCTTATGCCCTAATCGTGGCCTACTCGATAAGAGAGTCCCCTTGCACACAAGACAACACCCACAGTCATCTTTCACCACATTTCCCTTGCAGTTGTCTGGCTGAATAATGGCACAAGTTTTCGTCTGGCAATCGCCACACGTTGCCAGCTTGCTCTCTTTTCTTTGTCTACCTGCACGGCTTCGTTTATTTTGCCGCTGTTGAACTCTGTGTCCTTGAGATCTGTGTGACGGCTTGGAACTGGCTTGGGCGGTTAGTCCCAACAGCAAGACAAACAAAAGAAGCAATGTTTGTACGCCATTCTGTCGGAGCCACCTCATTTTGCCAGCGTTCCCTGTATAAATTCTCTTGGAATGGCTTTAAATCGGATAAGTCTCACCATGTGCAACACTCGCCCCCTTTCAGCTTTCTACCT
Source organism: Hermodice carunculata (assembly GCA_964020975.1). Lineage (NCBI taxonomy): Eukaryota > Metazoa > Annelida > Polychaeta > Eunicida > Amphinomidae > Hermodice > Hermodice carunculata. Next base: position 73,852,437 of record OZ026621.1, read on the forward strand.
TCAGTCTCTCTGAAAGAGCAAACCACACGACATTCCCAGCATTAGTACGACTCACTCAGTGTAGCAGATATTTTTCAGATGCCAGAATCTGTGTGTGGAATTTAAAGTTCTGAGAAAGTGTCTCATTTTCTGCAGGAAAGTCTACGGACTGCGTAAATATAAACATCAATAATCGCAGATCAACGTTCTTGCTGGATACCATGGGGAAATAAATACAGAACGCAGCCGTAGACTTGCATGTGAGAGAAAATAAGCAGTAAATGTTAACGCGTGTGAAGGGCAACAGCCAACCAGCCAACTGATGACATGCGTAATTGATTGTAAGAGGGCTGTGGGTTATTTTTGTAATGGCAAAAGGCATGTTTATTTCATGCTGCGCATTTATGATAAATGACAATGAGTACCCTAAGGATTGGATGTCAATCAGATCAGACACATTACATGTAAATCGTGATGCTATATTTGAGACTATCGTTTGAAATGAGTTAATTTGGATGAAAGATGATGAGATACAGACCGACAACATCCGTATATCGTGATGACGTATGGTGCTGACAGGGGATACTCAGCCTCCTGGTTTATCCTGGGCCAACCCACACATACTGCTGTGGTCATATCGGAGTGGCAAAAAGTCTATACAGCCGCAATATTATAATAATGACACCAGAGGTGGACTCAGGAGACCTAAGGCACACAATGTAACGGGTATTTAAAGGAAGTGAACTTTGACATTGACATTAATAATATATCATGCATGTTTGTTCAACTCATACTACATTACAAGTAATATCATATCATATATATATATATGCATGTGTGTGTGTGTGTGTGTGTGTGGTTGTCGAACAAAAATAGAAAAAAAAAAGCTCTTGTTTGCTTGACACATGCAATACATTGGTAACATGCATAATGTTTTGATACATGTCAAACCCGTATGCCCGTGGATGTTCAGCTGCATACTATAATCGTGAGCATACATTACATGCACACTGCAAAATGTATTTACCAGGTACACACGAGATAGTTTACTGGTCAGACTCGATATATACCCAAGAATATGTTATTGCTGTCATTCAAATGTTGCAGTGACAGATAATGAGACATATGCAGTCGGCACGCACCATAGTTAAGGTGGAATTTGGTGGAATCAACATTCTGATGTGCGTAAACTCAATCCTACTGACAAGTCTTAATTAGCTCAGCTGACTTGTCAGTCAGCTAAGGTTATGTGGTGGTCAGGCATCCGTCGGTCGCCCGTCCGTCGGCGTTAACAATTCACATTTTCGACTTCTCCAAAACCATTGGCCAGATTCACCTCAAACTTGGTAGAGATGTACCTTAGGTGGGTCTCTACTAAGTTTTTTCAAGTGGTCACATTTCAGTGAACTTTGGATTTTTTATGATTTTTTTTTGTTTATTTTTTTTTGGTCAAAACTTAAAAAATCTTCTCCAAAACCATGTGGCCAATTGATTCAAAATTCTCATGGGAACACTTGAGGGTACAGCGGGTACACAGTACATGGTGACCTTGACCTCATTCTTAAGGTCACAGGGTCACTCAGGTGTATTTAAAGCTACAGGTAATAACCTGAGAACTATTTCAGGCTGGACTTTAATGTTTGCCATGGTTATAATTCTTCTTGAGGGCTACTAAGACGGTACATGAGTGACTTTGATCTCATTTCTAAGGTCACAGGACAACTGACATGAAATTTACTGTTCACTTGATAACTTGAGCTCTATTTTCAGTTAGGACCTTGATGTTGCACATGTTATGTTTCTCTGTGAAGGTCACGCTTAGACAGTACATGAGTGACCTTGACCTCATTTCTAAGGTCACGGTGCAACATAGATGAATTTAACTCTTCACTTTAACGTGAGAACTACTTGAACTGGGACCTTGATGTTGCACATGTTAGTGTTCTTCCATAAAGGTCAGACTTACTCAGTGCATGGGGCCTTGATCCCAACCCAAGGTCACAGAGCCACAAGTGTGATGAAGCTCTAGGTCAGCTGAGCATGGGCTGTTCACATAGCCCCCTTGTTTTGAATGAGATCATCCCTCTACCCTCCCCCCCCCCAATAAAAAATATATAAACAAATAATAAATTAATTATTTAATTTCAAAAATCGCCACAATGTCCACATGATGAAAATATGATCATCTGTTTTACGAAATCATGAATCATACGGTTGGATTTTGAATCCTAAACTGGGCTCACTGAATCACATGGGCAACCAGCAGAATGGTTATCATCATATTCTGGTCGATATGAACCCATTCATACTGACCGCCTAAGTCATTGTTCACCGAAAATACTGATTAGGGCTAGCTCTAATCAGTATTTTCGGTGGACAGGGCTAGCCATAATCAGTATTTTATTCAGTGCACAGGGCCAACCAGCTGAATAGTTGTAATCATATTCTGGTCGATACGAACCCATTCATACTGACCGCCTAAGTCATTGTTCACCGAAAATACTGATTAGGGCTAGCTCTAATCAGTATTTTCGGTGGACAGGGCTAGCCATAATCAGTATTTTCGGTGGACAGGGCTAGCCATAATCCGTATTTTCGGTGGACAGTGACTTTGGCGGTCAGTATGAATGGGTTCGTGTCGACCAGAATATGATTACAACTACTCAGCTGAGTGGCCCTGTGCACTGAATAAATTGTGTGTCTGCTGTTTTGGTCATCAGGTTGTTAATGTGATGTATGATTAAGTAACAATGTGACCTTTTTGACGGGCGCATTGATTTTGTGCTCGGATTAAATCTTAAACAATTTTTCGATTTATATGCGTTACATAAACTGCCACAGTGCTAGTCACTGTAACAGCCTAAATTGCCGAAACCATCTCAGTCCGGTGCGCTAGTTTATCCTGCAGTGGTAAGTGGTAAGTTGGACATCGAGTCATCAGCTATCTTTGAGGCGCGTCGAGGAAATTTGTTGGACCCAGCATATTCTTTTTCTGTTTCTTTGCGAATACAGGGATGCATGTACTTGAATGGAAAGTCTTTTTTCCAAGAGGAATTTGAATCTGAAATCATGTCTGAGCAGCAAAACTTTTGTGGTGACCAGTGTGTACTGAAATATACACGTTGTGCATCATTTCCACGAAGTTTACGCCCATAAATAACTTCTGTCTTACATTCCATCGCATATGTTAGGAATCATAGAACCTGCTGAATGTGTGTTTGTTCAGTTGACTGGTTAAGGTCCGAGCTGTTTATTCAGTTGTGGTGGCTTGGCTAAAGTTTGCATTTTTGACAGAAAAGTTTTATTTGGTACACTTTCACTTAGGTACCAGAAATAGTTCATCATTTACACTGTTAATTTTTTTACATAGGCCTATGTAATATTATGTGGTTTTGTAGGCTGCTCATGTGTAAGTGTATAGGATTATTGTTATTATTATAGCTGTCAGCTGGGAACATTTATATGATATAGTATAACATAGAATATACAAATAGGTGCTGCCAATTAACGATATTGGTGCGGGAGTTGGCACTGGAACGAGTCCTATTACTTGCCGCTGATTAGTCCGGCATTACATTTATGAGGGTTGATTTGGCCCTTTCTATCAAAAGTTATTTATGGGTGTGATTTGTTTATCATAACGCAGAGCCTATATTTTTACAGTGAAGGGGACTTATATGGACTATGAGATTACGGATGTTGGACATGAGTTGCACTCATTTGCGGTACTTTGTTTTTTGTTTTTGTTTTTGTTTTTGTTTTGGGTTTTTGTGTGTGTGTTTTGTTTTTGTTGTTTTTTTTGTTGTTGTTTTTTTAAATTTTGATCTCACGTAATAACTTTCTGTAGTCTGTCATGCAATTTTCTTTTCATGTTTAGTGGTTACCGTACCTTTTTATTGTAGTTCGTGATTACAAGAATGATGTGCATCTTTTATCATTTTGAAGATATCCCAGATTTAATTTGCATAGTTTTGAACATATTGGCTCTGTAACAGATGCGCAATTTCACTTTCAAGTGTAAAGTCGTGCTAAATTTTGAGTTTCTATCTGATACGCCGTCCGAGAAAAATCTCCAACGAGAATTATGTCGTCGATCGACAGCGTGAGGGATGGAACCGAATTAAAAAAGAACCCGTGGGAAAAAACAGAATGTCTGTGTTAGTACACAGGCATTAAATTATGGCCATTGATAGAGGCGACCACAATTATGCAGGTTGAATTTGTCAACACATGCCATGTCTGATCTTGCAGGAAGAAAGCTACAGGACACTGGATACAGGAGTGTTTTATTTGACCAATCATATACAATATACAGATTTAACACTACAATTAATGTTAACAAGTCGTATGTTGGGGGGGGGGGGGCTTTCATTAAGGACACTTCAGACATCAAAAACCTTTGCATGGCCGATTTTGAAATTTTAACAGTTTTTACAAGATGAATGTCCTTTCTATTAGTTGTCAAAATTTCGAGCTTTTAACTAAAGTAGAAATATGTGAAAAACGCCAAAAACCACACAGGCATGTGGACATCCGAACGTCCATGTGTCATTCTTTTGGTTTTCAGCCGCCAAACGGAACAATGCCACCCGTCAATCATACTTAACAGCCTGTCACGTGGCTGCAGGGAGCAACGGCCCATGGTACAAAGACAGTGGTATCAGGGCGGCAATGCGAAATAAGGCAGCATGCCGAAAGTATGCTTGTGGGCAGGGAAAAGATGCAAACATGGTAACATATCATAGCCTTAGTGGTTTACTTTATAGTTATCTTGCTTGTTTTGCGTTCTAATGAAGGGAGACTTTAACTGTTCAAGAGGAGCGGGAATCATCAGACGATGTCCTTTCAAACTTCAAAGGCCGTGTCGCGATGGATTACCCCAGTGGTCCTTCACACCAAAGACAGGCGGGGAAAAAAACTTACACCCTAATCAACGATACCCACGGACATAATAATACTTTATCGGAACCCAGGGATGAGGAAATAAAAGTACAAATAAACACATTGAAATAAGCATAAACGTGAACACAAGAGAAAACACACAAACTAGCGTTACAAAGCTCTGGTTGGAAAGAGAAATGAAACTCATTGAGAAAACAACTACAAAATAATGACAAGCTAACTAAGTAAAGTGTAAAGACAAGTCTAACAAGCTAACTACATAAGGTATACAGATACGAGACGAGTAAATACAATAAAACACAATCCCTAAAAACGGGGTGAAGAGGTAGGGGGCGGAAGACCAAACCCGCCATCCGTGCACTGAGCACGAGCGGTCGCAGGCCGCCCCACCGAAGCAAGGCAACACAACTTTCGTTGCCAGGCTAGAGGTCACGGGGCCGGAAGGGCCGCCTCCATGACGTCACACTATGAAACCAGACTGTCGCTATCGCCGTTTGACAGATCGCTGAATAATGTTTTCCGTACTTCAAAGGCTCTTTTATTCATGTGATTGGCCAAGAATTGATTGACAACCTCCCCAAATGTTCAAGGACGATGTTTGCTACGTTTTGTACAAATATCAACTCAACTTGAGCAAATGGTATTGTTTGAGAGGCAAATGATCAACATCAAAGGCCTCTGAAGCTTGTTTTCTCAGAAAGGATAATAGGACGAGAGCCCCACCTAAGAATGGTTATTCCAAGAAAACGGCTGGGCGAAATTTAATCCGGTTAACGGCTTTTGATTCTTTAATGTCTGAACTGCAAAAACGATTCAGCGATTTTCTAAATTTTGCTTCGTTCTTTTTCTATGAAATGAAGAAAATGAACATCTTGAAAATCAAAGGGAAAATTGAAACGTCAAACTTTGAGGATGGATAACAGAAAAATGAAACCAAACATAAAATATCGCAGGATCGTTTTTTGTTGCCAATATGTCAGGATTAAGATCCAAGTGTAATTATCATTTTATCACAAATAATTAGTGACTTATATCGACATTTATGGGGTGGATGCTTTGCGGTCAACTTTCAATTGTTTATTCAACAATTTACATCACAGATACCCAAATACGGAACATATAAATTCTTTGGAGTATGACGAGTACACACATATATGATATGTTATTCTAACGCAAATACATTTTGAGCTAGGATTGACTAAAGTGGGATTTATTTTTGGTGTCTTACCTGTCCTTAAGACAATCCGTTGTCGCTGCTATCATGAGGGCTATCCCGTAATATTACGTTAGGTATACAATCGTACGGCGATTTGATATGCTACTGTGACACAAGTCGTATAAGTATATACTATCCAGAGACAAAATTTCTGTTTTAATGTGGCTGTACTCGGAATTTTTACAACCGCGATGCATACCACGTTATTTAAATGCAGTCGCGTGTTTCAGCAAGTATAAGTAGGAATATTACGATAATTGTACCTATACTTAAATAGCTTTTTTTTTTTTTACACACGTATAGCTAAGCCACGGCGGCTGTGTGTATAGCATTTGTCGCTGATTAGAGCTGGAAGTTTCGGGTAAATCGTACCTGATTAACTATTTAGCAAAACTGTAGTCATATTATGTTAATTTTTTTCAGAAGAACGTGACAATAGTACTTCCATGTGTGTATAGGTTACACAGTGACAGGTTAGCTTATGGGATGTAGAGAGTTCGGACTACGGAATAGGGTAATGACTCCCCAGGGAGTGATTCTGCACGAAAAGACACAAATACAATATATGTCGATACATAAATTCCCAGTTAGTTTGGTATTATATCAATAATGGATCTCTACGTTTAATGCCAAGGGCAAATTTAAGAGATTTTCTGGAAGTGTTTTATGAAGAAATCTGTAGTAAAAATTGAGTTTACACGCAGTGAAAATACCCACTCTCCGCAGTCGTATATTTTTAAATAATGGATCCCTATGGGCATTTTATTTACTGCAAGTTAAAATTCTGACTGCTTTCTCTTGCAGTTTGATAAATTTGTACAATTAAATCCTTGGCTAGAATCACATAATTTATACGAAAGAAGGACAGAATTATATATTTTTATTTTTGGGTCTACAGGTAAAATTGTTTTTAACCTGTTGACAATTCCTGAAGACTTTCCACATGAGATTCAAAGTTCAATCAATTTTCCATTCACGTATGAATGGTCCCCAGTAAATAGTTATTAAAGGTATTTGACTTATTTCTGTGATCAATCATATACCACGTTATTTACATACAGTCGCGTGTTTCAGTCTTTTATTCGAAAGTTTTTAATTCTGATACAGTAAGAAAATAATTGATAATTTAAAACCCAAAACAAGTTACGATGTGGATGGACTCTCAACTAAACTGTTAAAATTTATTAAGGAACCTATTATTAGCCCACTCCTGGTCATTATAAGTCAGGCTCTAAGAAACGGCATATTCCCTGAAAAATATGAAAATTGCAGAGGTCATTCCAATTGATGAGAAAGAGGATAAAGAACTGTTCACAAGTAACCGACACATTTCAATTCTACCTGATATTTCTAAAGTTTTCGAACAAGTAATATTCAATCAATTGAACGACTACTTTAACAAATACAACATGTTCTACAATAGTCAGCATGGTTTTCGCGCAATCAATGAAACAGAATATGGCGCAATAGAATTCATTTGTAAAAAAAGCTGGCAAACAACTAAACATCATGAAAACCTTACAGTGCCGACTCGATGGAGATACCATAGAAACGATTTACACTTCTTTTATACGGCCTATTTTGGAATATGGTAACGTAGTCTGGGACGGCTGTGCACAGGCAAGTGCGAAACTTTTAGAAGATTTACAACTGACTGTGGCCCGTATTGTGATGGGAGCAATGAACACAACTCCTTGTGAAAAAATTGTACGAAGAAACTGGTTGGGATACTTTATCAAAACGAAGGGAGCGATCTAAACAAATAATGGCGTATAAAGTAGTTCAAAAATTAAATCCCAGTTATCTCCAAGGGGTTCTTCAAAATGTATAAACACCTGAGGGCTACTTTCGCCCTATCATCAGGACACGATTGGCCCAACATCGACGCTGCGATTTACCCTGCTTTAACTGCAGAACGATTTTATTTCAGAAATCATTCTTCCCTTCTGCTATTGCTCTATGGAACCTTCTCCCTTCCGAAATTCGAAATCTCACACCCCTTTCGCAGTTCAAACAACGACTTTCTAATCCCATACCATGTCCCGTAGGTAAAAGATATTCATCAGTTTTGCACTCTCGACTGCATGTGAGCCGCCGCCAGCTAAATGAACATCTGTTCAGGACAGGCGTGACAAATTTTGCCGCCTGCTTATGTGGCGCCACCTCTGAAAGTGTTTGGCACTACTTTCTTACGTGTCCAAGACATACTGTTGCCCGAGGTATATTACATACTACTGTTAGCACTTTGGCACCTTTTTCAGTTAACACGATCTTGTTTGGTAGTGATGCCTGTTGTCTTGAGGACAATATTATCACATTTTTATCTGTACAAGAATTTATTAAAAAAAAAAAAAAAAAAAGTAAACGGTTCCTGGGTGAAATGGTAACGTAGTTCACCTAATTTCTTTTCTGTAGTGGTAGATATGCCCTAAGAAATATTATATTTTCATTGCATTCTCTTGACTTAAATACAAATGACTTTCATTCTTTTCTGACTTGCCCTATAATTTTGCTGTTAATATCCAAAGATTATTAGAAAGTTCGGCTACAATAATTTACAGTTTTTAGACTTGTCTGTTTTGCTACTGAACTTTATCTTTTGGCATCATTGTTACTTAACTTTATCTTTTGGCATCATTGTATTTTAATGTTCACCTTTCAGACATTTTAGGCTAGCTTGTTTTCTGTTAGGGCAAACCCCCAGGGGCTATAGGTAGCAAGCAGCTACTGACGGCAGTTACAAGCTTGCTTAATTTTACTTGATATCTGGTTAAGAAATATGATATTTTCATTGCATTCTCTTGACTTAAATACAAATGACTTTCATTCTTTTCTGACTTGCCCTGTAATTTTGCGGTTAATATCCAAATATTATTAGAAAGTTTGGCTGCAATAATTTAGTTTTTAGACATGTCTGTTTTGCCACTTAACTTTATCTTTTGGCATCTTTCTGTTTCAATATTCACTTTCAAACATTTTAGGCTTGCATGTTTTCTGTCAGGTTAACCTCCCCCCCCCCCCCCCGGCTATCGGTAGCAAGCAGCGGCCTACGACAGGTACATGTTTGCCTAATTGTACTTAAAATCCTGTTAAGAAAAATTATTTTGATGACATGTTTTTGGCATAAATTCTAATTACTTTTATTCTTTTCTGACATGCCTAAATGCACAGTTACTCAAATAAAAAAAATACTCAAAATTGACAGTATTTTCTCAAATGTCACAAACCTGACACATTATGTTGATATATTGACTCAGGGTAAGCAGTGAAATAGAGCTTAATTGTTTGAGGGGTAGGTGTCATCATGGAGTTTGTTTTACACCTGTGGTGCAGGATGTCCATTGTTGCAATCCTTGTTAGGATTTCCCTTGGTTTGTACAGGTGGTCTAGCTGCAACTGTTTATTTTACAATCACTGAAACTGAATATAATGCACCAGCTTGTTTCCACTTCAGTTATACACTGGCGGGTGGTTTAACTGTGATAAGCTGACCAGCTAGAAAGGGTACATATTGGTTCAGGGGTAGGTCAAATTGTTCTTATCTGAACCTGTACTATACAAATTTAGTAATTGTGATTTGTTTGACAGGTATTCTTCATTCATAATGAAGCTTTGCATTTATAAGCAAAACTTCACGTATTCAGCTAATTCATCATTTGCCACGTTCGTATTTATTATTATGTGGGTTGTCTTTGCTGAATATTTAGCTCAGACAAGGAGACACTCAGAGAGACATGTACGGGTAATATATAGGCTCCGATACAAGTTGAGTAATAACCCGCTGAAGACCCTTTAATTTATTTGGGCTGATACAGCCTATGTCAAAATTTTACATAGGAACGTGTGCAGTATGGACAATAGTAATTCCATATGTATATAGGTTAAACAGGGACAGGTTAGCCTATGGAGAGTAAGGAGTTCGGACTGCGGAATAGGGTAAAGTTACTAGGAAGTTGTTCTGGACAAAAGACACAAATACAACTATGATTATGATCTCGGCAGGCTTATGGCGGGACCTCGATGTAGCCTCAGCTGTGCCCAGTTTGTATCAACATCTTGCCATACTCACCAGGTGTGGTAAGTGTATGCAATAAAGATTATATGTCCTAATAAATTGGTCTGTTTGATTGTTTGCCCCTCGTGTCCCGACGAACCCTCCCAGCTGCGACGGGAATGGGTATTATATTTTCCGCTTTCCCCGGTATCTGGAGGCGAGAGGCGGCCAATCGGACAGCCGTACCCCATGTAAATGAGCTCCCCTATCTGTCTTTGTTTTGTGGTGTCCTATCTTTTCTCCTTTTCTCCCCGTCTCGCCGCTCATCTAGTTCTTTCTGATCTCGGTGAGCGACGGCACACCGGAGTTGTCCTGTAAAGTTTGTCCTGTGATCTTGTCTTCTCTCTGTATATAGGGCTTTGCCCTTCTTCCTAATAAATTGTATTTCTCGGAAATAAAATATGTTTAAACTATTTGTAAGGTAAGTCAAGAAATTGAAAGGAAAACATCCGATGTACATTTTCCTAGATTTATCTAAGGCGTTTGACACCCGAAACTACAAAATTCCAATAGAAAAGTTGGAATGTTGCGGCATAAAAGACGCATTCCTTCGACTTTTTGAAAGTTATTCGAAATCAAATAACCGCCAATGCTTTGTACCATACGATGGGGTTAATTCTGATATACAATTCATTACTAACGGGGCGCCACACGGTTCAATTCATGGACCTTTATTATTCATATAGAGTATATTCCTCCATGGTCTGATGCACTGATCTGCATGAAGGAAGCAGCAACGTATTGTGTCACATGACGTTTACGACCAATATCAAGCAGGATTATTTTTCCTCAGATGGATACCAGGGACTTAGCTGTAGTGCCACATACAGATAACACGCTACATCAATTAAGTTGAAGGTATTGAACAACCCATCAGAGCTTAGTCGAAAATACGTTGCGCTGTGCGGTGCGGCCATGGGTCGTTTATGGACTAGTTTCGTCAAGATAGTCTGGCTGCACGGCTTCATTAAACATATTTGAAATATGCATTTTATGTTTCTCCAGATTTACATGTATAAGCATATCCAGGATGTATATGCATACTCATGGTCAAACTAATGCCCAAACTGAAGAAAGTTTTTTGTTGCAAAATTTCAAAGGATTAAAAAAAGAAGAAACAAAGCTCTAGACGAAAATGAAATAAATTTTACGGCATTTGCAAAATTATAATCAAGATTCACATGCATTTAAACCATATAAGTTGACGGAAAATAAAATCGGCCGATCATGACTTGAGAGGCCTACTGTTCCTCATCGGCCCCAGATGACATAGGCCTATTTGAATCCATCAAAGTCTGGATGAAGATCAATAAAAGCCTACCTGTTCCCCCTCCCTTACCATCAGGCCTCCTAAGCTTAACCCCCATATCATTTTAATGTAATAAAGACCAGATTAGGCCTACCACCATTTAAGTTTAAACCGCAATGTTCAACACTAAAGACAAAGTGCTCACTATCAGGCCTAATGCAATAATTTTCATTTTGATATCTTTTGTTCCAACAAACAGCTTTAGACTCGCTTGACGCATTCAGACCGACGCACCAAAGTGGAGTGAATATGGGTACCCTAATGTGGCCCTGGTAAAATTGCTTCATGTGGGATGTGGAGTGTCTGAAATTGGCCAAAATTTGAACTGGTGTTCATGAGTTGTAAATAGCAGTTATGAACAATAAAATAGAGCATTGCACTAAGCTAACAGATTGAAGTAGGACATACCACACGAAGCTGGACAGACAGCAGGGCTTTTACAGTATAGTAGGCCTATATAGGCCTAATATACTGTGTGATAAACAAATCATATAAATTCATGGTTACAAAGTTGAATAGAAAATATTCAAGTCAAAGTGATGGCACCGGACCGAAAACGCTTAGTTTTCGTAATACTAATAGAGTCGTGGACAGCCAAAAAATATTTTCTTGTTCTCGAAAGCGCAGCCTAAAGCACCATAAAATTGCTTCAAGACCGAGGGGGACATAAGTTGTCACAATTCTGTGATCATCCCTGAGAACAACATGTTTTAAGTTCTTCTGCACAGCGTCTATCTTGTTTGTGATCAGCAAGTTATAGGCTTGGGGCCGTCCAAAATTAAGGTCTAGGCCTACCTAACGCTGGAAGTTCCCATTAATTAATGTACAAGGCGTCTTATGTAAAGGCTTATGTATAGCGGAGTGGGTCCCAGAATGGGTATAAAAGTAATAGATCCCTATTTAATTTGTGGACTTATCCCAATATTGTTCTTAATTGTATAGGCTCAAACAAACATGGGAATCTAACGAACTAACACAGTTCATATTATATATGGGGTTCTTCAGTTTGATGCAATTGTAATCTAGTAGACAAGTGATAGAACACTGATAATTTTTTCGCCAAGAGCGTTTTGATAGTCAATCTTTTTTTTTTTTAAGCTTCAGTGGCATTGCCGCGGATTTGACGATGGTCCGACTATTTCATACTATAGGACCTGATCCACTGCTGCGGAACGGCGAGGAGAGCGGTGCAGTGCGGCGACGTTGAAAGCGGAATTTTTAAAACATAGATCTATAATATTGTTGTGCATGGCCCTGGTTACACAGCTGCGGAACGGAGGACCGGCAGAACGGGTTAATGTTCTGAATTCAAATAGATTTGGTTTATTTTTCCGCAGTGAAATATTTCCGCAACAGTATCAGCGAATCAACTATCTTTTAGTTTTATAATTAGAATTTGAAAATAAACACAAAACTTGTCCCCATAGCAACCGTCCAGATCTGGCTAAAGTTATAGTAACAACATTCGAGAGATCTATATGCAAGTCTCTATCTATAATAGCTATATTCAGCATTGATCTCCTAATCAATAGCCTAGGCCTATGTCTACCGATGGAGATACGGATGGAAAACTTATTACCATGGTGCATGATCATCCTGTCTTGTACGATACGAGTTGTCAAGAATTTAAAGACACTGAAACTAAAGACAACATCTGGCGAAGCATTGGAGAAAACCTAGGGCTAGGGAAAACTGGTGAGCCTCAAATAGGCTAACGCTGACTCGATTCTACTAATTTCTATATAGAGCCTAGCAATTGTTAATGTGTACGCCTATAGGCTCACTCTTGGCCGATCTAAGTCTAGGTCTACTATTCTTTTCTGATCAATAAATTGCAATGACTATTTCATGAATTGGTCAGACATTACGAGTTGGTAACAGATAGGCTACAAGGTAAGGAAAAGTGAAGTAGGGCACATCACTTCAGGTGACAGTCTTTTTTAAAAATGGGGATTTGGTGCAGTTGGTATGTACGTTTCCCATTTTCGGCTAGGTGATTGGTGTTAATAGACCTGCGGCATAGAGGGCCCTTCGGGGGTCATACCCCAACCCGTGGTATAACAAGTTACAACCTATATTTTCTCATAGGTATATATGTCCTCTTCATGAAAAAATAGGTTGTGGAATCTGAAAAGCGTTTTATCATATATATTTCTGCCCGTTTCCATGACAACCTATGCCATTTCTGAGACAACTAAAATTTGTCCTTAAAATTAATAACTTTGGTGATACTGCTTGTGGAAAGGCTAAATAAACACCAAACTGTGCTCAATTGCTCTAATATAGTCACAAAATACAGGGTTTGTTCAAAGTGCCTAATTATCATATGTTAATTTATGCAAATATATGAAATTTACATCGAAATTAATTATTGTGCAACGGATTACATACTGTATTTACTAAGATATAGTTTCGTTTATTTAAAAAAAGGCAAAATTCTTAGGAACAGTACTCATACAAGTTTTATTTATCATGTTTATATGAGTATACCTTATGCATATTAATCAATATGCTAATATGGCTATCATGTGTCATCTTCCCTTAGGGAACCGTCATAACAATTGCCAATACAACTGATCAAGTAAGATAGTACTTTGTACCATGTTTTCACACCTACACGTTATTGACAGTGAAACATCCCATGGAGTCCTGCAACATAGCTAATGTATCTCTGGCATCAAACTATAATTCAAGATGCCTTTTAGTAAAGGAAAACAGTATATGTACATGAACACACTAAATACAGAAAGCTGATCAATGATGGTCACAGTTTGGAGATTCTATGCTAAGATTAAATCATCATCTTCCTCATCATCACTGTCTATTTCAGTGTCAAAAGTGTCATTTGCACACTCATGTCCAAAGCATGCACATAATTCTGTACAATTAAGTCCTGTCTGGAGGCAATGGCACTTTCTTGCGACAGTACACTCAATATCGGTGCAATACATATGAGTCAGGTTGCGGACTTCCAGTGGGGCTAGTTCATTGGTATACATCAAAGGCTTGAGGTAGCCATCATTAGACATTTCCCAGCCGTTACCATTGTTACCCCACACTTTAGGGTTAGGAATATGACTGTTGTATTGGTGTCTTTTTGTCCAAAACCACTTCCTAGTAGTCATTACGCTATTCCACAGTCCGAACTCTTTACTCTCCCTAAGCTAACATGTCCCTGTCTAACCTATGTACATATAGACGTACTATTGTCCAAATTGCACACGTTCCTCTGTAAAATTTTGACATAGGCTGTATTAGCCGAAATAAATTAAAGGGTCTTCGGCGGGTAACTACTCAACATGTTTCGGAGCCTTTTACCCGTACAAGTCTCTCTGAGTAGCGGCTCCTTGTCTGAGCTAAATATTCAGCAAGGACAACCCACATAATAATGAATAAATATAAACATGGCAAATGATGAATTAGCTAAATACGTGAAGTTTTGCTTATAAATGCAGACCTTCATTATGAAAGAAGAATACCTGGCAAACAAACTATAATTACCAAATTTGTGTAGTACAGGTTCAGTTAAGAACAATTTGACTTACCCCTGAACCAATATGTACCCTTTCTAGCTGGACAGCTTATTCTAGTTAAACCATCCGCCAGTGTTTAACTGAAGTGGAAACAAGCTGGGGCATTATATTCAGTCCCAGTGATTGTAAAATAAACAGTTGCAGCTAGATCATCTGTATAAACCAAGTGAAATCCTAACAATGACTGCAACAATGTACATCCTGCACCACAGGTGTAAAACAAACTCCATGATGACACCTACTCCTCAAACAATTAAGCTCTATTTCATTGCCAACCCTGAGTCAATGTATCAACGTAATGTGTCAGGTTTGTGATATTTGAAAAAATACTGTCACTTTTGAGTATTTTTTTTTAATATTCAGTAAATGTGCATTTAGGCATGTAAGAAAAGAATGAAAGTCATGAGCATTTATGCCGAAAACATGTTATCAAAACAATTTTTCTTAACAGGATTTTAAGTACAATTAAGCAAACATGTAACTGTCGTAGGCCGCTGCTTGCTACCGATAGTCATTTGTATTTCAGTCAAAAAAAATGCAATGAAAATATTAACCAGATATCAAGTACAATTAGGCAAGCTTGTAGCTGTCGTAGGCCGCTACTCGCTACCGATGGCCCCTGGGGAGAAAACAAGCTAGCCTAAAATGTCTGAAAGGTGAACATTAAAACAGAATGATGCCAAAAGATAAAATTAAGTCGAAAAAAAGGCAAGTCTAAAATCTTTAAAATTATTGAAGCCAAACTTTCTAACCATCTCGGGATATTTACAGCAAAATGTGTAGAAATATTTCATCAAAAGTACATCTTTGAATCCTGCTGACTCAAGTTTATTTTAAATAAAAATTTAGTTCTAGATGCAAAGTCCTGAAATTTAGAACAAATATGACCAAATCTCAAAGTCTGTGAAAAGACGTATTATATCCAATAGTATCCGAAATTATACTGTCTGGGAAAGGATAATTAACTACTTCAAAGTTAAACTCATCTATTTTGTGATAGACTTTAACACAAAACCTGTCATTAGTGACCTGAATATCCAAGTCCAAAAACACATCTCTCAAACCATCTGAATAGTTACCCTTCAAAGGGATATCTATTGGGTAAATTTCTTGAAGAATTTTACTGAAATTTTGTACATTTACACAAGCAATGTCATCAATATATCTTGCGTTGTTTGATAATTTTGTAGCCATTTGAAAGTCCTTTTTCATCAGTTTATCCATATACGTAAATTCAAGCCAGGTTAAATACAAGTCTGCCAGTAAAGGGGAGTAGTTGCTACCCATTGCAATGCCTTTTATTTGTTGAAAAACCAATGGTCCGCATTGAACAAAAGTATTATCCGAAAGAAATTTTATAGCATCCATCAAAGTTTCAACAGTGTACGATTTAATGTTACTGTTTGAACATTTGTTGTCTTATGCTTTTTTTGTATATGAATTCATATTAATGTATGGTTTACCATTATGGTTAAACATTTTGCTCATTAATTCTGAAAGTGAACTTTTGACTTCATCTATAGGTAGATTTGTGTGCAGTGTAGAAAAATCAAAACATTTGATATTTTTTACTTTTATATCTATGATTTTAGATACAAACTCGGAAGAATTGGTAATACTCCAAAAACAATTTAATTCACTGTTTCTAGAAATTACATTACAGTATTTACGAAAATGATTCCTAATTGCAGTCAAACACAATGTTCCTTCTTTTGATAATTGTTTTCTTGTACATTTTGCAACACCGTCTATGAATCTAGATTTAAAAGAGTTTTTATGTAATTTGGGTATCCAGAACAAAAGTGGAATAGAGGAGTCCTCTTCAGAAATTTTGATATTATAATTCCTTTTCGTCTCATCTTTATGTGTATCTATCAAATTATCAATGGATTGTTTGTGTAATTAATATACGTCATTTCCTCTCATGTCTGAAATATTGTTTATACCAAGTTCTTTTTTCAAAACATCCAGATAATATTTTTTGCAGATGATCCCAAGATTTTTCCCTGCCTTATCTATGTTAGGGACTACAAAACTTTCTTGTAGTTCTTTGACTGCTTTTGAAACTTCATGTGGTTTTAGATTAACCGTATTGAAATTCTGAATGTGGGATTTGTAACAATAAATTCTTTTTCTAGAGACTTTTTTCAAGTTTGATACCCATCCTTTAAATTTCTGAAATTATATTTTTTCTTTCTTTGCCCATTTCATACAGTAGGAATCCAAAGCATCACATGTATCCTGAAAAATACTGTCAGTGTTCAACTTGGGACATATCCGAAAATTTGGTACCTTCTTTCATAATTTCTTTTAAACTTGAATTTTGTATGATATCCAAATTACCTGTAAATACATGTTTGTGGTATGCATCAACAAAATCAGAATATTTACTGTTAGACATACAGTCACAATTTTGATTCGCTGCGATATCTTTAAGAGTAATTGAAGCCAGAAATTCCTTGTAATTCATGATACTTTGTCCAATATTGTTGCCATATTTAAATGAAATGATGGGGGGGTCTTTTATTTTGCACTCCTTTGGAATCATGTTATGAACAAATTTCAATTTGAAAAGGGACTGAATGTTTAGTGAATCAATAATTTTGTGTTTGAAAGGAACGCTGCAAAACATTTGATCTAACTTTTTCTTATTAGAATCTGGTTTCAGAATAGTTGTTGTGTAAGCGTACACAATTTCACAAATTTTTTGCGGAAATGTGTGTTCTGAGTCAGTAAGACCCAAATATTCATTAATTTTTGTCATGTCTCGAAATGATAGTGCTTTAAGAGCTGTATGCAATTGATCAATGCCATTGTGGCACCAGATGGGACATTGGTATTGTGCCCTTTTCACATGTTGCTCAAATGCATCCTCAGTAGGCGGTAGTTGAGCAGCTGATCAGTCTGTGGTGGAGGCAAGCGTATATCGTAGCTTGTCCAAAGTAGTTTTGTAATCAGTCCCTTTTCCTGTGTTGAGAACTTTGCTACATAAAACACAAGTATTGAGATTTAGCTTGGCTGGGGGTGGCTTCTTGGATGACGGTTCCAGGTTCATGATTTTAGGTTCACGGTACAAAATTATCTAACCTGCGAATACATTAAAACGTGGGTGTTCTTACCAGGTCCGAGCTTCATTTTAGAAAATAATCCAGTTCACCATGTGTATATTATCAATCATGCAACACATTTTGACAATATGCACAGTCATTCTCAATAACACTGATAATGAGAAAATCACATAGCAGAGTTAGAATCCGACATGGACTCTGGAAGTTAAAGAAATGTGCCCAGATTTGTGCTTTCTGGTGCCCTACAACACAACACATAAATTATAAAATCCTAATTTCAAGATGAAATCATTTGCAAAAATTTAATGATAGGGTTTCTAAATTGTCTTCACTTCATATTTTTTTTCGGTAATATATATGCTAAATTTGCTCAAATTCCAACAGTGCGTTCTGGAGAAAGCACTTTTGCACAAGCTAGCCAGACCAGACAACCCATAAACATAATGCCCCCCCCCCCCAAGTGGCGGACCCATAAAATTTCAGTAAAGCTGTGAACAAAAAATGTTGATAAGACGATTAGAATTCTATGTTCTATATGCTTTGAAGCACTTTTCAAGAAAATATAACTTTTTGAATTGGTACAGCACATAATGTGTGATAAACATCTCTAGAATGGCTTCAAAAACCCCAACATTTGAAGCCTAATTTGCATACATGTAATGGTGTCCACTTCATATACTCCAGTAAATTTGGTATCAGTATATCCCTGGAAATATATTACCTTCATCATTGAACATTTACCCCCATTTTTGGTAATTTGGCAACTTCAGCAAACAATATCAACAAATAGAGGTATTTATATTGCAAAATAGATGACAAAATTTTGCATATAATTATAATAATAATGATGTTAATCAAATAATTTTTTTAAAGGTTCACGCCTGTTGAAAGGGTAAGGTTAGTGCTACCTTCTGATGAAATTTGGAGTGCTTATCTTTAAAATTAAGGCAGATATTAAAAAATTAGTGAAAAGTAGTCATTTTCCACAAAAAATAGAGGTTGCCATAGAAACGGGCGTGTAAACATACCAAAAAACGCTTTTCGGACTCCACAACCTATTTTTCTGTAAAGAGGAGACATGTGCGCACATTTTGATATAGGTTGTGTTTTGTTATACCTTTGGTTGGGGTTGCACCTATTTTTAGGGCACTTTTGAAGCATTTGCCGCTAGCCTATAAGGTTGCTGGTTCGAGACCCGGCCGTTCCGTGGTCACAAAACATAATATATTTTCGGTGCTGCTTTGATGCTGGTGGACTTACACATGTACAGTCCCCAATCTGAGACAACTCTGAATGCAGTAATTGTACTGGAAAATTACGATGAACTGGGCCGTGTCGATTATGGCATTCACGCCTACCGACCTCCATTGAACCATTTTTTTTTTAAGAATGGGGATTTGGTGCAGTTGGCATGTGCGTTTCCCATTTTCAACTAGGTGATTGGTGCCAAAGGTTGCTGGTTCGAGACTCGGCCGTTCCGTGTTCATAAACATAATCAGTTAAGATCTTCAGCTTTCATAAGATTGCAAAAAGTCATTTCATCTAGGCCTGTGCTCGATACGAGGAAGCATTATGTAGGCTTAATTGTACCCCTGTTTCCCCAATTTCTAATAAATTCTATCATCCATGATAGACCGACAGACAGACTTACAGTTGGCCCTTGTATGTTTTCCCATAGAGCTGGCTTCACCACAGGGGCAACCAGCAGAATGGTTGTCATCATATTCTTGTTGAGACGAAGTTCAAAAAGATCAGTTAGGCCAAATATGACATTGATTCCTGTCATCTTTGGAAAACCATATCTCTGATTTTACAAATATGGTAAAAAGTAGTCCCACCCATGGGATATGGTCAACAAATCCACTTAGGCCATATTATCCCTTGGGTTTTCAGAGTAAAATGGTACAATAATAAAACTACGCGAGTGTAAGTGCCGGCAGGCCCTAAATTCTGCATGGCACGAGCGTACCCGTGGAGCGGAAGGTTACACGAGATGCAGCCCGCCGCAGGCGGACCATCGAGGGTATCCTTCCGCTCCACGGTACGCGAGTGCCATGCAGAATTGACGGCCAGGTAATTGCAAGAGCGTTGTTTTATTTTTATCCCATGTAGGCTATGTGTAGTCCAGAGTATTCTCCACCATCTCACATAAAAACAATGACAGTGTTGTTTCGAAACAGCAATCGACGACGAATACCGCAGCAGACGATAAGTCAACATCCTAGGTGTGCAGGCATGAAAAAGTGGTCACCGCGAAAGTAGTGCATGCACGCAACCGTTCTCCACGGGCTTGTGGATCGGCAATAAATTCTACAAGGTGCAGAACGGCCCGCCCATGGCTACTCTGGACTACACATACATGGGATAAAAAGTAGGGGATAAAATCATAAAACTACACAAGTGTGAGTGCCTGGCCGTAAATTCTGCATGGCACGAGCGTACCCGTGGAGTGGAAGGATACACGAGATGCAGCCCGCCGCAGGCGGGCCACCGGGTGTATCCTTCCACTCCACGGATACGCGAGTGTCACGCAGAATTTACAGCCATGTAATTGCAAGAGTGTTGTTTTATATTTATCCCATGTATGTGTAGTCCAGAGTATTCTCCACCATTTCACATAAAAAAAATGGTAGATCATGATAGTGTTGTGTCAAAACAGCAATCGACGACGAATACCACAGCAGACGATTAATCAACATCGTAGGTGCGCACGCGTGAAAAAGTAGTCAGCGCGAAAGTAGGGTCTGCACGCGACCATTCTACAAGGGCATGTGGATCGGCAATAATTCGACACGGTGCAGAACGGCCCGTCCGTGGTAATAGTCTGGACTACACATAAATGGGATAAAATAATAAAACTATGCGAGTGTGAATGCCTGGCCGACCGTTCTACATGGCACGAGCGTAGCGGCGGACAGCCAGGATACACGAGGTGAAGTCCGCCGCAGGCGGACCACCGAGTGTATCCTGGCTGTCCGCCGCTACGCGAGTGCCATGTAGAACGGTCGGCAATGGTACTCAACACGAGAATGGTTTTATTTTTATCCCATGTATATTATCATTCATCCTACAGGATCTAAAGTAAAGTCCATTTTTCCCAAACTAAACTTTGTAATTGCCGCTCGGTACTTTTCATAGCAGACGACAGAAATCAACATCCTATGTGCGCGCGCATAGGGGGCGTGGCAGTAGCGTGTGGAACGGTCTCGAGAGTGTAGAACGGTCTCGAGAGTGTGGAACGGTAAAAAATACTACACGGTGTAGATCGCTACGTCCACAGCTACTCTGGACTACACATACATGGGATAAATTACCGATCAACACGCCCATGTAGAACGATCGCGTGCACGCCCTACTTTCGCACTGGCTCAACCCCCGACCACTGTTTCATGCGCGCGCACCTCCGATGTTGATTTATCCTCTGCCATGGTATTTGCTATGGATCACTTTCAAAACATTATTATTATTATTATTATTATTATTATTATTATTATTATTATTATTATTATTATTATTATTATTATTATTATTGGAATAAGACTAGATAACGATAAATCTGCACGAGTCATTGAAATTACTTTTTATGCCTTCTCTTTATCTTTGTATTCTACGATCATAGATTCAAAGCACAGCATCTAGGACTTCTGAGGCTGGTAATACCAGAGTTGGAAACAATTTGTTCGTTCATTATTTTCCCTAATGAACAAGACGTGGAAAATTTCATTATGCTTTTGAAGGAACCAAGAGACAATATAGCTAACTGTAAACGCGAGACGGACATGGAAGCTGAGGAGAAAACCCTTAGGCATGAATATAGGAGACCTACAAATAGTTGGTTTTCAGTGCAATACATTGAGACAAGATAATGTGATCATATTCATACAGTTTATTTTCCGAAATACTTTTTATTTCTTTTTTTTTTTTAATCGATTTTCACCACATTGTGAACACTGGTGTAGATTGTCTCTTGTTTGCGCCCTCGTACGTGTAGAGGTAAAGGAGCCTCTGACCAAGTGTAACACGGGTATCATTAAGCAATACATTTTGTTGCTATACTGTAATTGATCAATGAACATATCGATGCATGGATTGTTCAGATACGGTAAGGTGACAACATCTCCATGATCAATTTGACAACTCGTTCCCCTTGTACAGGTCAGTTTATTTGTGTTGGCACCCTGGCACCAACGTTGATGCGCGTAAAACAGCATAACCGGACCATAAAAACTGGTGCAATCGAATTTATGCAAATATATACTTCGTCCTTAAATACCAGTACCTCTTTTCATATCCAAGGTCAGCAAAAAACTACAAATTCACTTTTCTTGCACTGACATTTGAAATGATTGTTGGTGTTAGTGTGCCAGGTCGAGTAATACAGTTTAATATTTTAATGTACATAAGGGTATCGGCTATACTGTACTCCACAACCTAACAATAAAGCTTGCGCTCACATATCTATCTCGTATAGGTAGTAGAGAGGCAGAAAACAGGATGATGCCCTCAATTCTATAGACAGCAAAATGCACAGTGCATTTTTTTTTCAAGTTGCCGATGACACTCCTAAAAATAATGTATGAACCTTAAAACGTGCTCTCGATTCCGGAACTCGGCTTAATTTTTCTTAACGCTTCGTTGTGCTAACTGTTTGATCTTCTCCCCTCTGTGATCTCGCACAGGCCTCTTTAAACTGTGACCGCAGACAAATGAAGCTGAATGATATATCAAATTTAACATGGCTTCTCACCAGGCTGTGTGAGCTGTCGTGTATGTCTCTTTATACCCTGATTGATGATCCTCAGATGAAGTTTGAAATATTTTACAGTTAGGCCCTACTTATGTTTTTCATGAGTGTATACGTTTGTGGGGCGTGGTAGGGGCATAATTCGATATAATAGTGAACATAAATCTAGATGTCCTGGCAGTGATTACAATTTCTTTTACAAGAATTGAAATCTCTCTCTCTCTCTCTCTCTCTCTCTCTCTCTCTCTCTCTCTCTCTCTCTCTCTCTCTCTCATATTGCCAAATAATGGTCCGATCAGGCGGACCCGGAGGCGACGCCACTGAGCTTATGATTAACGTTTTATTCGCTGAGAATGCAGGTTGAGGCCCAGATAAAGGACAGCCCTTCACTCCTGAAGACGTGGATTCGCTCTGCTTCGCTCGCTCCTCCCACGTCTTCACGAGTGAAGAACTGTCCTAATAGTGTCCTTCCTACATATTTTTAAGGCTGTGTGACTTTTTTATGTTATGATAAGATATGCGATGATTTACACAACTTTCAAAAATACACTCTTATATCGGCAGTGGATGATGTCATTCATTATCCGATAAAGATATTGGATCGCCCCCAATCTACATCTGGACCAGTGGTCACAGCCAGCTCACTAAGAACAACTCATCATTCATTCTTATTCCTGACGGCAATGGGTTAACAGTTACCTGGCTAATTCACAAGAAACAAATGTTGGTTGTACAAACGTGGCACGGAGGTGGGGGGTGGGGGAGTGTATGGCCTGTCTGCTGTATATGTGATGTACCTATAAATCACCTCAGCCAACTCCTGTCATGCTTTTTTCAAGGATTTTTGCATCAGTTTTCGGTGCACCAGCAAGAAGACCGTAAACAAGATTCAGCCAAATGTATGTCTCTTATCCCGACAGTTTCTTTGTAGATTGATGTCAAAACTACCAGCATCTGACAACTTACAAACGAGAAAAGTTGGTTGCTGTCGGGGAAGAGAAAACGCAGCTCATTTCTTTGAGTGCTTTTCACAACCGAAGCTGCTCCCACCTGAATTACTTTTATGATTCAAGATTTAAATTCCCCATCAAAAGACCAATAAACCAAGAATACATTATTTTCGAATGAACCGGGTCAACAATTTAGCATTGAAAGAGTTAAAAATATGTGTCGGCTCATGTGCGCACTGGATTACAGTCGTCGGTGTTGCTCATTATAGCATTACGAACTTGTGAAGGTCACTGCAACTTGCACTTAAATGCTGCGCAATTAGTATCCAACGGTTCACTCAACATGTTCTTTCAACATTTCGATCCCAGTGAACATGTCTACATTTAACTTTTGACGTTAGTTCTTCCTCTGAATTTGCCACTTAGGATACCTACCTACCTGCTTACCTACCTTCTCTTTCCTACCCAAAACCCTCGGCCAGACCCACTTCAAACTTGGTGGGGATATAGCTTGGGCGGGCCACTACGAAGTTTAATCAAACGGTCAGGCTTGGTTGCTTTTTTTATTTTTATGTTTTTTACCATTTTTTAGGGAAAACACTTTATGAAAAAAAAATCCGAATCCGCGTGGCCAATTTCTTTGAAGTTGCTTAGGAACATTTCTTGGCACCCCTGGATCTTAATTTTTCAACAGGTGGCGCAGGTTGTGCCGGAAGGTGGTGGGAATGTACACTGTAGAAGGGTCTAACAAAGTTTTTCAATTTGTTTTCAGTTTTGTTATTTGTCGGTTAATGCATACATACTGATTGATTACAACGTAATTATAAGGAAATTGCAATGGTTAATCACATTTTCGACTCTTTCTACAAAACCGTATGTCAGATTCACTTCAAACCTGGCGGGGTGTACTTTGGGTGGGTTTCTACTGAGTGTGTGGTCACGCACCATCGATTTTGGATTTATATGAATTTTTTGTTATTTGTTATGACAAAATCTTAAAATATCTTCTCCAAAACCAATTGGCCAATTGCTTCCAAAGCCATTTCCAGTTTGGGACTTCTGCGTTGAATGTCAAGGTCAGCTGAGAATGGGCTGTTCATGAAAAGACGCTTTGTTCAGTGTCTTCTTCTTCTTCTTCTTCTTCTTCTTCTTCTTCTTCTTCTTCTTCTTCTTCTTCTTCTTCTTCTTCTTCTTCTTATTCTTATTATTCTTATTATTATTATTATTATTATTATTATTTTGAGCGTACTTGAAGATTGCCACAAAATGTCAACAAAGAAGCAAATCTTCTATGTTGTGTGGTTCCTGCTGTGTCTTGCCTGCTAAACATCCGTTCTTGGCGGTCTACTACCGCTGGGGGCCAACATAGTGTATCGCCCCAAGAAAGTCTGCTTAGGAGGCAATGCTGTGTCCGACAAGCGTTTAAAATGAAATCTATCATCACCAAGCATGTAAATACACTTTGGCGATGTTCTCAGTTATAGTATTTGAATTACCAGTCCCTTCCCTGGTCAGAATATGACTGGGCCAGTGGCCTTCCTTGGCGCTAATGCGTCCAACCCTCGCCTAAAAAAAAAATAAATAAATAAAAAAAAAAAAAGAAAGAAAAAAGACCTTGACCTGCAGCGCGACATCATTATAGCTTATATATATATATATAAGCATACAATCTAAGTAAAAACATTGGAACAGATGACAACTCACATTCGGGCGCTTTACCTTGTTTGTTGTTTAGTTTCCTGTGGAAATGTACCTCAGCACGTTCAACAAAATGGCTTGGGTGGTTGTACCTTTGATATTATTTTTTTATCAATACTCATGCATGTATTACCAATAGACAGACAGACAGCCAAAGAAACAAACAAATAAATACAAAAATAAATAAAATACCCTTGCCAAATATTCACGCAAGGGAAGACTCGGAACATTGTGCAAGGGAAAATTTAGAAAAGGAGTCATAAAACAAAAAATACGGTCTAACGACAAGATTTATAATCACAGATGAACACTTGTTTTTAGAGAAAAAAAGCGGTGCAACAAAAAAGCAAAAAGGAGAAAAACATGTAGAATGCAGGCAATTCACTAATTTCTTAAAATGTCCGGGACTGTTATCAGATATCCTGGGCGATGGCATCTTTGTCGCAAGGGTTGGTTGGTCAACTGCAGCATGAGAAGTTAAAAAAAAATTACAGAAATGTGTGAGAATTAGTTATTTCAGCCCTACTATAGCCTCTGCTTTTGACAGTTGCCAGACATATGTCAAGTTTATTTTTGTAAACAACCGTGTCGATGTGCATTTTAGCATTTTATTACTCTTTCTTTATTTGCTTCATCCTCGGTCTTTTGATTTCATCTTTTCTCTTTCCTTTTTTTTATTCCTCATTTTATTTCTTTATTCTTTTTTTATTCTTCCTTCATGTCCTGCCTCCTCTCTTGTTCTATTTTCTTCCTTCCTTTTGTCTTTTTTTCTTATTTTTCTTCTCATTTTGTCTGGAATCTGTGTGAGAATCATGAAATTTTGTGTCAATGTAACCCTGTGGGTGTAACTGGTTCTGACAGCAGAAGTGTGTGTGATCTTAATTATGCAAATGAGATGGATTAAAAGTTTAGAGTGTCGAATGTTTTCAAAAGTATAAAAGGGACGCAACAAACTATCAGAAACCATTGCACGTTCAATGAATATTGAACAAAAACTGTATGATTTTAAAGTTCGCCAAGTGTGGGCATTTCGAAAGATAAGAACTGAATGCTTTATAAATTGATTTGATTTGAATTTACAAGTGTATCACACAGAGATGTCACTGAAATTAAAACTGCATACTAAACATTACAGCGCGTTTATCAAATAATGAACAAAAGTTGTAATATTTCAAATTATGCTAAGAAGAGAACCTTAAATTTTAAATCTCCCGTATCTTTAAAAATATAATGGACGTGTCATTCTTATTTCACTTTGTGAGTTTGTAATAACTGCGCATCCACGGCGAAGATAATTCATAGTACATGAAATTTTGCTTAATAGAAGCATTTCATTTTTCAAAACGTATAATTTCGAAGCTATGATAACAGATGAATCTTTCCAACTTGCCCCTACAAACTGCGCTTTTGGGGCACATGAACAATTTTTTACAAAAGAAATCAGTTGATAATGTTTAGTTTAAACATATTTATTTCAACTGGATGGCCTAATAGTTCAATAAAACTGACTAATCCAGAGGATCTCCAGGATCTCTTTCTACTACATATACATATATATATATTATACATTGTATTTTATATTGTAGTATATCTATTAAAATTCTTAGGTTAAAAAAAACTATAAGGGGTCAAAAGAATATTTTCTGACAAAAACTAAACGTCAAAACTCGATATTTTCACGCTAGACATTTCTGACGTACATAGAAAATCAACCAGAAATTGGTTTGAACTGTCATTTTTAACCGTCATCCCAAACAGACACATCTGTTAACTTTCTCTGTTTTTGAAAGCAACGGTAAACATACTTGCATCGTTAAATTTGAGGTCAAAACTAAAAAATACATGGGGTAGAAAACAGGGGGCTATTCCCGCGGCGTCAATGTTCCAAGCACAAAACAGGGTACTCCACCCCCTATCCCACGTCTTCTGTCTTGCTTGGTGGGGCTACATCTACCGCATGACAAGAAGTATCGGATAACAGGGAAAAGCATTTCCATTTAATGGTAACATGCACATTAGGCAAATGTTTCCTTACACTGATTGACTTGTGCCACGTTTTCTGTGCGCTTACAGGTTTGCTCAATCGCCTAGCTCAAAAAGTAACAAAGTTACTGGTCACATTCATTCCTGTCTGCGTCATGCATGAAATACTTCCAGCCAGCAATTTCAAAGTGACAAAATGCTGTGCAAGAAAGGTATGGAAGATTGTTTAAGGGCAAAAGGGGAGTATACTTGCAGTACGTGGCGACCACTGTAACATATTGTCTGTTTCAAACGGCCGTGTATGTACCTGAAAACACGCACTTGGAAGCACCATAGGTTCATCATCTGTGCAAATTTACCAGCTGTGACTGCCAGGCGACCTGTGCTGTGGTCAGGACTTGATATGATTGGCTGCAGCGGGTGACCACAAGCAGCACGCTCTTAATTACCTTTATGCAAATATATTTATACAAAACACATATACTTACGAATGCATGTAGATATATACATATGTGTGTGCACATACAAGTGAGTGTAGATGGTAGGTGTACTCACTGTACACAATCCGTATATTTCAGCTTGAAACAGTGCCAAAGATGGGACCAAAAAGATCTAGCGCAAGTGTCTGTGTTGACACGCTGTCTGGCTGCACTCACACAACTGTGGCCATGTGTCACACACTTCTTAACCCGTAAGTCTCTGACCCTCAATGCATGAGTCACCCTGCTTTTTTTGTTTCTTGGCACCCCATGAGGCCAAACACACCCTGACAAAGGAAGCTGACCTCTGCTTTGCTGCTGAATTAGGATACCCCACACAAAACAAAGACTTCATGCCATCAAAGGTAAACTGAAATCCACCAGTTTGAAGGCAGATGCACATAAGATATTCTGGTTGGCACAAACTTAAAATGATAGAAAAGTCAGCACTGTTTGATAAAAATGAGTTAAATGTTGTTAATATAGTAAGAAGGGTGTTGATATATTTGACTTGAAGGAAATGGTGAGATATCCATGCTTCAGTGGACGAGGACCCTCATATCTGTAAATCTTGCATCATAGCCTTTCAATTCCCACACAGCAGCAGTGTGTGAAAATATTTATCAATGTGGTATTCTCAGTGTTGCGAACAAGAGCCTAAACACATGCATGAATGGACACAATGCATGGTAGGCTAATTGACCATTTCGCGCTCAAATCGACCTGAACTGCCTGGATGTAAAATGTCGTCTGTCATAATGCTCTTTCCCCACTTAAGATATTTTTCATTTCTTCTTCTTTTGTCCTAAATATCTTCCCTCTAGAAAAAACTTCTCGATACCACTATACCGCTCATTGCTCCGGGTGTTTATCCTAACTTGATAATCCATATCGCTAATGAAAGACTGCTTCGTATTTTCCTTTTTGGCAGCAGTCAATTACCAGATATCTTGAACATACAAATATTCGATGCAGTACAAAATTGTATTGCAGAAAGTAGACGTTTCGTTTTTTAACTTTAATGCGACCTACTGGTGAAATAGGAAAAGTTTTTCAATTTTTTATTTTTTTTATTTTTTTGTCAATATTATAATGTATAACCTCTTGTTGACGAAATTATGTATGCACTTATCTATTTATTTACCTGCTCCAATTACTGTTGTTGGTTTTGTTTTCCTATTTACCCTGTCAACAGTGAATAGTTGTATGCCTTGTGTCGCAACCTCTACCATATATTCTGGACTGGGTATTACTACTCCGATTTACTTGTATATCACGACATTCATATTTTACATATATACAAATGATCTGGTAACACAGTTTGTAATGTCCTGTATATATATTGTGCGTTTTCTCCATGTCTGGAGAACCCATTATATTAGTCATTTCATGTACTATCGAGTAATCCAGTATAAATAAATACGCTTAAACTAAAACGTATGTTTCTATTTAAAATCTTTGCAACCAGAAAGCATTTGGAATAAAAATTGTCACGAATCCTATCAGTGTAGCATGTGATGGTCAACCAATTTACTCAGACTTGTTCTTACCGGGAAGGAGCAATCCGTGTCAGATGTCACCTGGTAAAGGGTCTATTGGTAAACGTTCATTATAACTTTGCTGTTGGTAGGAATAATGCACTCTAACTTTTAGGAGAAATCATTTATGGTGTGTGTGCATATTGGCTATAGGATGCCCATCAGTCCAACCACTTCAATGAAAACTAACCCCGACAAAAGAGTAAGGTCGCAAAGGAACTGTTCAGTTGGGCTGGCCACACATCGGGTTTTCTCCCTGAATGTAAACTAAAGCCAATTTTGGAAACTTTTGTCATTTTTGAAATTTACCCTTAATTTGATTGAAAAAATTTGTCTCACTACTATTGCAAGTTTACATCTGAGTAAAACAATGTTTAAAAAAAAGGGAAAAAAGAAGAAAAAAGGCAAAAAACCGAAAAACGTCAAGCTGTTAATTGTGATCATTGGTGGATCATGTTAAGGACAAACAAGGGACACGAAAGTCTTTATTGGGTGTTTATCATTTCCGGGCATTCTCTATTGTTACGGTAAAAACATACCCAACACAGTACTTATATTCTTAAAGTACATATTCTGAAGATGATGACACCCCATTCCTTCCGATGTAGCCTTATAAATCGATCGAATATTTGTTGACAGATGATCGCGACTTTGACTCGGATACAACACTCATGCACGAGGACAGAACAACAAGCAAACAAAACAAATGAAGGACAGGTTGGTCGTTGAATAACATAATAAATATGTAACTTGAAACCAAGATGCTAATGTGGGCTAATCAAGTATGGAAAAAATTTAAATTGACGCTTGATGAAAATGATGCACATAGAAAAAATCTCTCTCTCTCTCTCTCTCTCTCTCTCTCTCTCTCTCTCTCTCTCTCTCTCTCTCTCTCTCTCTCTCTCTCTCTCTCTCTCTCTCTCTCTCGTCATTTCTCTCTCTCTCTCTCTCTCTCTCTCTCTCTCTCTCTCTCTCTCTCTCTCTCTCTCTCTCTCTCTCGTCATTTTGCCTGACTAACGAATTTCACTTTTCACACCCAGGCTGGTGACCCGTGCCACACCATAGGCACGGTGTGTTGACAAACGGAAATGATTATGCTTATAATGCAGTGTGTGTGTGTGGGTGGGTGGGTGTGTCCGCGCTCAGTAAAATAACTGAACCGAATCCAGACTAAAATAATCGTACATATTTTGGCATTACTTCAGAGCCTTTGAACGGAATAAAAATGTCCTGACACCCATGTTTGATGACGTGTTCCAGCAGTGCAAAAAAAAAAAAAAAAAAAAAAAATCCCCCTCCCTCATCACTTTTGTACCGAGAGGTGAATGACAAATAAGTTATTATCGTGGTCGTCGTCATCATGATCATGATCATCATCATGATCATGATCATCATCATCATCATCATCATCATCATCATCATCATCATCATCATCATCATCATCATCATCATCAAGTTCATTATCGTGGTCGTCGTCATCATCATCATTCTTATTCCTAATACAAGCCTCGTACCCCTTAAGAACACTTAATATTTGAAGAAAACAATCTTGTAATTATGAATTTCCTTTAATTTTGATATAAATATGTTATGTATCACACGTTTGGGGGGTCCATTCTACGAGAGGACACGTTATATTTTCGGGCTGTCTGTCCGTTAGTCAGTTGTTCCATCTGAACACCATATGTGCACAAGGTATCGCAAGATTTACTGTCAAATCAAAACTCAAATTTACTTCTTTGTAACTTGACATCATTTCTAGACTTAATTACATTTCGGTGACCTTGACCTATTTTTTCAAGATGACAGGAGCCATGTTTTTGCAAAGGTGGACCGACCTATCAGTATCACTCAATGCTCTGAATATAAATGCCACAAGTGTTTTGTGGGGGGATTTTTTTCGCCTTTTTTTTTTTTTTTTTTTTTTAAATTTACAATTCTAATTCTGGTAAAACTGTTCAAACCTATCACGGTGGTCAGTGGACCTTCTGATTTACGAATCGTAATTTTTCACAGTATCACAGTAATTTACACAAAGCTTCAACTTTTTCCCACCGGCTGTGGACATGTCTCTTGTAGGCCTACCTAATAGTCGTGTTTTCGTGGAATAAAGAATACATGAATCTATTCAGGGTAAACCTGTGACAGAAGTTTAACTCACTTGACTTATCAATCAGCTGAAACTAATCTTACCGACTTTTCAAAAGTCGTTGGCCGGATGCTGTTCACACTTCATGCGGATGTACGTGAGGTATCTCTACAAGTGTGTTCAACAGGTCGCATCTTCAGAAATCACTGAAACGGCTGGGCGAGCTGCTATGAAATGTATAAAAACAATTCTGAAGGATGTTGCACGGCTTTATAGAATATGGAATAATTTAAGGCCTATGTAACAATGCAATAACGAATACAGACTAAGGTTACGATGGAACAACGAATAATGTTTAATTTTTAGCTCGCTTACTTGTCAATCAGCTGAACTTACTGGTGGGTGGTGATCCGTGGTCGCTTCGACCTTCGTCAGTCGTTTATCCCTTCACATTTAACATTTTCGAGTTCTCCAAAATCACAGACCAAATTCTTTTCAAACTTGATGAGGATGTACCTTGGGTGGGCCTCTATTTGTTTAAATGGTCACCATCCATTTTTTTTTTTGGGGGGGGGGGGGGGCATTTTCTGTCAAAATCTCTTTTCCAAAACTGCGAAGCCAATTGCTACGAAATTACATAGGGACACTTCTTAACTTGTTCACCAGGTGGTGCTGCGATTTTTTCTTTCTCTTTCTCTCTCTCTTTTACGACTTTTTGTGTATTAAGCTGAGAATACCAGGTTAAAGTTATTTTGACTTCTCCAGAATCATTACTTCCTCTGAAATTTGATGGAAATGTAGCATATGGAAGGGTAAAACAAAGTTGTTCACGAGGTGATAATATTCCGACTCTCTGATTTTTAACGAATTTTTCAATTTGGATGCCTAACAGTTAATGCTTACATTCCCATAGATAACAGCGCAAGTCAATGCATATTGCAATGATATGTCATATTTTTTACTTCTTCTGCAAAACTGTCGACCAGATTCACTTCAAACTTGGGGGTGAGGGTGGGGGTCCTTGGGTGGGTCTTAACCAATTTTCGTCAAATGGTTACGCTCCAGTGATTTTTGGAATTT
Source organism: Hermodice carunculata (assembly GCA_964020975.1). NCBI lineage: Eukaryota > Metazoa > Annelida > Polychaeta > Eunicida > Amphinomidae > Hermodice > Hermodice carunculata. The sequence continues at coordinate 73,885,059 of OZ026621.1, forward strand.
ATTATTTTTTTTTTTTTTTCATTTTTTTGGGAAAACCTTTAAAAGCTTTGTTCTCCAAACTGCTAAGCCAATCGCTTTGAAATTGCATTGGAACACTTCGGAAGAACCATAGACCTTAAATTACTCACCAGGTGGCGCTGCCTTTTTAAACAAAGTTTGTGTTAAAACTATTTTCGATTTCTCCAAAACCGGCATGTAGATTCTTCTGAAACGTAATGGAAATGCAGTTGTGAAAGGGTCAAAGTATTTCTTCATTAGATGATAATATTCAGCATCTCTAATATTTAACGAATTTTTCAATTTGGGTACATATATTTAGGTTAATGCATATTCTCATTAATTGCAATGCATTTCAATGGGGATTTCAGTGGTAAGCAAGATCTTTTACTTCCTTTCCATAATCAGATTCATATCAAACTTGGTGGACATGTACCTTGGGTGGATCTTTCCTGATTTTTTTCAAATGCACATAATGACGATCCAGTGATTTTTTGAATTTCTATGTGTGTGTTTTTGTGTGTGTGTGGTGTTTTTTTTTTTTTTTTTTTTTTTTTTTTTTTGTAAAATATTAGAATACTTTTCCGAAACAGCTGCACCTGAAGGGGTGGGGTGTCTTTAAAAAATCTTGTCTAAAACAGTGTGTTCAGAATTGTGGACGAACACATCTGGGTGCCCCTACACCTACATTTGTTCAACCGGTGGTGCTGCATACTGGCTTACATGGAAACCTCATGGGAATGTAGCTTGACATTCCCTTTATTTTTAGTGGTTTTATATAATCATGTATTGTTTAGTACAAGTACATGCACTGCCTGTATTTCATATGGATACTGATGTAAGTGGACGTTTATGTATTTTTTCCAAAACCTGTCGACCAGGGATACCTTGGATAGGTTGTTGCTTTTATATCCTAGGGTTTTTGATGTTCCATTGAGATTAGTGACAGGCATTACATTGCAGTAGCAAGGCAATAAAATAGGAAGAATTCATAAGTCACTGTGGACCTGTTCTTGCTACCTATGTTGCTAGGCAACAGAACTATGCCTCCACCATGAGGGCATTTGCAGCAACTTTGTACTCAAAGATCTGAAATAACACTTTTTCCGCTAAACAAATGAAATATTCTGAATATTTAAAAAAAAAATTGTATGTTTTGAACCATGCGAATGATTTTTCCTAGGGTTTTGCTTTCTCAGATTTCTATCTGTTATTACAAAAACACATTTTGTGGTGATGAATACTTGAATATGCCCTCCTTCCTGTTAAGTTCTTTGTTGCAGGATAGGGGGCAGCACATGACCACAGTTACTTATGAATACCTCTATTGTTTATGCCTGTATCTGTGGGTTTCTCAGCAAGCCATCCTGCAGATCCTCTTCAAACTTGGTGGAAATGTATATGTTAGGTCAACTGAACACAGACTATTCTTACAACCATCTTTTCTATTTTCTTTGCAACATTTGCAGTATTACTATTTGTGTGTGTGAATGTGTGTCATTTTTTGTTATTTTGGACTTTTTCAAAACCAGTAACTGGCTTTTTCTTCAAGCTTGACAGGAATGTAGCTCAATTTAGTCTCCAACTAAATGTAAGGTGTTGCTATCATATCATGATTTTTCAAAATTACTTGTGTACATAAGGATGACTTAAAGATGTTGGCATAGTTAACCCTTCCCCCTTTGATTTAAGACTGAGTCAACAGCTTACCTTGGCTTGGGCACCCAGTCGATGCCATAGAAAGCTGTTGATCTTGGGCTAGGTATCTTGATTGGTCTCATCAACAATCCAAGTTATTTTTTATCACTGTTGAAAGTAGTCCAAAGCAGTGAAGCATACAACATTTGACCACTGGCTGGTTTTGCCAGTTTAAGGGGGAAAGGATTAATATAGGAATGTGAGAACACATTAAGGTGAATGAACGACTAATGACCACTCATGCTATAAGCTCAGCTGACTTAGCTTAAAACATTAAGCTCCAACTAGTTCAATTTTTTCATGTGTAAATCTTACGCTCATATGTGTAAAACATCTAAATGTTTGTAAAACGTGAAATTTTTAGTAATTTCAGTGTTAGTAAGTATACTCACCTCTCGACCACCACTGCCAAGACCTCTGTGTCTAGGCCCAAGAAATGGAGTTGAGTTCACTCACTCCATTCCAAAACCTGATGGTTCCATGGTGCCATCTCTCAGTTCCTATGGATCTGGTGGTGACTCCCAGTGTGCATGCTACTTGTATCATCCTTCCTCTTTTGATGAATGGTCAGTTAACATCAGCTGTGAGAAAGCAGGGTGGTCGGGTGGGCTTCTCTGGTAGTCACGAGGTAAGTATACTTACTAATACCGAAATTACTAAAAATTTAATGTGTTAGTTATGTAACATTACCTCTCGACCACCATTGCCAATTTACAGATACAAAGGTGCAATATGTAACGTTAGTGGCATACTGACCACGGGAACCAGCAGCCTTGGGGGGAAACCATTGGTCCATGTGAGGATGCTATGTCTGAAGGGAAAACCTCAGAGGGATATGGACTTGAGGCCGCCAATAGAAGAATCCAGCCAAAGCCAGACACCCTCCTCACCCACCAACATGGGACCGCACTGAACCCCCTGGAACTCCCCTGCCAACATGATAACTGTCCACCTCCTGGGTAGATGCCGTCTGTTTCTAGTCTCCTTTAGACCTGGAGATCTAACAGGACCTAGTCGTGAAACTGGCAGGCGCCAGGGATCTGTTATACATTATATTATAAACATGTTTATTTTCTCTGGATTGCCTAATAGTATACAGAGACTAATCTGGAGGCTCCCCAGTACATAAAAGGACGCACAGGAATATATACAATACACACTGGATGAGAGCAGAAGACTATATTCATAGCTTGCAATACAACTGATGCCAAATAATGGAGACTTATAATGGTTGTGGTTCCATAGGACACCAAATACCTGGGTCAATCAGCAGTAACTAAGCCAGAACAGTAGAATGACTGCCTGATACAATTTCAAGATTAGGTCAATTTAGTAGGAGGCCCGCTAAGAAGTATGTCGACCTATAGCCTCCATCAGATCTAAACCACAAGAGTGCCATAAGCTGGAGCATGGTGGCTGCTCTGATGGGACTAAGACACCTAAAGGACATGTATCAGAACCTAAGCAAAGGAGCCTGTGACACCGGCAAAGGCATACATGCCCTCCTCTACCACTATCATGTAAGCAAGTACTGCTTGGCAAAAGTCATAGATGAGTGGCAGCAGCACGCCTGCAGAATGGCGACAACTGGGACGTTCCACAAGGTGTGCCAGAAGCTTTAGAGGCTTGCACCTCGTGAGCTCTGGATGAGACAGGCTCTAAGGCACCAGGCCTCTGCAGAGCGGTCTCGTAGGCGTTAAGGATCATCTGCTTAATCCATGAAGAAATTGTGTTTCTGCAAACTTGCTCCTTATGATGGTTACCGAGGGGTAGAAAGAGGGAGGACTTCTGACCCTGAAACTGTCAGTGCATGAATGGTACCTGTGAAGGGCTGTCACAGGACACAGGGCTCTTTCCTCCCTAGAAAGAGCAGTATCCATAGCTTGGAGGGTAAAACCCTTGAAGGTCAGAGCCGGATCTCGAGCCACTTTGTTCTTTCCAAGCAACCCCAAGTAAGGCCTCAGGGTCACCTGGGAGTGGTCAGGCCACCATTGGATTCGGTCATGAGTTAGAGTCTGGATCTGGCTCATTCGAGCCCCCAAAGCCAGTGTTAAAAGAAAACAAGTTTTCCATGTCCAGTACTTGAGGTCCGCCCGTAGGTGGTCCTCAAGGCACTCATGGGGCCACTTTTCCAACATAACTAAAACCAGCCGAAGGTCCTAATGTGGAAGGACTTGCCTCTCTGCTGGCCTGTCAGTGAGCAAGGATGCGATGAACACCGACAGATAAGTATCACAACCAATGCAAATGTGAAGGAAGTTTGCGATGATTGAGGAGATGACTGATAGGAATTCCTCCACTGTTCTCAAGCTCTTGCCAAGGATTTCCCATCGATAATGCAGGAAGTCAGCAGTGTCCACAATACGTGGAGACCAAGGGTGAATTCTCCTATTGGTGCACCAGTCCATAAAAAACACCTACCAATGAGTCGAGAAAACAGTCAGAGATGAGGATTGAAGCCCACCTCTGGCAATTCTATCTACGGCTGATTCCCAGAAACCTCTGCTGCCAATGTGCTATGCGACAATTGCCAAGCAAGGTGGTTGAGCACTTGAGGGTTCCTGTGGAACACACTTATCCGTGGCTACACCAGAAGTTTCAGCCATGCTGGCAAATGTAGTGGGGGCTCAACGCTTAATTCCAATCTGTCCTGGGCTGCCCACAGGGCAACCAGGATCAAATTGCAGTCATGATACTGAACCTTGAACAATAGCCTTGGAAGGATCTGTGGAGGTGGAAAGGTATATGCCCAAAGGTTGCTCAAATCCATGGCCAGAGCCTCCACTGTAAGGGCCTGGGATTGGCAAGAGATAAACCTGAGCGTGATACTGTTTTTGCACATTATGAGGACATGCTCCACCAGGTTCTGGAAGTTGAAGAGCAACAAGCGTATCACCTTCAGTTCCAACCAGTTTTTGTGGTAAGACACAAAGAATGCTGGCCAATGGCCTGACATCATCCGGCTCACCACGAGCTCCCCACCCAAACCACGAAGAGTCTGTGTAAATGTTAAGCTGGACCTAAAGGGGAACCAGCGTCTGTCCCAACATCACATTCTCTTAAACAGTGCACTACCAAAGGTGCAGAAGATCCTCGAGGACTGGCACCAGGGCATGGTAGCCCTGGTCCCTTGACAATCTGCTCTGCAGAGCATGCTGCAATGGGTGACAGTAAAGGTGACTGAGTGGGCCTTGGAGTCCATCAAGGACAGGGAGCCCAACATAGATTGCCATTGTTGTGCCGGGAGAGCCACACCAGTCAGAGAGGCTCTGATTTGGTATGAAGTCTCTCCCACCTGTCTTCTGAGGAGCAACAGATGTAGGCAACTAGAACTGGATGCCCAGAAAGACCAAGGTCTGCTCTAGCCACAGACTGGACTTCCTTTTGATTCCCAATCAGGCCCAAGCATTGGCAAAGTTCCAGAACAGTCTGTGTGATGTGAGTCCAGACACCAAAGCGCTCGGATATGCCAATCATCCAGGTACACATGAATGCAAAAGGTGGACTGGTGGAAGTAAGCAGCAACTGTCTACGTGAACCCAATGAATACTAGCAGTGCCCTGGCAAGATTGAACAGAGGGGCCATGAACTGGTAAACCTGGCCCAAGAAAGCACACTGCAGATATTTCCGTCAAGTCTCAGCAATTGGCACTTGGAAGAATGCCTCCTTGAGATCCAGGGACATCATCCACTCCATGTGCCACTGGGTTGCTGCTACCAAGGTGTGTGTGTGTGTGTGGGGGGTCTCAATCTCGAAAGATGGGACTACCAAGTAGGTGTTCAGTGTCGACAGGTCTATCACTGGGCACAATCCTCCATCCTGCTTGGGGACAAGGAAGAGTAGGTTGTACAAGCCGGGAGAATCATGACTCTCCACCAACTCTTTGGCGCACTTGGTCAGAAGCTTCAGGACCAACTCTAGGAATGCCGATGCTTTTGGCACCACTGCGGGCAGCAGGAACCTCAATGGAGGCCTGTCTCCCCTGAAAATCAGTAAGTAGCAATGTCTCAGGATGTTTAGGATGAAATAATCATCCATAATAGACTCCCATTGCACATGAAAGGTGGTGAGGCAGTCACAGATCAGGCACCCTGCAGAGTTTGAAAGCACGGTGCAGGGGAATCCCGAGACAAGACCGTTCAGCATGCCAGAGGCAAAAGTCCTGAGGTTTGCCCAACTTATTGGCTTTGCTGAAGTGCTTTCTCTTTTTGGATCACTGCCTCCTGTTCCTAGGGCGTCATGTCCCCAAAGGTGCACCAGCTGAGGGTGAGGAGGTGCAGTCTCAAACCTCGCTTTGGAGCTGAGGGAGACATGGTAGAAAGTGACCAAACAGAGTTAGTCAATGCTTTGGTGCAAATCTGCTAGACATGGTAGAAAGTGACCAAACAGAGTTAGTCAATGCTTTGGTGCAAATCTGCTCGGCAGAGCGGGCCCATGGGTTTTGTGCATGGCAAACGACTTCTGCCATCTCTCCTCCACACAAAGTTCCTGAGAAGAGCAGCCCTGTTCAGGCTCTGTGGTATACCGGGTCAGGCATATTCTGACCCTGGAGGTAAGCATCCCTCCACAACAAATGAAGGTTAGCCTCCACGTGCAAGTGGTTTGCACCTGGTGATCAACCGCTGGCAACAATGAGTGACGCATGGTCTGGCCCATCCCGCACAGATTCCGCAATATGCACAGAGCCCTTCAGGTCTAGAAACCTCAAGGCGGCCAATGAGACATCGGAATGAGACACCCCAAGGACGGATCCCCTGGCATCCTCTTAATGTCACTTGATGGCCTGGGCAGACATAGTGATAGACTTCGCCTGCCGAGCATGCAAATCCACCAGCACTGGATGGGAAGAGAAGACCTGCTCCCACACAGAATACCATCACCTCTGTATGTCTGGCTTTGAGAGGAGTCGCTCTTGCCTCAGGTAGCTAGACGTTGGCGGCTCTACGGGAACCTGGGTGCTGCTAGTCTTGGGTTGTACAACTCAGCTACAAAGGGTGAGAAAGGGATAGGTGTCTTATGATGCTTGCCCTCCAGAAAGAAGCCCCATCAAGACAATGCAACAGCCCTGTGCCTCTCCTCCGGGGGGGGGGGGGGGGGGGGGGAGGCACAGCTTGGTCAACCACCACCTCTGTCTGCTCAGCCCACCAGGGGTTGAAGAGGGGTCTGCTGGCAGACTGATAGAAAGTGACACAGCGGACACCAACTGGGCAGTCTGCAAGCTGGACTGTGCCTGCTGGGTCTTCAGGAGGCTTGGCTCAGAGGCCACAGCTGCCCCTTACGGAGAGATCTACTGGCAGGAGGGGTCCTCAAGGAGTTTGAGGAACTCCCAAGCCTCGGGGCCAAGAGAGGGCCGACTCAAGGCATAGGCAGCAAGCTCAGTGCTGCCACTGCCTAATTACAGAAAAAGTATCCAATTTAACATTAAAAAAGTACAAATTTCAGAAAAAATGTATAAATCTGAAGCAACTCATGGGTATTGCAGCAAAATTATGCTGGAACAAAAGAGCTGTGTGAACAGACCATGCTCAGCTGACCTAGAGATTCATCACACCTTAGGGTGTGTAAACTTGGGACAGGATCAAGGTCACCCATGTGCTGAGTAAGTCTGACTTATATGGAAGAACACTAACATGTGCAACACCAAAGTCCCAGTTCAAGTACTTCTCAAGCTGTAGCACTGAAGAGTAAATTAAATGTGTTGCATTGTGACCTCAGAAATGTTATAAAGGTCACTCATGTGCTGTCTAAGCATGAACATCATAGAGAAAATTAACATGTGCAACATCAAGGTCCTAGCTAACTCAAAATAGACCTTAACAAGTGAACAGTAAATTTCATATCAGTTGTCCAGTGACCTTGAGTCACTCATGTACTGAGTGTGGCCCTCAAAGAGGGTATCCGATGACCCTGTAAACCATGAAAGTAGATAAGAGCTCTCAAATTATCATCTGAACAGTTAAATAACTGCTAAGTGACCCTGTGACCTTGACAATGAAGTCAAGGTCAACCATGTACTGTGCAACTTCGGCTGTCATGCCTTCAAGTCTTCCTATGCAATTTTGAATCAACTGGCCAAGTGGTTTTGGAGACGATTTTTTTAAGATTTGGCCAAAAAAAATGAACCAAAAGCTCATAAAAAATAAAAAAGTCACTGGAGCATGACCATTGAATGAACTTAGCAGAGACCCACCCAGGGTACATCCCCACCAAGTTTGAAGTGAATCTGATGAGTGATTTTGGAGAAAAAGTCAAAAAATGTGAATTACCATTGCAATCCCCATTCACTTACATATAGTAATAAATAGCACTGTATGCATTAACCGACAAGTACCTGCATTGAAAAATTCATTAAAAGTCAGATTCATAGTGTGAAGTTCTCACACAAAGATTGTCACTTTGAAAACTTTACAATATTATTAATTCCACGGTCTATATATAATGTATCAATTACAATTCCTGTCCGTTCCCAAGGCACAATATTGCCTTGGTGACGAAACTCATAGCCAACCTCTTTGACTATATAATTTCAACATGGCAGATTTTACTAACACTACTTAATAATCCATATAAATTGTATATAAAATAGACTTTGCATGCTTCACACATGTTTGTTACATGCATGATTTGCATATTATTTGGAAATGTTCATTGGCCGAAAGTTCTGACACTGTTAACGCTGACCTTCCCCTTGTATCTTTTGATTGCTGCATCATTTAGGTTGTCCTATTTTCTGGTGAAGATTACTGTGCTAGACTCTAGGATAGACAACACTATCACTGATCTTTCAAATGATGACACTGTGTTCTTACCCGAGATCACATCATTATTAAATAACAGCGGACTTGGCCTGATAAAACTCAAGATACACACAGATGGCCCAAGCATAAGCAGTCAGTTCTGAATGTCACAATCCATAAGATTTTATACTTGTTCTTGGACACCCCAAATCACAGTAAAAATTATAAATCACAAGAAAATTAAAAAGAATTTTCAAAAAAATCTTTACAGTAGCATCACCACCTTGTGAACACCTTTGTTTGGCCTTTCTAAAAGGAACATTTCCACTAAGTTCCTGCATAATCTAAGTGACGGTTTTGGAGAAGTAGAAAATAGCAAAAACATTTTTAACACAAAAAATATTTGAAAAATCACTGCGCCACCTGTTGAACAATTAAGGTCTAAGGGTACCCAGAAGTCTCCCTAAGCAATCTGCCAAGCGGTTTTGGAGAAGATTTTTTTTAAGATTTGTCCCCCCCCCCCTCCCCCCCCCAAAAAAACACGAAAAACAAGAAAAGTTCATAAAATTTTTTAAAAATCGAGGGACTGTCACCATTTGTACAAACTTGGTAGGGACCCAGGTACATTCCCAACAAGTTTGAGGTAAATCTGGTCAGTGACTTTGGAGAAGTCCAAAATGTGAATTGTGGACAGCGACAGACGATGGATGCCTAACCACCACATAAGCTCAGCTGACTGACAAGTCAGCTGAGCTAAACATCACCCATAGTTTCTTGTAATGAACAAAGAACAGACTTCGATGCTAAGCTGCACCAATTAAAGTGCATTTTTTGGCTGTGTCTGATGGGAACCAGGACCTTCGCTATGCATCAGGTATCTCTGTACCATGGTCCAGATCCTCATGATGACTGACACCAAAACATGCAACGTTTCCGTTAACCCCAAATGGGAATATATTACCCTTTCATATCATGAAATACCCCCGCTACAAAATTTGACTCTCTTTCAGGTTTGGACCCTTTGAAAAAATTCCTAACAGAAACACTGACATGTACCCATGGTTGTCACTCAGTGAGAAGATGGTTCATCATTCTTGTTAACCAGACACTCAGAAAGGCTGTGAGAATGCTTAAAACACTACTCTTAATATCTAACTGAATTGCAATCAAAAGTTCAAAAATTTGTCAAAAAAAAAAAAAAAAAGTATTTCAGGGGCAAAAAGTATAAATAAAGTATAAAAAATAAAAGTGAAAATAAAGCATCATACTTTTAAAAAAGTATAAAGTTGCAGCACTGCAAGCTGGAGAGGGAGCAGGGCATCCGGCTCGAAAGCGGGAAAAGGCAAAATTGCCAGCTGCTCACTCTGGGGCGGAGCCACCGAAGGTGCAAGAGAAAGCCAGCACTGCAGCTGGAGCTAAAGGTGGCATTTGGGTCACTGGAGGGGCCACTACCGCAGGAGCCAAAGGACCACTAGCGGCAGAAGGCTCCAACACACTTGTGTGCCTTCCTTCTCTCCAGCTTGCATGGGCTTATGATCCGAGCTCTTGGAACTGGGAGCTCAGGAAGTTTGGCTCGGCTTCAGTGGTTTTACGGATTGCTCAGACTGGCAGAAGCTCTGGAATACCCAGACGAAAACCCCTCGGTTTCTAATTCAGCCACACCGACTTGTGTGATTTCTGCTCTGAGTGCTCAGACCCAGAGGACAGAGATAGATCTCAAAAGCTTCAATCTGTGCTTGATTGACCTCTTCAAAGAAGCAGCCTGAGAGGAGGCGATCAATGCACACAACTCAGCCTGCTACTCTGTACTCTGAGCCATAGACTCCAAGGCAAGGGCAACCCTCAGGCCAGTGACTAGAGATGCGCTGGTTGTCTTCGGTAAAGCTGTCCGCTCGTGATCTTCTGGAGATCTCTTGCTGTCTCTTCTCCTTACAACCCCGTGGGGTTTCTGGTGTAGAGATAGCAGCCATCTGAGTCTGTAAGGAAGCCATGTTGGTTGGCCTTCGTTTCTCTTGTGGTGTCCCTGGCAAAGACTCAACAGTGTCAGATTTGAAAGCTTGCTCTTTGGCAGCTAAGGCCTGCCGCCTATGCCTCCCCTTAACACTCTTTCCCCATGCCTGCTCAAAGAGCAGCCATTTGTCTTCTTCCCAATCCTCACAGTATTTGCACATTCGTGCGCGTGAATAAACCTGACCGAACTGGAGAATACAACCATAGCAATGCCGAGGATCATCTCAGGCTGCCATATAGTGGTTCCACGAGTCCAGCTTCTGCCCTCTATCCAACAAGGATGTGGGTACAGTGGTCACTGGATGAACACCTATGGCTTGCTGCTGAAAGGCAGTAATTGCCTGGTGTGCACCGTCTTCCTGCTGTGTGCGATCTGTACGTCGAAATCCCTTCTTGAAAATGCAGATTTCCAGCTAAACGACCAACTCTACTCCCAAACTATTTCAGAGGTATCCACAGGACAGATATCAGTTGTCTAGGTCTCCACAGAGTCCCAGACTGCTAAGAAACGATTTTCCACAGAAGGGAACATGCATAAAGCACTAGAACAGTGAGGATAAACAAAAGTTCACAGAGCTTCAACTTGAAAGAGCAAGCCAGCAAAGGCGCCCAAAAGAGGATGATACGGGGAGCATGCGCAGTCACCACCGGATCCATAGGAAAAGAGAAATGGCACCACGGGATTGTCAGGTTTTGGAATCGAGTTAACTCGATTTCTTGGGCATTTGACCCAGACACAGAGGTTTTGCCAATTGCAATGGAGAGGTAATGTTACATAACTAATACAGGTTTAATTACACAAGCAAGTCTTCATCACATATGTAAAATATGCAATTATTTTCCGAATGGGGAAAGATTTGTATGTGAAAAAGATTTACATATGTGTGTTAAAAAAGATTACTATTACCCTTATGTGTAAAGACTATTTCAGTAAACGATTAAAGCAAGGGGGAGCTTGACAGAAATGATTCTATCTGTTGATACAATCTTGTTAAGCTCAACCATACTTTACTACACTTATGATACAGGTTTCATCTGATAATGCCTCTTTAAAAGTCGCACAATGTCTCGAAATGCTGCATTTCTGTTAACCCCCAAATGGGGGTATATTACCTTTGAAAACCAAAAATACCCATTGATTAAACTATAAAGGGTCACACGTCTTTTTAATTTGCATGTAAAATTGGTCAAAATCATGTATTCTACCCTGAATTTCCCTTTTTGTGATCCCCCGAAAAAATCCTAATGGAAACACTGACATAATGACAAAATCAAACAAGTCAGACCTTACTTTGACCTGGCTTGGTCATATAATTTACTTACTTCACAAGTGAACTCCAAAACTTCAAATCTGTCTGCAATGTTGGTTCATCATTACATCACATGGTCCAATCTCCATGTGGACAGAGTGAAAGACATGATATTGAAAGCAACATATAATCCTTTTTTTATAACAAATATGTTTATTTGTGTATTTTATACAATATTTGTAACTTCTCATCATGAATGCTCAGTTGTTGAGCTGGAATACCTGGATATGGGACATGACCATGACCATGACCATAACAATTACCATCATCATGTATTTGTTACAGGCATTTGTAATGTCTTTACCTGTTCAAAGGTCGTTCTTCTCATTGGCACCCATTGTGCACCATGGAAAGTAATAAGTTGTCAATATGGGGCATGCTCTTTAAACAGGTTTTACCTTTAATTTTCTGTCGAAATGTTTTCCATTCACAAGAACTACAAATAAAGAAAGAAAGAAAGAAAGAGAGAGAGACAGACAGACAGAGCGACAAAGACAGAGAGACAGAAAGAAAGAAGGAAAGAAAAAGAAACAGAAAGACAGAAAGAAAGAAAGAAAGAAAGAAAGAAAGAAAGAAAGAAAGAAAGAAAGAAAGAAAGAAAGAAAGAAAGATTGAAGCATATGACATGGACCTTTTTTGCCAATTAGAGTGAGAAAAGGTTAAGAAGTTACAGAAATTGTAACTGTTTGCATGTTTGCACTATTGCTTGAACTATTACGGTACACAATTCAGATGTACATTTTATACAGGTCTTCATCAAAAGAAGAAACTGACATGCCTCTAAAACTAGATTTTAGTTTGTACCATTTATTACAGATTAGATGGAGTATCTTGACCAATCAGCACACTGGCCTTCACACGTCTCCCTCTGGTGGCATCTCTGGAAGTGATAGGAGGATGGGGATTGGCAGAACTTTTCTGTTTCCAATGAACAGAGAGAGGCACAGAGCGAAGAATCTTGCAGCTAGTTTTAAACAAAATCAGCTGGTGGAATATCCAATGTGTACAATGACCCAGCCACCTGGTCAGTGTGTGGCTGTAATTGACATCTTTGTTCATGGGAATATGGTCTGATGACAATGTCATGTTCACATATCTCCTTCATGGCCATTATCCCCTCTTTCAATGGGACCTCAGGCCAAACACAAACACATCAGTACTGCTACATGTCCCACCAACCAGTAACTCTGCCCACCATTTGTGGCTTTGGACTTTCGGTGGCATCACACACAGTCCCACTTCCACCACTCTTGAACACATCGTGTATTTAGCCCACCAGTGCATCTCTGGGCTGTAAGGGACACCATATATCAGCCCACCATCATACACTGGCCACATGGGACACCAAAACTACCATCCATGTCAGACAGCCATGAGCCACATATGCCCATTGGTTTATGTGTGGGCTTTTTGATGTACTAGTACAGCTTAGTGTCCTCTCTAGGCTGTATGTCACACCAGGCTGCCCACCATTATGTCTTGATGGTGTATAGATTGTGTAAGTATTGCATACATGTAAACTATTCATGTGTCTGGGTGTGACGAAACACCAGAACTACCCCATCAGGACGTCTCCGGACTTTCTATTTCTTTTGTGTCCTTCTCTTTCTCCTCATCCGCATCATCCTCTTTCCTTCTGCCTTCTCTTTTATCCTCTTCCTCACTGCTGTCTTCACTATCCTTTTCCTCTGCACCTTCCTGCTGTCTGTCCCTATGTCTTTCCTCAGTATCTTCTTCACTGTCTTCCTCACTGTCTGTATCTTTATCATCAGCATCAATATTGATCTCCTCTTCTTGCTCGTCGTCTTGCTGCTGCTTCCATTTCTTTGCCATGGCCAGCAGTTTGAGGTTTGGTCGTGCTGTCTCATCATCGGGGAAAATGTAGTCATAGTACTCCTCCCATCCAGCATCCGACTGAAACACACGACAACACTGTAGACACATTCTGGACATGTAACATCACTTTATAAGGGCAAGTAACATATCACTTTGTAAGGCAAGTAACATATCACTGTCAGGGCTAGTCACATATGACACTTCTTTAGGTTAGGTAATACATATATATCACTTTGTTAGGGCAAATAACATCAATCTGCATGGGTAAATAACAGGTCACTTTCTATTAAAGGACAAAAACCATATCACTTTATAATGACTGTTCCAGGTATCAACCAAAGTACAAAAATCTCTTCAGAATAAATAGATGTAGACCATATACTTTGCAAAAAGTATGCGTGCTTGCCCTTTGTGACTCTGTAACAAGAAATCCTTATTATTGAATATATTCAACCATAAAATTTGCAAGGCAAACATTCTGACAATTTTCGACATAATAATGCAATTTACTTTAACTCTTCCATTCTGATTCAACTTAGGCATGTCACGTTACTGCATTGGAGGATTCCATGCATGTTGATGAACAAGCTGGCAGTCTACATATTTCTATCTTCTGTCTCTTCATTCATGTATTAGGCCACTAAGATTTTTTTTCACCATCCAGGTCACAATCTCTGACTCTATGCTAGGTAGCAAATAGTTCAATTGTATAACTGGTAAATTATTTCACTTCAAACTAAGTGTATTTGCAGATTGACTGTGTTCACACAGTAATTTCAACACATCATGGCCTGGTTGGTATTTTCCACGACTTGTGGCGAAGCAGTTATCACCGCACTTGCTGTGACAAGGTATTTTGTGTAAAACAAGAAAGAGTACAGTACTTTATATGCAGCATGATCCCTGTCCCATAAAACCCCTATACGTAAGGGGCAAATAGGGCAGAGGTGAGACAGCTTACCCCATCTTCTGTTTGCACCTTCCGCCTCTTCTTCACTTTCTCGGGCATCAGCTTGGCAACCCTTGCCTGTGTTATCTCATCTCCATGCTCATACTGAAACATACAGCATGTACTTGCTCATATTCATATAGCTTTCAGCTCCATTGACTTCTCAATCAGTTGACCATATCATGTGGCTGACGGTTTCATCCACCTGCTATTGTTCAAAATTCACACTTATCATATATTTACTTTCAACTTTATTTCTGATCAGAAACTATTATTTTCTGTTGTGTTGTGATCACATGCCTGGATAATCACCCACTTTGGTGCTCAGATTCAGGTATTGAGGTACATGTATAATTTCTTGGCACTTGATATTTTGAAGTACAGTACTTTGTATACATAAATTCATTCCTCTGGAGTTAAATTAGTAATACAAATATGCACTGAATATGGTTCCCCCATTGTAACCTGGGCTGGCGCTAGAAAATTTATCATGTTAGCCAATCTGGCTGACTTAGCTGAAAACTTATTAGCCAGATCGAGACTTAGCCAAATTTTGGAGATACTACTTGGGGCTAGCTCTGAGAATTTTATTACATGAGCCATTTTTTGCTCAAAAATCAAGAATACTTCATTTGCCACAAACAACCAGATTTGGGTATAATGATTCTTTTCTAATAAATTGTGAACTTGTGGCCACATTTTATGTGTGTACAATCTTAATTTATACGTGCAACATACTTTAGCCAGTTTGGCTAATTGATGACAAAAACAATTAGCCAGTTTGCACTTTTTTTAGCCAGTGGCTAACTGGCCAATGCTTAGCACTAGCCCAGGTAACAAACACATTTATCACTAAAACCCAATGAAAACTATGAGCCATTACTTTCAGTGATAAAACCTGTATTAGTCCTGTGACTACCCTGTGAATTTCATTCACATAAATACATGTACACAAATACCAGAAAATACTGTTTACCAATGAGTGAAATGGCAGTACCCAGCAGTTCACTTGATCAGCAGTCTAATTTCTTTCCTGAATGGCAAATTGTTTTACAGATGGGACTAGATATTCACCTTAGTTGCCAATCTTTACATGACCTTACAAATAATTTAGATTTAAGTCCATACATTATTACATGTATTTGTACATAGGTTTGGCAACATGTGCATGTACTTGATTATTGCCACACAGTAACTGTGTTTGTGAAACATAATGGATTTTATTCAGTCATGCATATGTATATTGCATAATGTTTTAAGCAACTTGCCATATTAAAATGGCAACAGCAGGTTGGAAATCCTCACTTTGGGATCCTGTGAAAGTCTATTTTCCTCTTCTTCTTTAAGGTATGTTTGAAAAAGAATCTTGCATGGCTTGTATATGGGATTGTGTTGATGACATGAAATAGAAATGAGAAATTTCTCCATATCAATCAATCCTTTCCCTCTTTGAATTATGACCGCATCTACAGCTTTAATGGGGGGGGGGGGGAGGGTCACCCTACCCTTGCCAAGGAAAGCCGTTGATCTGGGGGATCTTGTCATCTTGATAGGTTTCATCCACAATTGTCATGCAAATTGTTTTTCATCTCTGTTAAAATTAGTCAAAACATTGAAGTAGACAACATTTGACCAGAATCCAGTTTTGGCTCAAGGAGGACAGGGTTAACTACATTTTTTTGTGTCAGTTGTCATGCTGCTGTCACCACAAAAGTTTATCCCTGTTGTTGTACTGAGAAAATCCCTCATTCCCCACAAGCAGATCTATACTTAATCAGTTTAAGTGCCAGGTATTTCAACATGCCATGTTCACGTCTTGCCTACATTTTCTTCAATGAAATTAGTCATCCAGCATGCTGTATTCACATCTTACCTCAAAGTCTTTCCAGGCCTCCATGATCATCAGCCTCTCTTCTTTCTCGTCACTGGTACGAAGAGTTTTGTTTCCTTCTTCGTAAACTGATCTTGTTTTCTGCAAGCAGTCCTCCTCTCCTGTACTCAGTTCAAACTGCCCATAGCTCAGCCATACCTACAGAAGATTAACCCAATGATCGATCCTGCCTCAGTTTTATTACCTTTGACACATAAAGTACCAGAGGATATCGTCCTCCCTTGTGTCATCCATCCACCCGTCCGTTTTGTCGACGTTACGGCTACATGTATCTCAAAAATTATTCAACGTAGCTATACCAAATTTTTGTTACGGAAGGACCTAATGATGGACCATGTTCCTATCAAAAAACAGCTTCCTCTAACTATTTCTAAACTTTTTATAAAGTTTTTATTCTATCCATTTGATGGCCGTTTTGGTGGCATCAACCCTGACAAGGTTACCACAATATCTCCAAAACTATTGATTGCAGATTTACCAAATTTTTGTCACAGATGTGTCTTATGATAGACCAGATTCATATTGAAAACCAGCCTATTCTGATTATTTTTACCTTTTTATGAAGCTTTTATTGCATTTATTTCAAGGCCATCTGAGTGGTGTCAACCCTGATGACATTACCACGATATCTAAAAAAATATTGACCACAGCTTTACCAAATTTTTTTTTCAGAGATGCATCTTATGATGGACCATGTTCCTATTGAAAACCTGCTTCGTCCTTGTGAAACTTTAAAGTATTTATCTTCAAGGCCTTCCGAGTGGTTCACAAGGGGATGATGTTATCATAATATCTCCAAAAGGATCCAATGCAGCTTCACCTAATTTTTTTCAGAGATGCACATTATAGTGGACCACATTCCTACGGAAAACCAGGGTCTTCTTCTTCTTATTTTTAAACTTGTTGTGAAACTTTTGAAGTATTTATTTGATGGCCGTCTGAGTGATGCACAGTACAGTGGTCTCTGTCACCAGAACTTGCCCCAAGAACATCCAAAAGTGCTATTTCATTTTATAGACAACAATATGGAAATTGTGTGTAAAGTATTGTACTGTTAAGTCTCAGATAAAAAAAAAAAAAAATGCAGAATTGAAGGAAAAAAAAGATTGTGGGCGCCGCGGGTAATCTGTTCTCTCAACACTATTTTAGCTCCCATCTTTACCCTGGCCCCAAAGAATCAGTTACCTATCAAAATTTGTGCCTAATAAAGTTTGCACTACATGTATATATGACGACTATAATATGCTAGCTTCAAGATGTTAAAAGTTTTCAAATTGCATCATATGACCCTCCCTCCCCCAACGGACAGCATTTGACAGTGTCAATTGCATAATTTATTCATTTACAACAAAACAGTAAGTTCCTTTGAAGATTTTATTTGGTAAAGGGCATATATATATATATATATATATATATATATATATATATATATATATATATATATATATATATATATATATATACACACATACATATATATATATATATATATATATATATATATACATGTAAGCAAATGAACACCCTCAAGCACTGCCAACTGAGGTTTTACATTCTATTACGATTGCATTAGAATACCAGCAAAGGATGATTTGTTCAGCACCTTTTCTCACAGATTAATGTGGCATCTGTTTCTCATAACATTGAATGTTTAAAACAGCGCATGAACCAAGTAATATCAACAGACAAGTAACCAAGGGGCTGCGTGAACAGCTCATGCCCAGCAGACCTAAGCTTGCCCCACAAAATAAAGGTTGCAACAGAACAGACCTGTGTTGAGCTTCAGCTGAGGACATATGCTATTTAGAAGTATTTCTAAGATGGCAGACTGAGCCTCCTTAAAGCTCAGTGTGACTTGCAAGTCAGCGGAGCTAAAAATTGCAGCACCACCTAGTGAACACATTAACAACTAGAAGTCCTTAGGATTGTTTCTGTGTGATATCAAAGCAATTGGGCGAGCAGTTTTAGAGAAGATTTTTTAAGATTTGCCAAAAAATGAACAAAAAATTCATAAAAATCCAAAATTCACTGAAGCGTGAACATTTAAACAAACTGAATGGAAACCCACCCAAAGTACATTGCCACCAAGTTTGAAGTCAATCTGAGTGATGGTTTCACAGAAGAAGTCGAAAATATGAATTAGCATGCTAATTGACTTGCTTGTATAGTAATCAATATAAAAGGTGCATTTACAGATAAATACCCAAATTAAAAAAATCATTAAAAATTAGAAATCCACAGCAGTGCCACCTAGTGATCAACTTTGTTTGACCCATTCACAAAGAACATATCCACCAAGTTTCAACTTAACCTGAGTGACGGTTCTGGAGCAGAAGTCAAAAATAGTGAGTACACATAAAAAAATCATAAAAAATAGAAAAAAATTGCAGCACCACCTGGTGGACAAATTAAGAACTAGGAGTCCCTTGGAGTGTTCCTGTGAGATATCAAAGCAATTGGATGAGCGGTTCGGGAGAAGATTTTTTAAGATTTGTGAAAAAAAAGAACATTTTTTCATTAAAAAATCCAAAAATCACTGCATGACCATTTGAACAAACTTGGCAGAGACCCACCCTAGGTACATTGTCACCCAGTTTGCATTGAATCAGGCTCATGGTTTTGGAGAAGAACTTGAAAATGTGAATTGTGAACAGATGGAAGAAGAGAGATGGCATAAGGTCTGCTGGCTGATAAGCCAGCTGAGCTAATAAAAAGCTGCTATTAGCCAGATACCCACACTGACCTTGACATGTTGTGTTCTCTGCAACAGTCTCCTGTACAGATTTCTGGTTTTGCTGAACTCCTCTTGCTCGATCTCAAAGTCAATGTAGGCCTTCCACAGCACTTCCGGCATGTCCAGCTTGGGCTGGTTGATTGCCAGCTCAAATACTGCGCGTGCTCGGCCTATGTCACCAAGGATGGTTTCCAACTCTGCATACTGTGTATACAATGCAAAAGTATCAATTTTAAACTGAAAGCCTGGGATGGATTCACACCATTTTGTGGCCATGTCACTTTATGAAACATGAACCATCTCAAGGCTGTTCAAAACAAAATGTACCTATTTGTGGACTCATGCATTCCTGCTCAATACACTTACAATCATAAAGTCTCAGCATACGCCAAACTGGACACCACAGTTTTTGTCTTCACCAAATAGGATACCAAAATTATATCCTCTAGATGGTCTCTGTTAACCCTTTTTCTGCTTAACTGGCCAAAACTGACTGGTGATCAAATGTAGTCTGCTTGTGTTTTCATAATCAACTAATTTCAACAGTACATGACTTCTACAATTCCTATGATCCTGTTATCCCAGACAAGTGGATATCTAGGTCGAACAAGTGAGTTTTGAACATCACTTGAAGCTGTTTTATCATGTGTTAGCCCCTTGAGGGCATAAATGGTTGAATAAAGAACTTTGAACTTTGTGATGTCGATTTATCATGTTGCCAAATGTGACATCTACATGTACATGAATGCAGGTACAAGCAACACAAACATCCAACTCCTTTTTAAACCTTTGAGACTAATTTGTTATTCAGCAAAGCCCATATGGCCGATTTAACTTGAATGACGGTAGTTCTGAGACAATGAATGTCAACATGTCCATACTCATATACACCCAGCTATAACCTACCTTCATCCATGAAGTGCAATTTTCAGGGTTGAATTCTAGAAATTTTTCATATAGAATGCGACATCGTTCAAACTCTCGAAGCTGAATCTCTGTGTCAATATAGCCTCTGAATAGCTTGTCCTTTGGACATTTTCCAATGGCAACCCCCTGGAAACAAATTATTATGCAGTAACGACAAAAATGATAAGTTTACGTTAATTTGTATTTCATGTCACAAAATTCTGTTTGAATCTTTCAGTACCAAATCTTCACCAAGTCAATAGCTTTCCTAAGTGTGCCGAGGAATCTCTTCACTTGGACCATGCTTTGGTCTCTGTAACTGCAGGCCAGTTGGTAATTGAATCACAGTTCACTTTACCAAGAATATGAATCTGTTATCATTATAATATCAATAGCAGCACATCAACTTTGGTCAAAATTGACAATGAAAGAGTTAAATAAGCTATTATGAAGTATCTGTCACAAATTATACACCGCTGACTTTTTTGATGATACAAACTAAACAACACAAACAGACAGTGTCCAATTTTCAATGCATGATCCTCTGAATTTTAATAAAAAATGTTCTGAATAACTCTCGTCATGCTGTTTACATGTGAACAATTCAACAGAGCACTTATAACAACAAAACACAAGCACTGTGACAGTCCTGTGCTCAGCTCACCACTGCAATATCATGGTTCTGTACTAGTGTGTGTGTATTTCAAGTTGCCCATATGTGTTGTGTAAGTTTCTTGAAACTGATTGTGACACACACCATTTACTATGAAGGCAAAATAAAAATAACTTTGCCATCAATTAAAAATCACAGGTGAGATTGAAATAAAGAAAGGCAGAGAGTTGGTTTTGGCATTATGTGTCTTTGAAAATGTCTTGGCATATTTATGCATGTACCTTTAATATGGAAATATGACTCACCAAAACCTTTCTTGCACCTTGTAGGTTTTTCTGTCTGATTTCAAACTGTGCCAAGAGGAGCCAGATTTTGGCAAAGGTGAACTTTTTATGTGGAATGAGTTGCAGGCAGGCCTGGTAGACTTGGCGCGTTCTTTCCGCGTCCTCTGCTTCTAGTTCTTCATAGAGTGCATAGTTAATCCACAAGTAGATATAGCGTCGCCAATGACGTTTCTCCTGCAAAGAGTTGTCAGTAAGAATTGAATTATAATACATGTACATGTATTACTTATGGCACAAGGAATTTCTTTCTGTCATAGTACAGTGTAGCTGGGTAATTTCACAGTTGTGGCATTGTTGCAGAACATGCATAGTTTTGTACCTCCCCATAGTTTGCCATCGTGGGTTACTTATCAAACCAGAAGTAGGCTGACAGAACTTTTTTCTGTTATATTATATAAAAATGTCATCTGCACTGCAGTACAGGCAAGACAAGACCAAATGTCAAAGTTTATACTTGTCAACAGATGGCACCACAAATTAGGTTATCCAGAGATAACAGGATTAATGCCAATCAGTTCTACTTCTGGTTGTTCAGCAATAATTAATTCATGGTCTGACAATGTTCAAAATCATTGCAGAGATCTGTCACCAAATTCACAACATTTGAGCTTCGAAAGATAAAATTCTGTGTAAAATAAGAACTTTTCGTATGATCGAATAGGACAGCATGTAAGTTTGAAGGTGAGCCGGGGCGAAACTCTGCACAGAAGGGCATTTGCAGCCGATAGTCCTGCCTAAGCGAAATGAGGTGGGAAACAGGCTGTCGATGCCCTTATGTGCAGAGTTTCACCTTCAACCCTCATGCAATCCTTAAACTATGTGCACAGCCAGTGGTTTAACTTTTCATAAATTTCTCCAGCCAAAAGACAGTTACTCTAAATATGGGTATATATTTTTTAAGATTTTTGTTTAGATTCACTTTTCATATTGCTTCAGATGCAATTTATCTCAATTGACCCCTGTATGGGTAACATTTAGTGTACAGAGCTTGTATACTGTATGCAGGTATAATAATGCATGCCTTGCAATGACCATTTGCCAATGAGCCATGTGCTAATGACTCATCAATTTGGCTAAAGAAATTCAATATATCAATTACTGAAGACCACAATTTAATTTTTCAAAGCCTTTATTTTCAAATTGTGGCCACCAGTTTTATGAGTGCAGATCTGTCCGAACAATCAGTACATACATGAAGAGTTAGTGTATTGCAAGCAGTCTTATTATGGCAGTTAGTGATGGGGGGGAGGGGGGGGGTAGACTGAGGTATGCATATGGACAGGAAATAGTATTTTACTGCATCTGTAGCCTACGTACCTGTGATGGTGGCACATTAGCTATAGCCCTCTCATACACCTCCCTTATTGTGTCTGTGTCTCCGTCAGACTCCACAAGCCTCAAGTAGTCGAACCAAGCATCATAATTGTGTGGGTTTGCTTTCACTTCCTGTTAAATACAATATGTACATTACAACAAAACCAGCAACACATGAATATATTACTCCCTTCCAACCCCTGAATAAAATTCTAGTTGATACAGCAATATAGGATTCTTTGGAAAGCAAGGCTTCTATTTATCCTCGCCAATCCAAGGGACTTTAATGTCTTTGGTTCTTCACATGCTGTGACCACTTAAAGATGTTCGGTACACCGCGTTATGCGCAACCATTTATGGTCCAATGCCTCTATGCAGTTAGAGCTGGTATTTGTCGATACCTGCACTAGCTGCTGTTCGCTTTTCCTATTTTGCACAGTTCCGTTTGAGAAACATGGATTGGTTGCGAAGAGTGAAAAGGAAAAAAAAATGGGCGGTTTGTTAACAAATGCCAAAACAAAGGACTAAATACTTTAAAACAAGGCAGAATACGTCGAAACACGACAGTGGTAGACCAAAACGCATGTACACAATCAGCGAACGCTGACCAAGCCACCGTCGAAAGTGCCACGCCTACCCCCCAAATGCCACATGTACATGTAAACACTGACAGGGACGAAGGTCGCAAAATAGTGGAACTAAGTGTACTAGCCGATAATCTTGTATGCGAGGAATGTAAAAAAAAAACATTGTCCCTAAAAAACACAGAATCAGAAAAACGATATGGCTTGGTCAGTGTACTGTCCATTTCTTGTGAATGTGGTACGATAAACGCTGTCCCAACTGGAAAAAAACAACAACAGAGTAATACCCCAGCGTCAAAAGGTGGCACAGGCATATTTGATAATGTGCTACCTGTGCTACCATTCGACACTGTATTAAGGGAACTATAATTTTGATATTCTTATGTTTACCTCTTTTTTCCACATTGCTGTATTGCACTATGGAGAGAATCTTAAAATGTTTGCCTCTTCTAAGTAAAACTATGAAAGTATATATTATGACTGGAATATGAAATTAACGACGTACTGCCGTTCATTTGAGCTACATACATGTATATTGATATGGTATCGAAGTGAGACAATGAATGGATGCCTTTACCTATGAACTTAGAACAAATTAAGTCAACATGCATGAATTCTTTGTACAATTGCAGAAAAAATAGCACCGTATGATACCTTTTTTTGTTAATCAATGAAATCAGTACATATTTTGGAAACCCCCTACAATTTTTCAGGGATTTGTAAATATTTTTTCTATTTCAAATTTACAAAATACTGTGAGCACTAAAAATTTTTGCAAGACCAGATGAATTTAAAGTCACATTCCAGCATGTTTTGTCTACATATTTGTTATTAAAAGGCTTGATATACATTGCAAACACTCATATCCAGGTAATTTATGCATAGTTATGCATGCTTAATTTGTTTTTTGCTTTTACCCACATATATAATGGCTGCTATCAAATTTCTGTAGTCCTCACATGTATCGCCACCTAGCGACAAAAGTAGCACCGTGACATGCAAATTTTTTGCTTGCATTTTGTTTCAAATGCCAATATCTTTGTTCACACCAAAAACCAGAGATTTCTAAATTCTTTTGACCAGTGTACCGAACGTCTTTAACTACTCAGAGGCTTAGTGGGACGTGTTTGGGTTACATGTGCCTGATTATCTGAGCCACAATGATGGAGGCTGCAAGTCTCAGGATTCAGTAGTGGCTGCTATAAGAAATGCACTCACAACAGGTCACTGCACACACATAAATGGTTGATTACACAGCTTGTGTAAGAAGGCCCTGGGGGCATCAGCCTACCAGGTTTATACCCTCTATAAAAAAGGTCTATCTTAGTCATTAAAACTGAACCCTTCTTGACTGACAGGTTTTTGACAATATTTTTCAATGACTCAGCCAACTATTGTTTTGTTTCAACTTTCAAGTTAATTTAATTTTTTTTTTTTTCAAAAATCCAAAGAAGTGGGTTCACCCTTTGACCAGTGGAATCCCATTAAGCTTGATAACATGTCTCCAACCAACCCCTGGTGGCTAGATCCTGTAACAACTGTCCCCTTGACCAAAACATTTGGGCTAGCAAATGTTGTCCGGCAAAATAATATGCAGACATTTTAATCATATTTTGTGCGTGTGAGTTTCTTTTATTTCTAAAAATGCAATTTACACAAAGCGTTTTCATGGGGTTTGCAGACTAACAGTCTTCTAGTACTGTGATACAAAATTAAAATCAAAGAGTTGCCACACCTCTGCTCAGATGCACACACTCCATCACTTTCATGAATGACCACTGGGTTAAAATGGGTTTCAATGGATTAATGTTGTTGTTGCATCTGTATTAAAAAGCTTCTGAGTTTAAGTCGGGGAATATTTTAGCACAATTTTACAAAACTATGCACAGGTCTCTGGAGAAGTAACAATAGCCTCACCATACAAGACAAAAAAAGTTATCAAAAATAGTAAAATGCCACATTAGCTCGTGAGCAAAATGAAAAACCAGGTGAAGCTGTGTTCTTTAAGCGATTAATACCACCTGGCTGCCTGCACAACAGCACAGCCTTTGACTTTGGGTGCTATAATTCCAGCCAGATCTGTATACAGGCACAAAAATCGAGTTACAGGTATTAACCACTTTCTTATTATAGAAAAACACTCAACAGATTTATCTAATACAATTAAATGGTGAGAAAACTGTCTGCTGGTGACAATTTGTGGCATGAGAGGTTGTAACTTTTCAGGACATAACATTTTATTACCTCTCATACTGCATTCTTGGGTCAGTCCTTAGTTATGGGTAAACATCATAAATAGAAATACTATTTGTTCATGATCAATATTCTGGAGTTGTTCCAGATGTGGTACATACGCACCTCTTCATACTGAAACTTCCTCTTGCTCACAATGACATCCTCAATGCCTGCCCGGTCTCCGTACTTCTTTTCATGGATGGTGTAGTTTTTATAAATCTCTTGGCATTTCTCCTTAGGCAGATGATCCAAGGCATACTTGTAGATCACCCGGGCCCTCTCATGCTGCAACACCAGTTTAATGTACATTTGAGTTTCAGCTGAACACCAGATGGCAGCACATATGGCAAGCACACATGAACAGGGTGTGACAAATACCTCGTGTCAACACTTCTTTTTTTTCCTTTGCTTTTTTTCCATTGATCATAGTTGTTTATTCCACCAACAGCAGAAAAAATACAGTAATTTATATTTTATCAGGTTAAAACAAATCATGATGCTCTACTTCCATTCCCATACCATGTCAAAAAAAGGTTTCTGAAATTAGCAGGCTAAATTGCACTTTTTTTTCTTATCTTCAAATGCCTCAACTATCTTGACTTTCCACCTTTTTTTACGCAAAAAGGGGAAAAAAGAAATAAGGAATTTTCGTGGTCATTTACTATTTATACCAGCCATGTTGAACTTTAAGTAGCATTTAGTTATATTTGCTGGTACTAATCCAAACCAAAGGTGAGCTTATTGGCTTATACAACAATGGTACCAGGTCTGAAATTTTGCTACCTACCTCTTTCTGATGTTCTTCAAATTTGGCAAAAGCTATCAATAATTTCTCATCCATGTTGTCCTCTCCAAAGAATTCCACCCCTCTTTCATAGATATGACGGGAGCTATTGATGTAGTGGTGTTTCTCCTCAAACTTGGCGTATTTAATCCAGTTCTTAACTTCAGGGTGGACGATTACAAGTAAACACAGTCAAGGAACCTTTTCTCCAGTGTGATTGTTAACTATGTGAAGTTAACATTTTATAAGAATGTTATATGAACACTCTATAGTCAACAGACATTAAACCTTACAAAAACATAATTGTACACGGTCTTCATTTTGCAGGACTTATATTTCCATATATTTATTTCACTGAGGGCCTATATGGACTACTAAACACGAGGGCTGTGTGAACAGCCCGTGCCTCAGCTGATCTTGACATTCATCACACTTGCAGCTCTATGAACTTGGGAAAGGATCAAGGACACCATGTTCTGAGTAAGTCTGAACTTTATAGAAGAACACTTACATGTGCAACATCAAAGTTCAAGTAGTTCTCAAGTTATAATGAAGAGTAAAATTCATGTATGTTGCACTGTGACCCCACAAACGAGGTCAAGGTCATTCATGTACTGTCTCAGCATGACCTTCATACAGAATAATTAACATGTGTAGCTAACTCAAAACAGATCTCAAGTTATCAAGTAAACAGTAAATTTCGTGTCAGTTGTCCTGTGAATTAGCATTAGAATGCCCATTGACTTACAAGATCTTTTAAGATTTGTCCAAAAAAAAGAACAAAAAAATTCATTAAAAATCAAAAAATCACTGGAGCATGAACATTTGAACAAAATTGGTAGAAACCCACCCAACGTACATTGCCACCAAGTTTGAAGTTAATCTGGATGACGGTTTTGGAGAAGAAGTCAAAAATGTGAATTAGCATTAGAATGCCCATTGACTTCCATAGTAATCAATAGGAAAGCTGCATTGACCGACAAGTACCAGAATTGAAAAAATCGTTAAAAATCAGGAATCAGCAGCATTCCCACATAGTGTACAACTTTGTTTGACCCTTCTACAAGGAACACATCCACCATGTTTCAGCTTAATCTGAGTGACGGTTCTGGAGAAGCAGTCGAAAATAGCTACAGCACACAAAAATTCATAAAAATTAGGAAAAAATTGCAGCGCCACCAGGTGAACAATTAAGAACTAGGAGTCCCAGGGAATGTTCCTGTGTGATATCAAAGCAATTGGGTGAGCGGTTTCGGAGAAGAAGAATTTTTTAAGATTTACCCAAAAAAAGAACAAAAAAATTCATTAAAAATCCAAAAATCCCTGGACCGTGACCATTTGAAAAAAGTTCGTAGAGACCCACCCAAGGCACACCTCCACCAAGTTTGAAGTGAATCTGGCGGACGGT
>OZ026621.1:73912609-74265109 GCA_964020975.1 Hermodice carunculata
TTGTAAAGTGGGTGACCTTGACCCAATTCCCAAAGTCACATAGCCATTTTAGTGAATTTGGTTTTCACGCCATAACTTGAAAAGTTTTTGACATAGGCCTGTCAAATTGCACGTGGTTACAGTCCTACATAAGGTCTCAGACAAGTTCAAAGATGGGTGACCTTGACCGCATTCATAAGGTCACAGAGCCATTCTAGTGAATTTGGTTTTCACATGATAGCTTGAAAATTTTTTGGGTAGGGCTTTCATGTTGCACATCCTTATAGTTCTAAATAAGGTCTCAGAGGTGTTCGTTGATGGGTGACCTTGACCTTGGTCCAATTCTCAAAGTCACAGCCATTTTTGTGAATTTGCTTTTCATGTGATACATGCGCTAGTTAAAGTTGATGCGGGAAGTACCTCAAACTGCTTTTGTATTTGTAGCAAAATAAGATCAAAACTTTTCTGTAAAATTTGTCATCAGTAGAATGCCTGGCACACTAAGTAATTGTGTTCATTAATAAAGTATTAATTCATGATCTCCAAACATACATAATAAAATTGTGAAAGTGGCTGAATCAACATATGTGTATAGGTATATATATATATATATATATATATATATATATATATATATATATATATACGTACATATAAACACTCACACACACGTACAAACATTTATATATATATATATATATATATATATATATATATATTATACAGTTAAGTGCGTGTTGAACTTAACAGTCAACAAACGCATCAACATTTTGCAACCCTTTTCCAACCATTTAAGTGAAAGGCAAACCTTTTTCAAACACTTTCCAAACCATTTCGAAACCATTTCCTGTTATTGCATTAAAACTCTTTTAAACACTTTCAAACCTTTCTTTAATGATTAACAACCATTTTACACACTTTCTCAACCTTATTGATGAAAATGTTAACCATTTGAACCATTTGAAACCCGTTGTCAACCTTTTGCAAACCTTTACAAACCCGAGCACAACGCTTTGCAACACAAAAAATGCATTTGGCTGTTAAGTTTTAGACGGGCTTAACTGTTTATATATTATAAATACAGTAGAATCTCCAATTAAGACCACCTCTATAAAGAGACCATTTCTGTATTAAGACCACCAATTTACAGACCCATTTTGTTTTTCCTTAATGAAATTATATCCCCATTAAGACCACTCCCATATTAAGACCAAATTTTTCAGTCCCTTAGGTGGTCTTAATGGGGGGGATTCCACTGTATATATACATATATATTATATATGTATCTATATAATATATATTAAAATGATGGATTATGTGCTGAAGGATTAAATCATTTTACAGACTTTTTTCAATTTTGAATTTTGTAAAAAGCAATAATTATTAGATTTTATGTGCAGCACATTTTTTCAGAGGTTTGTGTAGGTAACGATGTCATTATTATTTTTTGACACTGTTTATGTGGCCTGTCTTGTACATGTTTCATATAGTCCCTGGACTACACAACTCAGGCACACGAATTGCACAAAACGCTGAACGGCGAGTCAAAGCTGCTCTATATGGGTCAGAGCCTGAACAACATTGCACTGTGCCACCTGAGGATGAACCAAATAGACAAGGCAATAGAGGAACTGGAGGAAACTATCAAGGTACTAAATTAATTACTTGTTTTGGGTTCTCTTGGTCTTCTTACCTTACATGTAGAATGAGTGAGCGAATTGAAAATATCTAGAAAATGGAGTTATGCGTTCATTTTTTTTTTGCCAAGAAGCAATACGTGTTGACCAAACTTAGACATAGATGCGAACAGAAATGTAACAATGATGCTAGAACATAATGCATCTATATATATATATATAGAGAGAGAGAGAGAGATGCATGTATACTGTATGCACTCTGTGTTCCCAAATGGATTCAAATCCTGAAACCAGTTGTGTCATGAACTAGAAAAATGCAAAAAAATGCTTCATTTTAATTATATATATATATATATATATATATATATATATATATATATGATATATACATATATACGGGTATAATATATACATATATACATGTGTATACATATATATTACATATATTGTCTTATCTCTCTTTCCCATAATAAGCCACACTTTTCAACAGGTTGGTGTTTCCAGAAGTATTCACACTGCCACTGAAATATATTTATAGGAAGGCTAGATATCTCCCTATTTTCCTAGATAGGGAACATGAACAGAGACCTCCCACATTCTCCGCTAGGCCCAGATATATACACTAACTGACCCCTCGTGGCCGATTAAATTCATTTTTCCGTATTTGGAAAATAATGGTTCTCTTAAAATGAGTTTGATGCGAATTTACTGGGATACGGACGTACTTGTATTATATTTACACAACAAAATAAAAGAATTGCCTAGTGGCTGGCTGTGCACCATAGATATGTATGTGCATTCTCCAAACCGCCAAAACATCATCAAATGTAGAGGGAATTCAAAACACCTAATGTCTGTATCATTGCTGGTGTGTTTAGGCATGGTGACTATTGTCATCATAAAATTGACCCTACTCTAAACTGGGGATCTACTTAGTTCCCCAACGTTTTCCAGGGTCATTTCCCAGCATTGAAAACACTCAATAGAGCTTTTTCACTGAACCTGTGACCTCACAGGTTGATCTAAATGGAAACACGTGTCAACATGCACACAGTTCCCGTCACCACGTCACGAGACGGGTGGACCGTTTCTTTTGGATTTCACAGACACGGGTCCTGCGTGTGACATTACTCCAAATCCGTAGCAACGTCCAATGTTATACCAGAGTATATAAATAAAAGTCCTAACTGTCATGATCAGTTCCTGAGGATGCCCCACTGGCGGCGAAACCGGTCAAACTAAATCTCTGTTATTTCTAGCTTAGCTGTCAGGCCCTTGCCTGGTCTTTTTCATGGTGACTAGTAGTACACACATTATAGCCCTGCAGTAAGGGGATACCATTATGAATGCCTGTAGTGGTGGCTTTCTCAACAAACTGCTTGACAGATTCTGCTCAATATAGTAGAGATGTTTAAATATGTATTTTAGTTGGGCGGTCACAGGCTATTATCACAGTTTCCTTGCTTTAAACTTGTTCAGACGTAGACCCGTACTGCCATCTCAGGGAATTACATTTTTAGGAAAATGCATTTTTCAATTAAATGCCTGAAGTGCAAATTAACCTATGAAACTTTATACACATGAAGATGATTAAAGTAAACTTACAATATGCATGGGTATGATTGTGTGTATGTGATCATGTGCATCAAGGTCATATTTTTATTAAAAAAAAAACAAACTGTATCATGCTGTTTTCATTGAAAAAATAGAATGCTTTGGAGATTCAAAACATTGGTAAATTTCAAAAATGATGTGACCAAACAGTTTTGGTTCCTAGATCAACCACCAACTCTTTTTAACCAGATTTACAGGAAACCTAAATCATAAAAAAAGCCAACCGTATCAATCTTATGAGGCAGAATGAAACAAGGTCAGAAGGTTTAAATTACAAGAGAACACCACCCATCAATATAGTTCACCAAACACTTGTCCTTGATTGGTCATCAGATGTCAGGTGATCCTCTTGGCCAGCAACACCCCCTATCAGTGGAGGACTGGTAAGTTAAGCTTGGTATCTAATTTCTTACAAGTAGAACCACCTTGTGGGAGAAAAATCCAACCGCACCGACTGGCTGCTGGTTGTCCACAGGAAGTGGTGTCACGTGACTTTTTTGAACTTTAGTTCATCTGGAAGTGGTGTCACATGCAGTTTACCTTCCCCATATATTCTAGCTCCATGTGATTTACTATCCTTTTCTCTTCAGATTTATGAGAATATGAGCAGCACAAAGCTGGACATTTGTATTTCAAATTACATTTTTTTTCTTTCTTTCAGATATATGAGGAGTACTTCTATGGTAAAATGCCCTTAGACATTGTCTATACTATGTTCAACTTGGGACTATGCTATCGGAAACAAAAAAGACTGGATGAAGCTGCTGCTATGTATGAAAAGTAAGTACTGCGAGTGTTTTTATTTCAATGCTCTCTCAGTACAATGTTGATGATGCATGGGTACCACACAATAGGGAGTTATCCACTATTTTCCCAGTTCTTGTTTCCCAATGGCTTTGCCTCGTCCTAGCTGTTAAGCTGATCCCACAGAACAGACCATGATATATAGCCTTAGAATGAAGGGAAATTCAACATAAACGTAATAGGAACAGTGCTTCAGAGGGAGGAAAGTGACCCGCCACATTTTATCGGTTTTGTAATGCAAGGTCTGTTTTTGAATTCTGTTGACCAAATATGGATGACCTAGCTTAAACCTATATAGGTTGCTAAGACAATGAAGTTGAAAAAAGTGGATTTATAATAGTGATGACAGGGCACAGCTTGGACATTAACGGAGAAGAAGATAATCTATTCACCAGATCAGTTATATTTTGCTTGAATGCAATGACATAAAACTCTACATGTTGACCTATTTAAGGGTCACCACAACCTATTGAATTATTAAGATATGTGGTGCTTCTCCAGCTGTATAATTGTTCCTGAACTCCAAAAGTTATCTGCTTTGCAAAGGCAGACTATATATGGAAATCAGGTCCTTGACCAAACTGGACAGCATTTCTATACCTGTACTCAGAAGCATGTACGTGCATGCTATCACCATAGCAGTCCTATGGCATGCACATGCTATTTCAAATTGCATGCTTATAATAGCAGTTCCAATAGCATGTAGCATGCGGATAGCTTGCCAGGAGGCTGAATTACTTAAATGAGGTTTGGTATGTGCATGCTATAATAGCATGTGCAGGCTATAGCCATAGCATGTGCATGCTAAAACCATAACCTGCACATGCAATGACAGCACAGTGGTCCCCATGTTGAGAGACCACCCCAGTGGCGGGTCTAAGTTGGTGCATGCACTTGTGTTATCACTCATGGTTCACTCATGGTTCACTCATGATGAACGAATTGATATGATCCCTCCAAAAATTTGAAGGTTTGCCTATATTTTATGTTCGGAACGAGCGAGACTCGAACCTGAAATTACATAATTTCTACCTTAATTGCATATACAACCATAGATATAGGTGCCAAGTATACATACATACAAAAATATTTAGTTGACTAGTCTGTCTCATACTTTGTTTTGGACCATTGTAAATGATTGTATTTGGAACTGCATTTCTAATAAAATGACTGCCTGTAGTGTATGCATACTGTATACTCACTTCTAAGTGTTGGTCAAATTTTCTTCTTGGAAACATGCAGTGATTCAAACAACTTCCATTCCAGTACATTTCCTGTACAGTATACTATAGGCCTATACTTGCCATGGCTGGTATGGTTTGTCACTAGTCTTCAAAGTACTGAATGTAACAAATGTTGGCAGAGCTTAGAA
The DNA here is from genome assembly GCA_964020975.1 of Hermodice carunculata. Lineage (NCBI taxonomy): Eukaryota > Metazoa > Annelida > Polychaeta > Eunicida > Amphinomidae > Hermodice > Hermodice carunculata. The sequence goes on from OZ026621.1 coordinate 73,918,016, forward strand.
TTCCAAGACGAGATTTCAGTATATCTGCTTCCCTCCAATTTTCACTGCATTGTGGGTATTTTTATGGACAGCATGCAGTCTGCACCCCATAAGCCAGTAGCATGTGCATGCTATTGAGATTTGCATGCTATGAAAGCAGTTCATCTTGAAAAAGGGTAGCTAAATAGCATGCACATGTAATTCTTCTGTGAAGATAGCATGCACATGGTGTTTGCAGGCTTTTTGCATGCAGTCCACATGCTGTTATAGCAGTCCAGTTTGGTGAGGGGCTTTGGAGTGCAAATTTTAAACACATTAGTAACTTCATATGGACTGGAAGTCAGTTGTATGCCCAGTCGGGTTATAGGGATCAAAATGTGAAAATCTTGTGAGCAACATGACACGTGTTTTCTTGTGAATCCTAGTGAAATTAAATTGGTGGGATTGTGGAGAAGGTCCACATTATGATTGCTCATGATACCATGCAGTGGCACATGTACAGTTGGACAGCAATTGTGGGCCTCCCAATTGAACAATGAAAACATCAATTTGGTCAATTCCGTTTTCATTTGGTTTGTATCTGTCTTTTTGATGTAGCCTTGTACAAGTTGGCAGAACACTAGGCCCAATGGTCTCTTGTTATCATAAGTGATATGATATGTGAAATAAATATATATAGAGTATTCCGGCCCTTTAAGTCTCAAAGTTAGTTGCACAAGAAGACCCCTGTCTGGTCTTATTTGTTCAGTTTCTTCCAAATTTTGCTGTCTTTTGGTCGGCCTATGATCACAGCCACTGCAGGCAACATGCACTTAATGCACCTAATATCATATGGTCCTAACATCTGTTTTCCAGGACTCTGGCCATGAAGATCAGCCTTCTGGGAGAGAGACACTTTGATATTGGTCTACAGTATATGAACATGGGTACCCTGGAGATGGTTCGAAAAAACTACAAAAAATGTGAAGATTATTTTAAGCAATCCATCGCAATTTTTGAGGTACAGTCAAGCTGGCACCAGCTGGCAGCTACTATATGTATTTAACTGTTGATGCCCTCTGGACCCAGTTGATTGACCCTCCCTGTTCTGGCACTGGTAACTTATATGTATTTTGCATTGTAGATCTTTGTTTTTGGGGGTTTTTAGAGCAGTTGCTGATAACCGTACACACTGATTGCCAGTTGTACAAACAGTGGCAAATGCTGAGCACAAATGAAATCGAAATAAGTGTTCTGGTCATGAGCATTTCCCGGTACCTAGTGGGGGTTATAACTGGCATTTGCCAGCATTTGTTTGGCTGGCAGTGACTGTACCACTGGCAGCTGCTCTGAAGTGCTCAAGTGTTATGACAATGTATATGGTGTCTCAATGTTCAGATTAGTTACTAGTTATTTGTTGTACTTGTGTCTTTTTGTCCAGAACCACTTCCCAGTAGTCATTACCCTATTCCGCAGTCCGAACTCTTTACTCTCCATAAGCTAACCTGTCCCTGTCTAACCTATAAACGTATGGAAGTACTATTGTCCATATTGCACACGTTCCTCTGTAAAGTTTTGACATAGGCTGTATTAGCCCAAATAGATAAATTAAATGGTCTTCAGCGGGTAACTACTCAGAACATGTTTCGGAGCCTATACCCATACATGTCTCTCTGAGTAGCGGCTCCTTGTCTAAGCTGAATATTCAGCAAAGACAACCCACGTAATAATGAATAAATACAAACGTGGAAAATGATGAATTAGCTGAATAGGTGAAATTTTTCTTATAAATGTAGAGCTGCAGTATGAAAGAATACCTGTCAAACAAACCATAATTTCTAAATTTGTGTAGTACAGGTTCAGATAAGAACAATTTGACTTACCCCTGAACCAGTATGTACCATTTCTAGCTGGATAGCTTCTCCCAGTTAAACCTCCTGCCAGTGTGACACCAAGCTATATAGCATAGGGCGTCGTAAAACCAATTTTTAAACACATTAATTTGCCACACAGGGCAACTGAAGCTCATGATTAACATGAAATATAAATATTAAGGAAAAGATTCATATTGTTATAATAGTCTATATATTTGGGTTAGTTCTAAATTCTCCTAAGATGGTGCTGCCCATCCTGTTCATGGTTGACTGCCCACATCTTGGGGTCGCTTTCCATGACCCCCACTTTTTCTCCATAGATTAACATGGGGAACTTGCAGACAAAAATTTAACCTCTCTATATGTTGCCAAATAAGCATTAAACTTTCATTTTATCACACGTGGGTGTATTTGAAAGATAATAATATGCACTTTAGGTAGATTAGAAGATGATAATTCCAAAATCGTCCTCACATGCAGGGTGAAACTTTCAGGTTCACTGTAATGTAATGGGCTTTGCTGACACACCTGACCTCAAATGGCATGGATTGCTAGGTGTCACAAATATACATCATGGGAACAAAAGACTGTTTGTCAAGAAATAAAACTAACCCAGATCCCCCTATTGTTTTTGTTTTTAATTTCTAGCTCAGTTGACATAACAGTCACCTGAACTTTTCTGATGGTCTATCATCGCTTGTCCATCATCTACAATTTACACTTTTGACTTTTTATGCACACATTGGCCAGATCCTCATCAAACTTGGCAAGGATGTACCTTAGGTGGATCTCTATGAAGGTTCAGCTGGTCAGCGATTTTTGGATCTATGTGGACCGTTTTGTCCATTTTCTCTCTTTGTTTCCTGTGAAATCTTAAAAAAAAATCAATGAAATAGCAGTGTGTTGCACATTAAAATTAGGCCCCCTCTTCCTACATGTATGATCCTGTCATAGAAAATTCTTGTGCAGGCCTTATTTTCTACACTCCAAGAATTAAAAATACAGTGGTACCTGCAATCTAAGACCACTGCCAAGAGAGACCACCTGACTTTTGTGACCTCATTTTATGTGGCACAACAGCCTTAATTCTTTGTAAATTTCCTCCAATTTAAGACCACCTGTTTTATGCAACCATTATGGGCTGGCAGAAGGGGTAGTCTTAAATAGCAGGTACCACTATACCAAGCTCAGTCAACAAAAGTTGGAAGAGCTCAGAATTTGAAGACTAGATTTTCCAGTATGTCTGCTTCCCTCCAATTTTCACTGCATTGTGGGTATTTTCATGGACAGCATGCAGTCTGCATGCCATAAGATAGTAGCATGTGCATGCTATTGAGATTTGTATGCTATAAAAGCAGTTCAACTCGGTAAGGGAAGCTAAATAGCATGCACATGGAATGTTTCTGTGATGACGGCATGTCCACATGCTATTATGGCAGTTCAGTTTGGTGAGGGCTACGATTGCCCGTTTTGGAACTTTTCATTTATTACTCTTGGAAAAAAAAACCCATCAAAACTTGTTCTTTAAAACTGCTTTGCCAATGCCTTTGAAATCACAGGAAAACACTTCTGAGTGCCCAAAAACCTTAATTTGTTCATGTTGTTCAGTAGGTGGCACTGCATGTTTAGCTCAGCTGAGCTTATCTTTTGGTCCTGCATCCAGCGTCGGCATTTGTGTTCATCACATTTTTTTACTTCTCAAAAACGGTCAGCTGGATTCACTTCATACTTTGTGGGGATGTACCTTGTGTAGGTCTCTACTCTGTTACCCTCACCATGTAAAGTGTTGGAGGGTATTGTCGTCCCTTGCATCATCTGTCCATCTGTCCGTCCGTTTGTCCGTCCGTCCTTCTTGATGACATTGGCGACTTCTCTGAAGAAGCTGTCAGTCAGATTGACTTCAAACTTAGTGGCAATGTACCTTGGGTGGCTGTATACCAGGTGTGTCAAAATGTAATGGTCATACTCCAGTGATTTTTTTATTCTTTACGATTTTTGGGGAAAATCTGTAAGAAAAGTTTTAATAGGAAAGTTTAAGATAGAGATTTCTTGTAATGGTTATAACTTCAATAACTTTGGATGTATTTGTATCAAACTTGGTAGGGATGTACCTTTGATAAGTGTCTACCTATTTTGTGCAATTGGCCATGCTTCAGTGATATTTTGGATCTTGACCTCATCACCAAGGTGATGGGATAACTGACATGAAATTTAGCGTTCACTTGGTAATTTCAGATGCATTTTGAGTTACTACCTTCATGTTGCACTTGTTAATGTTTTTCTATGAAGGTCATGCTTGGCTATGATTGATCTTGACATAATTTCTGGGATCACAGTGCAAATTACCCTTTACTGTAACTAGCGAACTACTTTAACTGGGATCTTGATGTTGCACATATTAGCATTCTTCCATAAAGGTCAAACATACTCAGTACATTGGTGACCTTGATCCCATCCCAAGTCCACAGAGCCACAAGCATGATGAATCTCTAGGTCAGCTGAGCATGGGCATGTCACACACCACTCTTGTTTTTTTCTCTTCATTTCATAATGTTGGGGATGTAACTGATTAAGTCATCTGGACAGTGGCCCTTGCCACTAGGTGAACTTACATAATTGTCAGTAAAATTTGCCAAGTTGCCTAAGAAAGACATAATAATTGCAAATCTATTCTGTATATGCTGAAAATAAAATATATCTAAAACCAATTTCATATCCCAGTTCTGCAATGTACATGCTTTTCCTATTTCGCTTTGCGACAGGAAACAGTGGCGAGAGATCACGTCAACTTGATCATGGCAAAGGAATCCATAGCATGGTTATATATCAAGTTTAATCGCTGGGAAGAAGCAGAGGAACCATACTGGTTCACTTGTAAGTTTGTCTTACTCTTTTATCACCAGTTTGGCATGCTGTTTTGGTGCTGGCTTCAGTTTTTAAGAGTCTGACTCATGGTGGGACGCTTTCTGTTTTTGTGTTATCAGTCGATCCATTTGTCTGTCCATCTGGATGTGCACATTCTACTTACTGCGATATCTAAAGAATGCCTCTATGTTGTTTGCTCAAATTTGGCAATATGGTTATCTTACTGGGCAAGATGAACTGATTAGATTTTGGTGTGGCCATGACCTAATTTGAGCAAATGGCAGCCTAATTACATGCTCATTAGGGCTCACTACCCCAATATCTCAAGAATGCTGCAATGTGTTTTACTCAAATTTCGCAGTATGCTTGTCTAGCATGCCAAGATGAACTGATTAAATTTTGGTGTCACCATGACCAAATTTAAGCAAATGGGGTACCCTTGAGTCAATGCTTTGCGTTGAAGGTATATCTATTTTTTTTTTTAATGTGATAGCTCAGCTGGATGTGCTTTCAGCATATGGGGTGCTAAATGTATGGTTTACATGAAGCAAGCAATATATATACATAGACTTTTGTAGCTGAAAATATTTTTTCTCTTAATAATTCAGAAATATGGATGATGATTGGTGAAACACTCAAAATCAATACCGAATCACCTGCTACAGATGTCTTCGACTTTCCCAGATGGAGCATATTTTGATGTACAATGTAGATCATGGTTCATAAATGATAATTACATAAATAAAGTACTTTTAGTCTAGGAGCTAGCAAACATTTAATTGACATCTCGAGTACAAAAGGTTTGAAGCCTGGAATTCATAGGATAGTGTCTCGGAACCCCAAAAATACAACTCTTAAGTGATACTTTTGGGGACACCAGCAGAGGGCGCTGCCAACAAAACCCCAAAATTTTGGTTTGTAACACATCTTTGAGTACACTTATAAAATTTGTGCTAGAAGACTCTCTATTAGAGTAGAATTTATATGGCGGAACTCTTAAGTGACCACTATGGGGACAAGTCCATTTCTGAGTGACCAGTAGGGGGCGCCCCAGTAACATTTAAATCACATCTTGAGTACATTTGTAAAACCAATGTGAAAATGTTCCTTATGGTTCCCTGACTCAAGATCAATCAATCCGAGTTGTCACATGTGGGGATTAACCCACTTCTGAGTCGATCAAAGGTGACCAAGGGGCGGCCGCGCCCATTCCTCAATTTAAATCACATATCACGTACATGCTCAGAACCTGTGCTGAATTGTCCTTTAGGTCATTCTTTACCAATATTTAGGCTTCTGAGTTGTCACTTAAGGGGATTAACCCTTTTCTGAGTTTGTCAAAGAAACCAAACGAACTGTTGAGGATGACCATGCATGTGACACTGACAGGTGGCGAACCAATCATTGATTCTCTGGAATGTATTAAATGCAGATTCCTCTTTCTAGCTTATCCAATTTTGAAATACAACTGAATAACAGTTTTGAGTCAAACCGTTTATTGTATATTAGCCTCCTGTACACAAAATCAGGATTGTTGTGCAAGTTGGTTTTAAAGAAGATACATACTGTACCCTCGGCTAAGAGCGGTCCTTTCTGAATGTCACGGAACTCCCCAAAATTGATGGAAATGCTATGCTTGATGTGATCGTCCTCCATGTGGTATGCAACATTTGCATGGAAGGCCAAATACCACTGTGCATTATGCCATCAAATGTCGCACAGTCGTTGAGAATGAAGTACCAAAGACTGAAAGGACTGCTCTTAGCCGATGGCACTGTAGTTTAGTTTACAATCCATTATATGCTGTAGATGCAAAAGATGATGATATAACTGCAGGCTTATATAAGAATACAACTTAAGAGAATAACAACTTACAACCCTTTTAATGGAAATATAAAATAAATGGCACTAGTACCGTAACTAGAGCAGAATTTTCAAAGTTTGATTGTTGCTTGAAGGAGTTGACACAGGTTTATATTAACTAAATTTCGTTTCAGCGTTATGTAACATTCCTGAGTAAATAAATCCAACTATGAAAAGTTAATGGCCCTGCATGGGCTGAATGAAATTGTTGTGTCTGACAGCCTTCTATAATGAGTGCACCCAAGAACAAGGCTGAGTAAACAAATTTATTGAGAACAGTGTAAGGTAATTACTACAAATGATCCAATCACAGTGTTCTGTCATTTGAAAGAATTAAACAAGAAATAAGACCGGGAACTGAGGTGCGTTTTCCTGGTGGGAAGTATACCCTGCAGTAAGAACAAGGCCAGACATGTCAATCTCACTCCATTAATTAGATTCAAAATTCGACTTCTTATTTCAGTGTGGCTTCTCTAAAATGTGACAATTTTCTGGCACATAAACTACCTAGGCTTTGGGGATACTGTACTAATGGTGCTACATTTTGTTATACCACATGACAAAAATAAATTCAACATAAGTGTTGTACCAGTATTGTTCTTTGCTAAAATAGCTGAAGAGAGCAGACCATTTAGCCTATGATTAGCCCATCAATTTTATTCGTCTTCATCAGTGCTTTCTCCACCTTCCTCATCTGAAGATGCAATTTCCATGGTTTCCTCAGAGTCGGAGTCATCTTCCACATTTTCATCATGCTCTGGAACCAAAGCGATAGGCAGCTGTTCTCCTTCAAACCATATTGGTACATAGCTACCATCTACCAGCTGCCACCCGTTTCTTTCATCTGGGTCCTGCCGGATTTCTAGCTGGTCTGCTTGGGCCCACATTTTTGCTACAAATGCCACACGGCTAATGTGCATGTTGCACTCTGACTCGCACGGGGGAATTGTACTTGCATCAATGCCCTTTAGTTTGGCAAGAGGACTTTTACCCTTCATTTTTGGTCCATAGCCTTTCTCAAACTTTTGGTACCTGTGTTTATTCAGATTCGTTCCATCTTTTGCACCATACATACTGGCCGTGAAGTGCAGCAGTGTTGTGATGGTGGTTTTGGTAATTTCCTCCTTGGCTATCTGAGCGAAAGCATTCTGTACCGCAGGCATTTTTGACATCAGTTCAAAGGGGCGCACCTTTCCCTTGCAAATGAATGTCGAGGTGTAATCACAGCCTGTGAAAGCATGAAATGCGGGAAGAGCTAAACACATCTTTGGTCCAAGCTTGTTCGCAATCGCAGTGATGTTGATGTAATGCCTGTTATTCTTTGAAACTGTGCTAACTTCCATCCACAGTGTAGAACGTAAGTGCGTTGAATGATATAGAAGAATAACAGCAATGTCTGTATCAGATGCATGAATGACGAGATTACCCTGAGCAAGATCAGCAGCCTTGGCATGAATAATTATCTTGGTGTCTGCCTCCTCGTGATTTGATGTTAGTGATTCTTCAAACTCGTGCTTCATGACACCTTCTGATGCCCAGAAATGGTAACACTTGCCAGGGACATCCATATACAAGTGCCGATTTTCGAGAATTGGCCCATAGGAAGGATCTTGCCACTCATCTGCCAGAAACTGAGGTAGCTGTTTCTTGAAGGACCTGGATTTTAATGCATCACTTAAATCTTTTGGTACTCTCCTCTGCTCTGGCCCAGTTATGCGGTATTCCCTCTCAACAATGACGCGCCTGTCCCTCTCTGCATCTTTCAATGATGGTTTTGGATAGTCATCAAATACAAGATGTACCCTACTGGCTGAGGATGTCAAAGAATGTATCAGAATGCTTCTGGCCAAACCTCCGTATGTTGGGGGAAGGTTAGGTGGAAGTACACGAAGGAGAAATTGCCCGTCTATGATGAAAGAATCAATTGAATCCGGCAGTTCTAGTTTCCCAGTTGTCACTTTCTTCTCCAACAGATCCAGTAGTTTGCTCTTGTCTGTCTTGGCCATAGTTTCATCGGGATTTCCCATTGAAAGGGGAACTGGCGTCAGTGGGTACTGGAAGACAAATGGCAAATCAAGATCCTTCTTCACGGCCAGAACCACAAGTCGACCCATAAGATCACGTGTACACACCAATCTGGCTATCCTCTGATCTTGAGTTTTCCGGTTCTTGGCTCCTCCATCAACGAATGACTTGAACTTTGCCTTTGATATTCTGCTTTCAAACTTGTCTGGATCACTTGAGCATGTTTCAATGAACGCTTTGTGTCGTGTTTTACCAGTCTCTGGGACACTGAGAAGACTATCCTTAATTTCATGATTTACTGCCTTTCCAGTGCAGATGTTGACTAGGAGGTCAGCATTGTCAATCATTTGCAGAAATGGGTTCTGTGTTTCTTCAATCTGCCTGGTGATTTTGCCGAGGTCCCTGTTATCTCGAGCTATTCGTTTTGGCATGAGTTCTGCTGTTGTATCGTCACTGTTGACCAAACCTACCATCTCTTCAAGGAGTCTGACAAATGATGCACGTGTTGATTTGGTGACCATCCATCTGAGCCTAGCGCTGTAGTTGTTGGTAAAGGAGGTGATCCCAGTCAGTCTAGAGGCAGCGTCAGCATTGATAGTCTGCTCCAGTGTCAAGTCAACAGGAATGCCACTGAAAGGGTGATTTGTCCTGCGCACAGTGAACGCTCCTTGATCAAGTGTCTCTCTCAATCCTGGGTGTGTTTCTTCTACATTTAGCAAATCAAGCTGGAACTTGGTCAGCCAACGTGCATAGTTAATATGGTTAGTTGCAAAGAACAAACTAATCATTGGTGTCAGTGTGAATAAGAAAAGATCTATATCATTTGTGCGAATGCTTCTCTCGAACTGATGATACAGTCGGATGTAATCTATGTACATGAGCCAAAACAATGCAGTGGCACAGCTCTGAAAGAGTTCACTTGTGGAAATGAGTGACAGGTCCTCTGGATTTCTAATTTGTGCATTACTGAGAAAATCCTCAACTTCAGTCTTCTTGTCGTAACTCTCAAGGAAGGCAAAGAAGTGTAATTTCTCAAATGCAAGGGCAAGAAGAGGATGCAGCCGTTTGCATCTATTAAAATGCTTGCCGGAGATAAATCCTTTAAGTGACCCCGTGGCAAGGACTTCTGTGTCCGTCATCATAGATGGTCCTCCAGATTCTTTGATCAATTTCCCAACTGCTTTAAAGAATGCCATTTCAATATGGAAAGCACCTAGCTTGATGAAGATTTTGTTAAATCTCGGGGCTTCCATTACTTGGATCTGCATTGCTGGTTTTGCAGCATTCAGATCATACGTTACGACTCCATATTTCTGGTTGCATTCTTCGGCGCATTTCTGGGTAGTCATGAGAGTGTTACGAATTTCGCTAACATCTATTATTTTGACTTCAATCTTTCAGTGTTATCGGGGCAAAGGTAGCGTAGCTCTGGGGCCAAATATTACATTATGAAATGCAGTATTACCAGAGATAATCCCAAAAAACCGCTTCCCGCAGACTTTCTAAACAGAGTATGGTATTTTACTCTGGCTAACACCGGACGATTTTACTCGCCCTGGGGAAGAGGGGTTAATGTGAAAGCATACTGAAAAAGTAATGGAGGCACTGACACTGTAGAGTTGCTCAAATAACATGAAACAAGTGCTTAGTACATAGAAATGACAAACCAGTAAAGCCTATATAGTCTACTGAATACAATACATGCATGCATGTTGATGCATTGTCTATTGTTTTTAAGCAATTAACAAAAGTTTAATTAAAATAGGGTTCTTCATTCTAATGTCTAGAATTGATTTACAACTAAAAGTTAACCACAAGAAGGAAAATATTCCTAATATTTAGACTAATGTGAAGGCTACCCCAGTTAGTTATCTAAATTATTACTTACCAATACTGAGAAATCAGGAGCTGAATTGAAAGTTTTACTCATAGTATCTTAGCAAATGGTTGCCATATTATGCACAGTTCTTTTCACATTCATTTATGAATACAAAGCTAGGCCTATAGCCACAGTCTCGTACTCAATACTCACTACTCAATACTAGAGCTAAGCTAATTTCCATTCAGTCAATTGAATTATTATCGATTAAATTACAAATAGTGACTTTAACTGCCAGGTCCATAATCATCTCTAGCCAGGATCAGTGAACAATTAAGCAGTTTATGCAGTAATCTTCAACAGGTGGTTTGGGTGGTTCGGTTCCTTTGACTCGCTCAGAAAAGGGTTAATCCCCTTAAGTGACAACTCAGAAGCCTAAATATTGGTAAAGAATGACCTAAAGGACAATTCAGCACAGGTTCTGAGCATGTACATGATATGTGATTTAAATTGAGGAATGGGCGCGGCCGCCCCTTGGTCACCTTTGATCGACTCAGAAGTGGGTTAATCCCCAAATGTGACAACTCAGATTGATTGATCTTGAGTCAGGGAACCATAAGGAACATTTTCACATTGGTTTTACGTATGTACTCAAGATGTGATTTAAATGTTACTGGGGCGCCCCCTACTGGTCACTCAGAAATGGACTTGTCCCAATAGTGGTCACTTAAGAGTTCCGCCATATAAATTCTACTCTAATAGAGAGTCTTCTAGCACAAATTTTATAAGCGTACTCAAAGATGTGTTACAAACCAAAATTTTGGGGTTTTGTTGGCAGCGCCCTCTGCTGGTGTCCTCAAAAGTGTCACTTAAGAGTTGTATTTTTGGGGTCCCAAGACACTATCCTATGAATTCCAGGCTTCAAACCTTTTGTACTCGAGATGTCAATTAAATGTTTGTTAGCTCCCATATTATTTGTTTTATTTCCAATACTATGCTAATACATATCAATTAAGGAAAATCTTTCTGAACATGAGTGTTGCTAAGACCCAACCATTTAATTGAAAGGCCCGTACATGTACCTGCCTAATATGGTCTGTGCATAAGTTCACCAAGCGGGGAAACCCCAGCGGAGATTGTGATGCAGAGCCAGGCGCGCACAGGTTTCTGGGTAATTTGCGGGCCACTCAGTCTTACCGCACAGGGTACAGCACTACTGAATACAGCAAGTAACGAGGAGTGCACAGACCATGATTTCTTCAAAAAAACAAAAAAAACAAAAACAAAAACAAAAACACAACCCCCCCCCCCAGAATCTAGGGTGGCTGAAAAAGTATTTGAAAGACAAAGGAATATCAGTTGATGGAAGGAATAAAGCGGCACTTTTATTTTTGATATTAGTCAGTTTGACATTTCTTGTGGGTATCAACATTACAGCCCACTACACAACAGTCAGTGGTGGTTTACCATGATAATTTGCCTTGTCACTCAACGTTCTAACTATCGATGCTTTCCGTACCCCCTTCGCCAACGATCTACAATGGTAAACTTCTATACACTTCCTGTATTTGGTCCATTTCCTGCTTTTCCGTTCATGTTGACACGAACAAGATTAGTGTCCGCCATCATGCATTATCGTGACCACTTTTGAGAAGGTGCACAGTGCGCCATCTGGTAGCAAAAAATCAACCCGCATGCCTCGCTTTCGTAATGGGACAACTGCCAGGCTTTTCCCGCTTGGTGAACTTATAAATATGCATAGACCGTAGTATAAGAAGCCTTATAAATGCTGTGTGTGATTCACCTGGAATGGAATATTAATTAAACGTTGTTGCCACACGATGCATTTTCTAGCAAACGCAGTCCTCAAGATTGATAAAATTCTCACATATGTCATGTATACAGGTACACAAAGTCATTTACTTGGTCAAATTTGGCTGATTGGGTTGGATGTTTTTTGCCTTAATTAATGGGCTCATGTTCCTAAGTTTAGCTCAGACAAGGATGCCAAGATGTAGTGTACTAAAAAATTTCACATTCCTAGGGGAAAAAAGGCAAATTGGCATGGCACAATGTGCCACTTCACTGGCATCATAACATATAGTCACGATGGTCTCAGAGACTTGGATGAGGCACATGTACATGTACATCATAAGATATATGTGTTGCTTTGATGCTCCTGAAACTCAGTGTCAAAATCTCTATAACTACTGTCAGGCATTCAGTTGATGTACTCCTCATGCTGAAACTGTGCAAGAAGCTGCAGTGTAAACTGGACACAAATTGTATAATCTTAAAAACATGTCTTTTTATGCTTTAAATGTTCAGTGAATGCTCTGGTGCAGAAGAAGGAGATGTTCAAGTGTCTGCCTCACCTACACCGCAAGTACTATAAACATATGGTAGAGCTTGATAAGTATGACACAGCTAAGTACGTAGTTCAACAACTCATGCCATTGGGGGATCGTCTCAAAGCTACAGACTTCCTGGCTTTTGGAGCCCTACACCAAGACTACTCTGAGAGCAGAATGTGTGAGGTGGAGGAAAATTGGCCACATGAATATTCTGTGCAAGAAGGCCTTAAAAGGTGATGTTATGCACAGCGCTGCCAGGAAGTCTTGCACCATACCCACTTGTGGGACCACATGCCAGTGCCAATGCCCACATTGTAATTAAATTAAAATTCCTGTACCATGTCCTATTGGGGATATATAAATTGTAGGAATTACCAGTGATGGTACCTCATTGAACCCACTTATGTGGGCCACCAGGGGATCACTGAAGGATTGGTGCAAGACTTCTGGGTGATACTGTATGTCCACGATAATTTTCAGGGTTCCTAGTCATAACAAGAGCTGTTTGAAAAGTCCGTCCTCTGCCAAACTGCACACTTTCAACCAAAAATAAGTTCCACCCTGTTCCATGGGCACTCAGAATTAGTTGTGTGCAATTCCATAGACCAAGTGGTTTTATAAAAGAAACCTTCGAAGATTCCCCCCCCCCCCCAAAAAAAAGTAGAAAGAAAAAAATGTCATGAAAAAATAAAAACTCACTGATGCATGACCACTTGAAGGAATATAATTAAGACTTATCCTAGGCATGTCTCTGCCAAGTTTCCAGTCAATCTGGTGGATGGTTTTGGAGAAGTCATCCCCATTGGCTCACATACAATGTAACAACCGACAGGAATGTGCACATTGACCAACAAGCACCTGAACTGAAAAGTCAGTCAAAATCAGGGATGCAGAGCATCACCACCTAGTTAACAAGTTTGTTTGATGCTTCCATAAGATACATTTCTGCCATGTTTCAGCACAATATGAGTAATACATTCCGAGAAGTAACAAATCACTTTAAACACACAAAATTTCATATTTCCAAAAAAAAAAAAAAAAAAAAAAAAAAAAAAAAATCAGCACCACCTGTTGAGCAGTTTAAGGTGTAAGGGTCCCCAGAAGTGTCCCTTTGCTATTTGGAAGTAATTGGAAGAGCACTTATGGAGAAAATTATTTTTGCAAATAATGCCCAAAAATTGAACATTAAAATTCACACACAAAAAATCAAAATATCCACATATGACCAAAGCATGACCATTGAACAAACTTGGTAAAACCCACCCATGGTAGACTCTCATTAAGTGTGAGGAGGATATGGATGATGGTTTTTAAAGAAGTAAAAAACTTGAAGTACTGCTGCAGTCTCCATAGACTGGCATATAGTAATCAATATCGATGTATGCATTGACTGATAAGAACCAAAACTGAAAAGTTTATATAAAATCAGGAATCTTAAACATCACCACCAGGTGAAAGACTTTGTTTGACTGTTCCACGAGCTTCAAGGTACATTTCTACCAAGATTCATAACAATCTGAATGATGGGAAGAAGTTGAAGAAAACCTTAACGACACAAATTCACAAAAAACTCAGAAAGATGGCAGCGCTATCTGTGGAATAAACTCTCACTAAGTGTGAGGAGGGTATGGGTGATGGTTTTTAAAGAAATAAAAAACTTGAAGTACTGCTGCAGTCTCCATAGACTGGCATACTAATCAATATTGATGTATGCATTGACTGATAAGTACCCAAAGTGAAAAGTTTATATAAAATCAGGAATCTTTAACATCACCACCAAGTGAAAGACTTTGTTTGACCCTTCCACGAGCTTCAAGGTACATTTCTACCAAGTTTCATAACAATCTGAATGATGGGAAGAAGTTGAAGAAAACCTTAACGACACAAATTCATTAAAAAAAAAACTCAAAAAGATGGCAGCGCTATCTGTGGAATAAATTAAGGTCTGGAGATGCCCAGAAATGTCCCAATGCAGTTTCAAAGCAATTGGCTGAGAAGTTTTAAAGAAGATTTCTTGCCAAAATTCACCCCCCCCCAAATCATCTGACCGTGACCAATTAAACAAACTTGGTAAAGATCCACCCAAAGTTTTTGCAGAAGAAGAAAATGTTAATGGCATATGGACAATGGACCGTACTATAACCTCAGCTGACTGACAAGTCAGGTGTGGTAAAAACTACTTTTTATTGCATGAAAACCAGAATGTCCATGTAATTCATGTTGGATATACTTGTTTCACAATATGTTACCCATTGACTACATTTCATATGTGATATCTCAGATGGTATCAACTCCCAAACGTTGTATCCCGTCATAATACACTTCTCCATACATGTTCCAGGAAGCCAATAGGCAACCTCTATGCCCTGTACATCACCTCCTATATTGGCCAATCACATCAGGACTCTCTTTGATTTGATTTCCACGTCATTTTCCACTCTGTTGGAATACTTACATGTTTCTGGTTAACTTTCATGATGTTTGTTGACTTGTATATAATAATGCCCTGAATTGACAGGTGTGTATCAGTGCACCTTTGGACATTATAAGGCAAGGGTTCTACACAGTGCTTTTCTTCACTAATACAAATTTGGTCATTTTTTCCCAACATGGCATCTTCTGAGAGCATTGGTAAATTGGATGCCAGAGGTCACGCAATGGCAAGCTGGGACAAGCACAACTTTTGCTGGCATTGTCTAGAGGCCAGTAGAGGGACCAGATGGTCTACATTTTATCCTTGCAATGTGATCTGAGCTCAGCTCAGGGCTGAACTTAAGAGAAAGACAAAGGCCCTGATTAATGCAGTGGCCTCTGCTTCACTTGTTGGAGCAGCTCCAACCACCTGTATGGGACCCATCCCAGGGAGGCCAGACCTGCTCCAGCTTTAGATGGCCAGCCTTTGCTGGGCTGATTCCAGTCTCTGGTTTAGAACATTCACCAGCCACCACTGGATGGAGGGCAGTCTTTGTTCGGTCTCCCTTGGCCGACTCGAAACTCTCCAACTTCAGGTCACGGGGTGCCAGTGATGTCTCCACCTGACACACCAGGTCACCAGTGTAGACTCACCCGATCCACAGCATATCTTCCATGCAGTCCAGGTTCATGACTTCGTGCACAAAATAGAACACAGAGTAGACCATTGGAAGGCCTCCATTCAAAATATAACAATTTTTTGTGCACTTCTTTGGCAGGTCTGGAGATGCATACTGTAGCTGGGTACACATTTAGGTCAGCAATCACCTCCATAGACATGAAAAGTGCTAATGTCAGCTCAAGCATGTTTTTTTTTTCTCAGCTGATTGAGAGCTTTTTCATAGACAGACCAGTAAGATGTAATGTCTTTCCTCAGCGGAAGCTATGGGCAGGTATTGCCAGTCTCTTTTCTCCAGTTTCCGAATCTTAAGAACGCAGACTTGTTCAGCTTAGATATCTGACATACGAAACAGCCTCTTTGGTCATGTTGGCCTCTAGAGACAGGAGAAGCGAAGCTCATACTAGTTAGGTTGGTCAGAGGACCACACACTTTTTCTAAAACCTAACCCGTTGTTCATGGGTAAGGCACATGCTCCGGATCACTGTCTTTGATGGGTTTTTCCATCAAGTCTCAAGTGTGCTAATTTGGAAGTCCAGTATTTTTTACAGATTATTTTGCATGGCTGCGGTGTAGAACACTTAAGTCGTATTTAAAAAGAACAGATCCCATCAGGAAAGAAAAACACCTCTTATTTCTACCTATCAAGAAAATGACTGGCTTTGGTGGATTCTGCAGGAGTCAGGATGAAGATTGTTTCTTGCTGGGTCACTGAAGCAATCAAATTGGCCTACTTTGTGGCAGACAAATCCCAGAGCTCCAACAGTTCGACCAGATCAGAATCTGTGAGGTTAAAACCAACATTTCCTCCGCAGATGCCCTTAGGCAAATTGCAATTCCCCTGGAGTCTAAATGATCAACCTCCTTTAGTGCACTGGTAAATCTGCCAAATGTAGTGCATAGGCAAGGTATTATGATGCAAATCTGAGAAATTTGTTATAATTCTTATATATATTAGTAACACCTATCCATAACACAAGAGCCCACCCAGCCGACCCTACATCAGATCATTCTGATATTAGTCCATCATGACAAACTGATGTTATTGGGCAATACTGGAGGTCAAGTACAAGCATGGAGGTCACCCCATTGAGTTCCAGTCCAGAGCAACATGTACACAGAAGTACTTTCTGTAGGGATAAAGTTTTTGGAGTGGATACAATCTAAGAGATCACATACCCAAATGTAGTGGATAGGTAAATATAACTGACAAATATGAATATTATTATAAATTTCTCAATTTATACGCAAAATTAAGAGTTCTAGTTCGCTTCCTTTTTAGTCCACCTGGCTTCTGTGACCACATTTCTCTGTAACTTTACATGTACTTGCAATTAAATAGATTACGCGAATCAATGAGCCCTGCCTGTTTCTACAAAGACATCAATACTTCAAAATCTGCCTGACCTTCAGCTCTGAAAGTTCTTTTTTTGTATTAAATATATTTTTGCAGATTCCCGTTGGACAACGATCTGGTTTGCTTCCGTGTGGCAAATCAGCTGATACCACAGCACAAGATGCAGGAAGCTAAGGATGTGCTGAAGACTTTCTGTGAAAACATGCGTGAAAAGCGCCTAAAAAAACCCAATACAAAATCTGGTGCAGCAACATATAACGAAATTGCCGAGACATTATTGGATCTGAACTTTAAACAAGAAGCACTTGAACTTATGACATTTATCAATGAACTTTGTCCCGACAACAGAGTGAGTAACAAATATTTTTCCACTATATAATATATTGCTACATGTACATGTTCATGTATTATTGCAGAGTGAAAGATGAATTTGTTTAACATGAAGTCGTGCTCTTTTCCCCTATTCAATTTTAAATTCCACTTGATTTTAGTAGTTTTTAGGGATGAGAATTGGTCGCAGTTTGGTGGCTTTCTGCCAATTTTGTGGTCAAATTGATCCTTCTCGCAAATCGCATAAAATCAGTGAGAACCTTCAATGTATATGACGGGGGGTAGGGTAAAACAACTGTATCGGATGATCTGGTATCACTCTCTGGCTGCCAACAGTATTTGTGCTTCATGCTTCTCCAACTCATCATTACACAGCACTTTTGCCGTAGACTGTTGTCTCTGAAAGAAAACATTCCATGTGTGGTACCATCTTGAAGCTCGGCATTTCTGCTACTCAATTAGGTGATTTCCTATTGGCTAAAAGTTACTTTAATGTCGTTTATTCATGCTAGAACGGCCATTCTTCAAAGCTGTCAGTTGCTGTTTTAGACACCTTTTTCTATTGGCTAATTATAACGATGATGCAATGAAGATCATCATATGACTTTTTGATTAATGAACTCTGACATTTTTTTGCATGGACCAATGGGAAAAGCAGTTTAATTTTCGTCTTCTGGTTTAGATTATAATATTATAATTACCACTTCCGTCCAGTTCTGTATCGGCAAGCATGGGTCTGTCTGAAAGGACCACAAAAACTGGTAATTTCTGTGCAATTACAACGTAAAATTGTAACATTTTTACCAGATTAAGATGTGGAAAACTCTTATGAACTAATTTGAAATGGTGACGAAAATTATGGAATAAAATTAGCCACAGGTTGGGTGATTGTGATGGCAAAACCATGTTTATGCACTTGATGTGCACGGTGGAAGATTTTTTTTACCCTTTGGCCTTATGAGGTCGACAGGTTTTGTCGTACCCTGCGCCATCCGTTCGTCCCATGGTTTTACCACCATAACTTCAGAAATTTTTAAGACAGGACTTTCAAATTGCACATGATATTACACTCCTATATGGCCTACTTTTTGTGCATGCATAGTTGACCTTGACCTAATTCTCAAGGTCAAAGAGTGGTCACATGTGCTAAGCAACGTTACCACTGTAACTATTGAAAGCCTGCATCTAGCAATCTAAATCTTACACACAAGAAGCTTCATAGACTGATCTAGAAGCCTATTTAAAATCGAGATCATAGCTCTATATTTGACCTAATTTTTGAGGTTGAAGGTCAAGTGCACAATGGTGGTATTGGTATAAGTAAGGATGTATTTAAGTCAGTCGCATGAAATTTTATACACATGTATCAAAACAAAAAAATGTGTCATAAATCAAAAGTACGTCACTAGGTCAAGTATCTGGGTCACAGTGAGCTATTCATTGAAATTTTGTTTACCCACTATAACTTCAAAAGCTTTTGAGACAGGACTTTCAAACTGCATATGATAGTACACCACTGCAAGCATAATTGACCTTGACCTAACTTTCAAGGTCACACACGGGTCGCATGTTTGCTGAGTGATATTGTGGATCTAGAAATCTAAATCTTAAAACAAAAGAAGCAACATAGGGTGATCTAGAAGGCGTTTGAAAGTCAAGGTTATACCTCTATATTTGACCTAATGAAAGGTCAAGTGTACAATAGTAGTATTTGTGTAGGTAACTATACCTGATACAATGGGACACTATTCCTATTCACTTACAGCAAAAGAGATTGAAGGGGGCCGAGAGGTACTGCATTCTTTTAACGGTATTTTTTTAATTCGGGTACTTATCAGTTAATGCACCTTTCTTATTGATTACCATGTAAGTCAATGGACAATCTGATGCTTATTCACATTTTGAACTTCTTCTCAGAAACCATCAACCAGATTCACTATTAACTTGGTGGCAATGTATCCTGGGTTGGTTTCTTCAATTTGTGACGCTCCAGTGATTTTTGGAATTTTTTATGATAGACCTTGTGTCAGTGTTCTTCCGTAGAGGTCAGACATACTCAGTATATGGTGACCTTGATTGTATATCAAATTCACAGAAACACAAATGTGATGAATCTCTAGGTCAGCTGAGCATGGGCTGTTCACACGGCCCTCTTGTTTATGGATCATGAAATGAAGTGGGAGTATAGAAAAGGCCAAAGTTTCTTTTGCTTCTGATACTAATGGGGCCATCCATAATTTGACAGAAATTATGAGTTCAAATGTCTTGAAAGAAACAAAATTCCATGTCGGGAAAAATAATGGTCATGTCCAATGCTAATATGTTATATAAGATCAATGACCTTGACCTATTTTTGTAAGGTCACCAGACCTGCTAAGTTGGAAGGGCTGATTTTGTAATGGTGGGGTTTATTTGACAACAATGGCAAAGAGAGCTGAGCTTCCAGATCAAAACTGCACTTGAGTACATTAATATTGTATATAAATCTCCTAGGACACATTACAACTCCATATGTCACTTAAGCTGATCTCTAGGTTCTTCGGGTGCTTTGCTAGACCGAGAGCTGCCCAAAAATTTCCGTTGGTCCTGTGCGGATCCATGCTACTGCAGTGACTGCCGTTGAGGTCTTGTGGTGTGACACGTACAGCACCCTTTGTGGTAGTAATGCGTACTAGTGAGCATGTGCAAACCAGTTTCCTTCTCTGGAATACATCTATGGTCGACACGTTTTGTTGGAAGCTCCCGCCTTTTCCTCTATTTTTTTGTAACTTTGTGGCTTCTTTGTTCATCGTGAGGTAGTTGACAGGTTCCCAGGAACTGGTCCTATCTCCAACTTAGTTTGTTCAGGGTTTGTTTTGTGACAGGATAGATCCATGAAGTTAAATGTCAAGTTGGACATCCGTTGGCCCCCAACCCTCACAGCATGGCCTGTTGGGATGACCATCCTGCCTGCCTCTCCTGTATGCGTAGTAGCAGTGTTTTCTGCTCTGAAGTGAATCCATGTGATGTTTGTTAAGGATTGACTCCCTATCAGTGTTAGAAAGTCTGTCAGGCTGATATAAGGTTGGCTAGACAAAGGTTCTGATGTGCAGAGACATGCTGTAAACGAGAGGAGAGTGCACCTCTTCAGGGGGCTTCGATGGCACGTGTCTTAGCACATGCTACAGATGCAGCCATCCAGGCACCTGGTAGCATTGTCCTGTGCAAGCTGATCCTTGAATTGAAGCATGTACCCATTGCTGGGGTGACCAGTGTGAACAAGCAGGTTCATGCTGGTCCTTGATTTGAGGCAAGGCCTCAAATTGAGGACCCTATTGGTAAGGTGCTGTCCACTGACGCTATTATTGTGGATTGAGGTGGTTGTGTGTTCCTCCTCTTCTGCAACTGCTCTGACAACCATGCTCAAACAGATTCCACCGCAACCCACAGTTTCACATGCTTCATGTCTGGAGACTACTGCCCCGGGCATTGCATCAGCTGGCTTCTCAAAGGGTGTGGCTGAGCAGGTTGCCCACAGGAAGCTTAATAAGTATTCTATAAAGATCTGTGACTCACATTGGAACAAGTTTACTGCCTGGTGTTCTAAAAAGGGACTGTCGTTCTGGTAGGCAATGGTTCAGCAGATTGAAGACTTTTTTCTAAGTCTGTGTGAAGAGGGGCACTTGAAGATTTGCGCCATCGAGGGGTACAACTCAGCCACTGCTGCTACCCTTAAGACCAGGACACAGAGTTCATGGACAGATTCCTTTCTCTGCAGGCTTGCCAACAGCTTTTCCACTGATTGACCAGTAGAGCAAAATGTTGTACCTTGCTGGGACCTTACAGTGGTGCTCGGGGCACTGACCAAGCCCCCGTTTGAGCCGAAAGATATGTGTTCAATTGATCTCAATATCTTAACCTTCAAGACGGTGTTCCTGTTAACACTGGCCACAGGTGCTAGGCCTGGGGAGACACATGCCTTAGATACAATGTAGGTATCTCATCAGGTGGTCTGCTCATAGGAAGGATGTTTTTTCTAAAGCCCTGGGTGTGATTTGTGTCCAAGACACAAGTGGCCCTTTACCTGTTGATTGTGTTGCTGGGGTTTTGGGTCAAGTCCCTCTTGGCGACAATGTTGAGGTCGAAGCCAGATTGGTCCCTTTGTCCCATTAGAGCACATTGGTTCAATTTGAGTAGGACTGACCCTCATCGAGCTGGGTGGAAACTTCTGCTTCTTCCCTTTGGGCAGGTTGAGTCTGGGACTTTGTCTCCTTACACCGTGTCAGGGTGGTGAGGAAGATGATTCCCTTAGCCTACCAAGTGGTGGGAAAGCATGAAGAGCTTAGGTGTCTTCATTCCCTCCAGACTCATGAGACTAGAACATTGTCTGCCTATGGGGACGCATTGAAAAAAAGTGTCAGTAGGGGATGTTATGGCTGCTTTAAGGGGGCATTTACATAATACTTTTACTTCCTGCTACCCACTGAACTTGATAGAAGTGGAGGTGCAGCTGTTTGGGCTCAAGTGCTTCCTGACAGGTGCATCCAACTGGTCTTAGGGGTGCTTCACTCCCATCTCCAGCTTAACAGAGCTGGCATGGGAGCACAGGGGGTCCAGGATGGTTGTCTGGTCCGTGGCTCTCAAGTGCTGAGTGTTTTGGACGAGAAATTGTCAGAAGTACATCCCACCTCCAATCTGATGTTTTATCAGCTTAAGTGACCTATGGTGTTGTAATGTGTCCTTAATATGAAGTTTTCCAACATTAAAACTATTAGTAAGAAACATTACTCATCATAGGTCACTATAATTCCCACCCAACCATCCCCACTAATCGGTTCTTTCTACGCTGTGTAAGAAACTGGTTTCCACATGCTCGCTAGTATGTATTACTGCCGCTGGGGGTTCTGTGCCATGCTTCAGGGCTTTGATGGCAGTCACTGCAACAGCATTGATCATGTTGATCGGCACTGGACCCACAATTTTTTTTTTTTTTGGGGGGGGGGGGAGCTCTGGCAAAGCACCTAAAGTGCATTGAGACCAGCTTAAGTGACCGATGGTGAGTAAAGCTTCCCTATGACAGTTTTACTTTTGAAAAACTGCATCTTGGTGACCTACTTTTTGGGTCACATGACCCTATGATTGTGTGACCTTGTCCTATTTTTCAAGGTTATTAAGCACTGAAGAAAAAGACATTTATTTCAGTGTCTTGATAAAAATAAGTGGAGTGATGCCAAATGTACCACAAATGTGTATTGCGTGGAAATATGATATTGCATAATATGGCAAAGCTTGATCAATTTAAGATCATGGATTGAATGCAGTTCAGAAAACGATTGTTTTGGTGATAGTAGTCAGCAGAGCATTAGGCCCATGAACCTCTTGTTTTTCTTCCTTTTATATTTTAGGAAATTTTGGTACACCTGTTAAAAGTTGTGAAGGAAAGTGATCGAGGTATGGATGAGAGCTTCATTGCTTCATGGGTGAATCATTTACAGGAATCCAAGCATTTCTACCTCTATGCTGCAGCACTGTCAACCCACAAAAAAAATGCTGAGTCTGCTCAAACGTACCTGCAGGACATAGAAAAAAAGTGGGCTGATGTATTGACTATTCGTCCTGTGGTGAGTAACATAGAGTATGTCAGGTACACTACTCTACATGGTGGCAGCACCTGTTTCCTGTGGCACATGACATTTTAAACCTATGAATGAAGCAATTTAGTATATTAATAGCTTTGAAAAGCAATTTCTGTATTTTTTGTTCAGCTTGTTCTGTGTTGTACATTTTCAAATTTTTATCAGAAACTGCCATAAGTCTATGTTAGATATGTCTATACATGTAGATCATTGCACATGGATTTGCACAAAAGATCAAAGAATGATGAGGAGTGGAATCAAATTTTAAATTTAATTGAAAATGGTTCAATGTGTTTTTTTGTTTTTCAGGTGCAAATGCTTAAAAAATTTATAGGGCTCTTAGATAACTCTGATGCTACCCCCTCTGGAGGCAAAGACGGGGATACAACAGCACTACCTGATGCACAAGACATAAAAGTGGGACAAACAACTGGGTCATTCTCTGAGGGAAATGAGATAAGACCAGAAGATAACAGATCTGGAGGTCAAACAGATGCACCAGAAAAACTGGAGGTGGCCGACACAGTGCCTCCTAACCCAGTTGAACATGAGGCAGTCCCCCCAGTTGATCAAAAGCTAAACCAGGGGTCACCTCCAGATGTGCCCTCTGGTGGAGAAGGAGAAAATTATACAGGTAAAGAAGTGGAAAGGTTTAATCAGGGAGTTAACAAGGAGGGAAAAGGTAATACTGAACAGGACACTGATGAGACTAAAGGGCCACCGCAGGGATCAGTCATTAATTCTACAGCCGGCCAGTCCGAAAAAGAGTCAAGCAGTATCAGAGAAGAAACACAATATCAAGCTAAAGTAGAAGCTGATGATAGGAAAAAGGCAAATCCATTAAACATGTACATCCGTAACATTGAACAGATAGTGACTTTTGAAGGAATTGTGAAGGAAATATTAAATCTAGGTTGGCATTACTGAGTGGCATTTTGTGAATACATGTAGATGATATGAAAATACTCTAATAATTGATTATGTCCTTACAGATCAAAGCATAGATACCATTTATGTACTTCTTATTTTTCATATTTTATCTCATAAATTATCATAATTAAATAACACTCCTCCACAAAACTGGGGACAGTACATTTTTAAACATATTATGTCTTTGTAAAGTAGCTCCCTGAGGGAGTTTATTTTTCACATAACCTCAAACCCAAATTGTAGCCAAGTGATATGGTACTGCTCCAGCATTGAGGGATGATGAAAATCATAATAGCACCCCAACAATAGACTTTGTAAAATAACACTTCTCCACAAAACTGGGTACAGTACATTTTTAAACATATTACATGTATGTCTTTGTAAAGTAGCTCCCTGAGGGAGTTTATTTTTCACATAACCTCAAACCCAAATTGTAGCCAAGTGATATGATATTTCTCCAGCATTGAGGGATGATGAAAATCATAATAGCACCCCATCTATAGACATTGTAAAATAACTGTACAGTAGGAGAGAACATTAGATCACGCATTAGATTTTTTAGTTTTGGTTTAAAAGGCTATGAAAAGACATTCATACCTCTGGAAATTTAGAGAATTTTGATTTAATTTCTTCTTCATATTTTCACACTATAGTGTAGAAAAGAATAGAGGCACATGGCTGTCACATTGACTCCAGCAGCTTCATTAAACCTTTTTTCTTACTCTATGTTATCTTGGCCATTATCTATAATGTACATGTCGAAAGCCAGTGCATCCTCCCCCCACCCCCACCCCCTAGTGTGTCAGCTTACATGTATGTCAGACATACATGTAGATGACCATAGGGTGTGAATTCAGATGATTTATTTATCTATTTATTTTGGGTATTAATTTATCTCAATATAGAATATGTAAAGGGTAATACTTGAGTAATGTTGACCTGGGATTTTCTTTTTGGACAAACTCATGGCCTGTATTTGTTTAAACATATATATATTTTAAAAAAACTATTTAACCTATAAACTGAGTTTTACTAAATATGAAGATGTTACACCTCCAGGACAAAGTCTTTGCCATATGTGTCATAATGGTGTAGAATGTAATTTTATCAGATTTATAATTTAAATATTGAGTCAGACATGCTTGTAGTATTTTGACATTTGTACCTGTTGTAATGGTAAAATATACGTTTAGTTAGAGTTGTACAAAGTGCTAATGACCATGGAAATCTGGTACTGATAAACATGCAAAGATGTTAGTATGACACACCACAGGCGCTCGTAACGTTCAGTCAGTCAAGCTTTCGTACTAATATATGCGGGGGGGGGGGGGGGGGGGGGGGGGAGTAGGTACAAGGGGTGGACCCTGAACATCTATGTGTTCAATGACCCACTCGCGCCCCCCCCCCCCCTCGCATATATTAGCACGAAAGCTTGACTGACTGAACGTTACGAGCGCCTGTGTGACACACAGACAAATAGAGACACTGGTTGTCTACTGTGGGCTCCTTTACCATGTTTACATGGGAGAAGCTGTTTTCATTCTTTGCAAAAAGTGTGAATATGGAATAAGAATACACTTTATACATTCTGCTGAACTTCACATATGTCACAGTACTAGTGAAAAACAGCGTCTGTATGTACAAGATAGAAGCCAAGATGGTGGAGTAAGGGTGGTGTCAAAGTGGACTTTTTACCTCAGCTGAAGTGTCAGTCAGCTGAGGTTTTTTGAGGGTCCGTCGTCCGTCGTCCGTCCGTCTGTCGTCCAAAATTCACCTTTTCGACTTCTCCTCAAAAACCGTCAGCAAGATTCACTTCAAACTTGGTGGAGATGTGCCTTGGGTGGGTCTCTACCAAGTTTGTTAAAATGGTCACGGTCCAGTGATTTTTGGATTTTTAATGATTTTTTTTGTTCTTTTTTGGGTAAATTTTAAAAATCTTCTTCTCCGAAACCGCTCACCCAATTGCTTTGATATCACTCAGGAACACTCCCTGGGACTCCTAGATCTTAATTTGTTCACCTGGTGGCGCTGCAATTTTTTCCTAATTTTTTATGAATTTTTGTGTGTTGTAGCTATTTTCGACTTCTTCTCCAGAACCGTCACTCAGATTAAGCTGAAACATGGTGGATGTGTTCCTTGTAGAAGGGTCAAACAAAGTTGTACACCATGTGGGAATGCTGCGGATTCCTGATTTCTAACGATTTTTTCAATTCTGGTACTTGTCGGTCAATGCAGCTTTCCTGTTGATTACTATGGAAGTCAATGGGCATTCTAATGCTAATTCACATTTTTGACTTCTTCTCCAAAACCATCATCCAGATTAACTTCAAACTTGGTGGCAATGTACGTTGGGTGGGTTTCTACCAATTTTGTTCAAATGTTCATGCTCCAGTGATTTTTTTATTTTTAATGAATTTTTTTATTTCTTTTTTTTTTTGACAAATCTTAAAAAGATCTTGTAAGTCAATGGGCATTCTAATGCTAATTCACAGGACAACTGACACGAAAGTTACTGTGTGCTTGATAACTTGAGATCTGTTTTGAGTTAGCCACACATGTTAATTATTCTGTATGAAGGTCATGCTGAGACAGTACATGAATGACCTTGACCTCGTTTGTGGGGTCACAGTGCAACATACATGAATTTTACTCTTCTTTATAACTTAAGAACTACTTGAACTTTGATGTTGCACATGTAAGTGTTCTTTTATAAAGTTCAGACTTACTCAGAACATGGTTTCCTTGATCCTTTCCCAAGTTCATAGAGCTGCAAGTGTGATGAATGTCAAGATCAGCTGAGGCACGGGCTGTTCACACAGCCCTCTTGTTTACTCTGGTAATACTCTGCAGCTATGTTCTTACCTGGGCCATACGTGCCAGAAGAACCTTGTCGTAATCATGATAATGCCATGCACCTGTCCACATTTGCTGTCAAAACAATAACTTAAGAATGGAAAGGTTTACATGTACCTCAACCGACTTTATTGGTTTGTGCTTATAGAGTTCTCACACTTTGATCAGGGCTGTCCAACTGGAGCATTGTAGAAAAATTTTGCTGCAAACCCCTTCAAACCTGCAACATAGATTTTTTTCCAAAATACCAGTTTCGCATGTATCAAAAGCAGTGGGGGAAAAATGCCACCAGAAAAGAAAATTTTGCTACATATATTTTCAGCTGGACAGCACTGCACAAAGGATTGTGTATAGGAAACCTGGACCTTAGCTCAAGGTCAATGGGTCATGTCAATGTTTGTATCAATTTCATGCAATGTTCAGTGTCACTTTGAAAACGTAAGAATGCAAAGGGCTACTCCATCAAAATTGGGTTTATGGGTCACTATTTTGTGCTCAGGCAAAATTGCATATGAATGAACTTTACCCTGTTTCGCTGTCAAAGTGGTCAAATTTGCGAATTTTATGCCATGCTCAGTGTCTTTACCATAAGGTAATAATGGAAAGAGCAGTGACTGGGAGCTTTTTAGGGTATTGTCCTGAAATTTTGTCTCACCGTACCTGTTCTGGTGCACCTTTACTTCTGATTAGGAAATGAGTTATATGTATTTACAATAAACTTAGATTACTGTAGTTTAACTCTTTATATAAAGCCTCAGAGATAAGATTTTGATATACCTGTATATGATATTACATGCGCTTTTTTTTGGTTGTAATGATGCAATGGCATTTATTAAAATGGCACACATGTGGTGAACACCGATGTACATGTATCTGCACAGGCACCACTGGAAGCATTTAGAGTGTACATGTGGGAAGCTGAGCCTTTTGTGAAATAACTGTATTTGATAGAACTGTTAGATAGTGTACCTTCACGTGCAAATATCTTTTATGACTGGGTGCATGGCTGGCTGGGCATGTCTTTAGTCTCTGTGACCCAGGTCTAATTCTCAACTGGGGAAGTAAATGGAAAGATTTCTTGCCACATACCACTACATGTACATATGGTGAAATACTTCCTTCTTACTCTCTCATACCTATACCCCTGCTTATCAGGTTCCCAGCCAGGTTTTTAACCTGAAACTTTTTACGGCTGACCTGTGGTAATATGCACAAACCCCTAAAGGGGCCTCTGGTACAACTTCCGGTGTTTGCCCATGCTCACCAGTTTCCCTCCTGGCCTGAAACTTTTGGACCTTTCCCCTGGACTTGAGGGACACATATCTGCACATTCCTATGTCTCAAGGCAGTACGAAATATCTGCAGTTCCTCTACATGCACCAGGTATTCCAGTTTGGAGCTCTTCTCTTTGGCTAGGCCACAGCCCCACAAGTGATCACCCAGATAGTGCAGGCCATGGCGGCATGTGTTCACAAGAAGGGCAAAAGACTGCATGTGTATCTGGAGAACTGGCTGGTCTGAGGTATAGTTCATCAAGAGCTAATCAAGAACAGGGAATTTGTGTTGAAGCTGTACAGGGACTTAGGGCTAGAAATAAACATCCTCAAATCAAATCTCACACCCAAACAGGTGTTTGTCTTCCTAGGCATTCATTTCAATCTAGTCCAATTCGAGTGCCATCTTTCCCAGGACAGATGGGCCAGACTAAAAGAGCCTTGCCAAGAGGTTCTTCAGGTTCACACAGCAAACAGCTCCACAGTGGCTATCGCTGTTGGGCATGATGACCTTGATGGATTCGCAAGTTTTATTGGGAAGCCTACACAGGAAACGGCTAAACATGGTACTGAACACCAATTGGAACTGGACCAGTTTGTGTCAAATGGTCTAAGTAGGTCCACACGACAAGTACCTCATCTGTTGGTGGACGGTGAGAAGGAACGTCATGTGGAGACAGACGATGAGGCTGTTTAACACGGACACATCAAAGAAAGACTGGGGAGCCCATACAGACCCCAACATGGCCTCCTGCATCTGGCCTCTGCACTTGACACACTTTCTTATCAGTTGGCTAGAACTGGAGGCAGTGTGCTTGGCCCTGCAGAATTTCGAGCAGTTGGTGAAAGGCAAAGATGTGACGTTGATGTTGGACAACAGGACAGTGGTGGCCTACCTGAACAAACAAAGGGGCACACGGCCCAACTGACCAAGAAAATACTTTTCTGGTGTGGCAGCAACAGAGTAAGGATTCTTGCCTGTCACATCGGTGCCCATGTAAACATAATGGCCGACCAATTGTCCCGAAAGGGACATTTGATGGGGGCAGAATGGTCCCTGCACCCACGAGTAGTTCAGGCATTATGGGACCAATGGAGGATACCCCATGTGGACTTGTTCGCCACGTGGTTCCAAATTGCCAGTTTTTGTGGCTCCAGTCACAGATCCTCTAGCTCATGAAGTGGACACACTGGCAATATGCTGGGATGGAATGCGGGGCTATGTTTTTCCGCCGCTCCTGTTGATCCCTTAGGTCCTGAGAAAGATCCAGGAAGAGAAGGCTCGGACATCCTGGTTCCATTGGAATCAGGCGTTGCTCAATCTTCACGCATATAGGTTGTTGCATGACACATCCAAGAGGCTGGGTTCTCGAATCTCCTTTGCTCAAGAATCACAGAAGGTAAACTTGGAAAATCTTCTTTGACGACGTATGGTTCGAGTTGGAGACTATTCTTTGAATGGTGTGCCCAGAAGGCAGTTGGAGCCTTGGTCAACAGCATCCTTGGATGTGGCCGATTTTCTGTTGTACTTCTTTTAGGAGAAAGACCAAGGACTATCGAAGGATACCAAACAACCGTTTCTTCCTCCTTGAATAAGAAATTGGGCCGATCTTTGAGGGTTTGTGCATATATCCACAGGTCAGCCATAAAAAGTTTCAGGTTGAAAACCTGACTGGGAACCAAATAATCATGAGCGATTGAGAAGTAAGTATAATTAATAGATAAAAAAAGCATTTATTACTTCCACATGTATTTCTGTTTATGCTGGTTTTCTCCAAGTCTTTCGGTTGTCTTTATCTGCCTATAGGATTAGAGGCATATGCCAATATCTGTGCGATGGAAAGTGATTAATTTTGGCTTGGTGAGCTTTGCAGTCCTGTGAAAAATGGTTCTATTACACTGTTTTATCACTTATTGTGCTTTTGGCTTATATTTATATTTTGTATCAACTGTTTCAAAGGGTTTATGCAAAGTATTATCAGAGAGAAACAATTCTCAGATTCATATCAGAAAGTGCTATTTGCCAGCATGTCTCCAAACAACAGGATGTTGAAAATTTGTATGGCTGGAGCAAATTTGAATGATTCACTAGCGTAAAATGTCTTGTATGTATAGAGTGATATCCATCTGTATAAACATGCTACAATACACTTAGCGTATACAGTTTGAATACAATGCACAATATTTTAGTGATATTGGATTGTGACATAAGAGTAAATTTTTCACAATATTAGGCACAAATAGAAACATGTCAAGCATTTTATATGATATTTTCCACAGCGTACAAAGTAGCTTTGTCAACTTTGGTTTAAAGCACCATTCCATTTTCCAGTTGACTAAATATGAACAGAAGGACTTAGTCTTTTTTACACTGTATTAATTTCTATAATATTTCGTGCCTTTGTACCAGTGAGTGTAGTGTTAAGTGTAATGATATACTCATTATATTTTTAACCATTCAGGGTGCTTTAAGCTGAGCAATAATAAGACTGGTGCAAAATATTTTGTTGTGCTTTTGAGTAAATGGTAAATTTATCGCATTTTTTTTACACATGAATACAGTGGTTGCTCCTTTGAGAGACCACCCCTAGTGCTTTCTAAGAAGTGGTCACATGAAGCAGGTAGTGTGCCAAAGGAGTTTTGACTCCTGCACCATCTGCCAAACGACTAACCACTACTTTGAATCCCCATCCACAATTAAAATTCAAATATGATTGATGTAAACTTATTAGACCCCATTCGATGTTGCAGTTACGTGTTTCCTCATTTATTGGCATTATAGACAGTCTGAGTTTGTAAACTGGTTTTGACAAATTATTTTAGGAATCATGTACAAATACATGCAGGTAGGTTTTACCTATCTTGAATGTGGAATTTCTGAGTGGAAAAGTGGGGTGGAGGTTTTTTTGGCTCATTTTTGTGTGGTCACTGGTCAGGCTGTGCAGGTGGTCTCCCAAAAGAGGCAAATTACCATTAGAATGTGCTTTTGCACAGTGAAAATGAACACAAGAGGAAGGTGGTCTCCCAAAAGAGGGGTCTTTGAGAAGAGCGACCACTCTTTTTCATTACAATTGTTTCTTGTGCCATATTTGTAGAGCTATTAATACACTATTTTTTTATATATATTTTTTAAATTTTCAATGCAATCTTATTATATGGGCTAATTTTTAGCGTATAGGAAAGGAAAGCCTATAATATTTACCATGCTTACACCATTAGAGAGTGCCACAGATGCCCACAGGCTTGTCTTGAACAAACATTTCGTGCTGTAAGTGGTTCAGAACGAAGCCTTGTGTCTCAAATGAACTTTGTACAGCTGTTTTTGTTTTGGGTAAATATTGTGTGAGTTTAAATGGTGCAAGTATGTACATACAGTTAAGCCCATGTTGAACTTAACAGTCACCAAACGTATCAACTTTTGCAACCTTTTTCCAACCTTTAGAGTGAAAGGCAAACCTTTTCAAACCCATTTCTAACACTTTCCAAACCATTTCAAAACCGTTTCCTCTTATTGCATTAACACCCTTTTTAAATGCTTTAAAACCTTTCTCTAAAGGTTAACAACCATTTCACACACTTTCTCAACCTGAATGATGAAAATGTTGAAATGGTTTGCAACCGTTTCAAACATGTGGAACCCTTTGTGAACCTTTTGAAAACCTTTTACAACCTTTACAAACCTCAGTACAACACTTTACAACACAAAAATTGCATTTGGGTGTTAGGTTTTAGACGGGCTTAACTGTATCTAAACACCTCTTGAAGGAAGGTAAATTTTTGCACAACATAGATATACTTGTTTTCAGTTGGAGAAGATAGTGTCATATTTGTGTTTTGTGTACCCCTTATTTAATGCTATAAATGCCATATGGATCTGTGATGTACAGCTAAGTACCGAAATACTGAGAATCAAGACCTACTTGTATTTGCAGTTAAGACTGGCATGACAGTAAATAAAACTTGTTCTCGCTCACAACTGTTGAAGTCTTTTTTAGCAAATATACATAAAAGCACCACCACATCATTTATGTAAAGCTACAAATGTCATATTTACAGTGATATACAATCGTGTACTTAAGAATTAAACTTCCTCTCTAGTGTAATTACGGGCGCATGGTTGCAGTTTGTGTGACAGGCATTTCTTATGACGCGCGGTAGCGCGTCATCAAAGAAATGCCTGTCACACAAACTGCAACCATGCGCCCGTAATTATACTGGAGAGGAAGTTTAATTCTTATATTTACATTTAACATCAATTTCTATTGACATTAGAGTAAGTATTATCATTGATAGTTGATTTAAAATCGTTTTTAGCTTGTTAATTTACAAAAAAATCGCCTTTTTGTTTACTAGTGGGAGGAGCCAAGTAGACGGGGCTACTACATCAGCCATCAGTTGTCAAGGCAACTCCTGGAACACAAAACTAGGAAAAAAATAGTTCCGAATAACACAACAACTTGATTTCAATAAAGCTTACAAAATCGGTAAAAGAAAACATTTAGGCAAGTTTTGACGAGTAGATATGCAATTCTTGATCATCTGATACCGTCTTCCCATTATGCTTAGGCCTATGAATCAAACGCTTCGGCAGTACTTTCCGCGGAAGCTTAAATAATGACAAAGTGCGTTGGTTGCACGAGATGCTCTAGTGTAACCATTGCCTCATGAACTACACTACCGTTCCTATTCTTTCAATGCTAACAAAAATAAAAAATGTAAATATTTAAATATAAACAGTCAACACCTATTTGTAAGATGAACTTGTCACTCATTGCTGCTGTGCTGTTTTCAGCAAATGTGCACACACGGGTACACTATTTTCATCCGTAAAATATTAAGTTATAACATTCCAAGAACATTTGTCAATACAATGAATACATTTATGGTATACATCATGTGACATGATAGTTTATGAAGGCCAATAATATGTCCCAGCATTTGAAAGGTAACAAGGTATACAGATCAGTAGCAGAAGTAGATCTGGTGCAAAATGTCCTGACTCTACAGATCTGCAGCAGCATTAAACTTCAATAAAAGTATAATTTAATAATCCGTTTTGCAATTTTTGATTCTTGAACCAAAGTCAGCAGAATTTTTTCATGGGTATGGGAAAGGCAATTTGGGTTAAAAATCCTGAATTGATCATTTTCATCTAAGTGGATCCGTAAATTAATTACAGATGATCCTTGCAATATACATGATATAACTGTCAATTTACATTTTCGATTTGTGAAACCGTCAGCCAGATTCACTTCAAACTTTGTGGCAGTATACCTTGGCTGGGCCTCTACCAAGTGGTACAAATGGTCACACTTCAGTGATTTTTTCATTTATTATTATTTATTTATTTATTTTTATTTTTTCATTTTATTTTTTTGGGGGGGGGGGGGTTCTCTTTTTGGGGGCTAGTCCTAAAACATCTACCAAACCGCTCACCCAATAGCTTGGATATCACACAGAAACACTCCTACGGACACCAAGTTCCTAATTTTTTGACAAGGTGCCACTGCAATTTTTTGTGTGTTTGCGCTCTTTTCTACTTCTCCAGAACCGTCATTCAGATTAAGCTGAACTTGGTGGATGTGTACCTTGTGAGAGGGTCAGGCAAAGTTGTTCACTAAGTGGCACTGCTATTGATTCCTCATTTCTTAACGATTTGTTCAATTTTGGATATTGTCTTGATTCTTTATATGTAAATCAATGAGCATTTCAATGCTAATTGAGTTGCTCAACTTCTTCTCTGTACCAGTCAGCCAGATTCACTTTGGTGGCAGTAAAGGTTGGGTGGGTCTATACCACGTTTGTACAAAAGGTCAAGCTGCATTGATTTTTTGGATTTTGTTAATGATTTTTTCCGGCAAGTCTTAAAAATCTTCGAAACCACTCACCCAATTGCTTTGATATCACACAGGAACACTCCTAGGGACAGCCAGTTCTTAATTTTTTGCTTGATGCTTTTTTTTTTTTTTTTTTTCTTTTTCTTTTTTTTTTTTTAAGTTAGGCGCTTTCCATTGATGCATGCATTCTGTGTATGTACGTGATTAGGACTGCAATGTGAATTCACATTTTTGACTTCTCCAAAATCATCAAGCAGAATCACGTGAGACTTGATTGGAATGTACCTTGGGTGGGTCTCTACCGGTAAATGGTCACGGTCAAGTGAATGTGAAATTTTTAATGAATTTTGCTCCTGATTTTTTGGCAAAATGGTAAAAAAAAACTCAGAAACCGCCTAGGGAATTGCTTCAAATTACGTAAGGACACTTGTGGGGACCCTATACCTTAATTTGTTCAACAAGTGGTGCTGCTATTTTAATGTAATTGACTGTCAGCAAGGGGATATATTCATTTTAGCAACAGTGATCGTGGTCTGACACAAGTGACCTTGATGTCAAAGTTCACAGGACAACTTCAGTCCGTGCATATAGAGTCAGCTTGGCACAGGACAACCACAGTCTTCTTGTTTTCTTCTTCTTTTTCTTTGTTATTGAAACCATAAAGGCAGTTGTATAAGTTGCAAACAGGGGAATGGTATTCACTGATTAGTAAAAATTAATATCTGGAGTTGCTTGTTGCTACTATTATAAAACAAAGTTGTTTTCCTCATGTTTTAGATGCAAACCACATTTGCACCTTTTTCCCGAAGCAAGCATATTCATTCGAAGTGAATCTGAAGTGTGAAAAGTATCAACAATTCCTGCAGTTGTAATTGTGTGTGGGCATTCCCCAAAATATGATGTTTGAAGTGAATCTGAAGTGTGAAAAGTATCAACAATTCCTGCAATTGTAATTGTGTGTGGGCATTCCCCAAAATATGATGTTTGAAGTGATAAGTTTTCATTCTTGATGGAGTGCAAGTTTACTGAAGCCACCTTCAAGGTATTGTTGAGGTCACTGTACCTCACAAAGACTTGTAACTTAACACTAATAGCCTTGACCATTGCACCATAGAAGTCATAAGTAGTAAAAATTGCCTGATGGCTTTCCTATCAGGTAAAATCTTGGTGCAATTTCATACACTGAATAAAGTTATGGACCCAACCTGCTTGCTGTTCTATGCATCATTGACCCCCGTAATCTAAGGCCCATGTCACTTAACATTTGTCAGGATCTCTGTTGTACCTCCTTTCATGAAGTTTGGTGAAGTATTGAAGTGAATCCTAGTGGCTGTATTTTAATACCGAGACGCAATTGGGAGATGAAAGAGCAGTTTCAAGAAAGCCTTTCGCACGGGAAGGGGGGGGGAGGGAGAGGTAGTTTAATGTTTAATACGTTTCTGCCAGAGTATATTGTTCAAAATATTATTTTTGCTGACGTTGAAAAATGCAAGTCACATACACTATGTGGCATAAGTATTGAGCCACTCAAATGTTTAACGCCACGGCACTGGCTTCCTAATTGAAAATGCAGAGTGGCCCTTGAAATAATATCGTTATTTTGTGTAACATTTTTGACTGCTCATGTTAGGTGTGCATCCCAACAGTTAACTATATAAATAAAAGTGGTAATACTCAGCCCGAAATTCTACATGAACTTGTCCCAACTTTTCTGCACCAATTTCAGAACAGAGAACTTGTAGCACTGGACCTTAGCAGTACTCAAGTATAAGGCATATTTTTAGCGCCCATAAGTAAATGTTGAAAAATTAAAGACCACACAATGTTTATTACGAGATATGCATATTTATTTCCCGCCACAAAGCACGGGGATCACGCCTGTCAATCACGGAGGACGCACGGGCATATCACTGCACAGACTGGACTAGATACTGCTTTCTCACAAAATTAGTGTCTCTTGGAGAAATTTAAGTTCAGAAATAAAATAGTCATATTCATTTAGTGTTTCCGAAACTGGTTACAAGAATACCTATGCTAAGTATCTTTTTATTTCCACAATATTGGTGATGCCCGCTTCCCCGCACATGCAGTGGCCCGTATCTCGCCGGTGGACACTATGGCTACTAAGGCAGCCAGGTATGCATTTGTGGCGGGAAATTAATATGCACGCCTTGTATCGGATATCTCTGAGAGCTAGACATGATGAATATGCTACAGAGCTCACTATACGTATACCACGATTTCCTGGGGAGACCATATGAAGCCATGACTGAAAGAGCAAAGAGACTGTAGATAGCTTTATATATCAAATGAAGTTAACTGGAGAATACGTTTGGAATTTCTCATGGACTCCAGATCGTGTGACAAAGAGAAAGACGCAAACATACAGAAAAGAAAAAGAAAAGAAAGGAAAGGAAAGAAACATATTATGCACACAGATGTATGTACAGGTTGATTCCGCATGATTTCGATCTAGAGAGCCCAATTAGGAGACGTGACTGCAACACAGGAAATGGATGACGCCTTACCTTCATCAAATCACGAAGAAGTAGTTTTATGATGATACTGATAAGGGAAGGCAGTTCACTGGTTAAATGATTTTCGGTAGGTTTCGTAACAAAATGGTCCGATTACTGAAAACATGGAAAATGTCATGACAGCTGTGACATACGCTAAATTGCTACTCAAATACCTTCCAGTGCTACATATATCTGCTTACAAAGTCCCTGCTTTATAAGGCCTTGTGGAAGAACACACTGCTGACATGCAACAAAAAGATTCACTGTCTTTGTTCATGCCAGGAGGTTAACTGGCAAGGAGAACTTAAATCTTACCGATTATGGCCAAGATGGGACAAGTACTTCTTTTCTGAAATACATAGCTTGCAAGACCAGGCCAGTCAACGAATCATTGCGTTTTCCGTTACATGTTTACGCTGTACACCTACAATAATATCAGCAGTGATAAGTCCATTGAGTTACCATTAGGTCAGTGACAAAAACGTTTGATGAATCTCTTGGAGCAGAGGGGTTTGTGTATTCACTAGCTATTCTGTTTGTTTGCATCATTGCAGGTTTGTTAAGTATATACGTGTCACAGATACAGTTGTCCGAACGACATTCTGTAAACAAGGACTTAATAGATTATTACAGTAGTCCCTCTTTTGAGAGACCGCCCCAAGGGCCGTCCAAAAGACGGACACATAAAGCAGGTGGTCCCTCAAATGAGGTATAAATAACATGAAAAGTACTACAGAGAGACCTGACAATTGTGGTCTCTCAAGGGAGGTGGTCTCCCAAAGGACGGGCCACTGTAATAATACTTAACGGCAGACTGCGTAGCAATCTGTAAACCCAGTGCCCTGGTTACAAATCAATGAAATCAAAACGGCTTTACACGTTGATGTTTTCACTTGTGTTGAAAACTTATCTATTTTCTCTCGGTTGCCTTAAAGCTACGTAGATAAATAATCGGATGGCTCTCTAGATGGGACCAGACACACGAATGTATAATTCTATAACACTGGTACATGCATTCAGCTCATAATGGGAGTGCAGTGCACAGTAA
Organism: Hermodice carunculata; assembly: GCA_964020975.1. Classification (NCBI taxonomy): domain Eukaryota; kingdom Metazoa; phylum Annelida; class Polychaeta; order Eunicida; family Amphinomidae; genus Hermodice; species Hermodice carunculata. The sequence continues at coordinate 73,955,628 of OZ026621.1, forward strand.
GTAAACACATACTTTATTGCAAAATACACTTGCTTAGCTCCTCTGCTTACAAATCTGCGTCGCCATCCAGATCCATGAAAGTTATAACAATGCCTTTTAAATAAATTTAAGTCAAGCCATTCCAGCAGAATGAAATGCTCACAGTTTGATAAATGCAGTTAACCTGCCAGTATAACGGAGTAAACACTGTTTGATAAGGCACTACTGAGTATTAATGCCTGCCATAACTTGGCATTAATTAGAATGTAGTGTGCACTGAACTTTTACTTATTAATTCAATTTAATCACATTTCTTTCCTCGTGATCACCAGATAGTACATGAAATACTAACGTAAAAGTTCTCCTGACACAGATAAATAGAAATTATACACACGACACACAGGATGAAGCACAACCTTAAGTAGATAGTTCAGACGGCATCTTTCAATTTATAATAATAATAATAATAATAATAATAATAATAATAATAATAATAATAATAATAATAATAATAATAATAATAATAATAATAATAATAATAATAATAATAATAATAATAATAATGAAAGAGCATATAACATTAATCATATGGCGTAAGATGAACAGCAAATTGTCAAAATCATACATACATACATACATACATACATACATACATACATACATACATATACACACATACATACATACGTACACACAGACACAGATACATGCATATGTACACATATAGATATAGATATCAATAAATTATGAAGATTTTGGACAAAAAAAATTTTAAAAATGACATGTTGATGATCCAGATGGTAAGTATGCAATGGAATGGAGATGAGACTTGATGGTTCGGGTAAGCCCTTGAAATAAGTAGTTGTGATGAATGAGTTGAATAAGATGCTTATCCAGCTAGCTTCATTTAGCTTTAAATTGACAATTTAAAGGGTAAATAAAGATAACTCGTCTTCTCTAAGCAGTCAGTTTTGTGACAATACATCCATCATTGCTTTCCCACTATGATGAATTTGTTTTATTTCTCTTTCTCTTCCTTGCCAAATAATTATAAGACTATACGACCAACATAGGCCTAACGTGTAATTATGTGCCCAAATGATTCAACACCTGATGCAGCCATCAAATGTATAGCCGAATGGAAAAATGCCAGTCAGTTGTTACCATTTTGCTCACGAAGGGGGCACAGGAGACCTCCTGCTAGGCTGAAAGCAGATGCATGGAACTCTTAAAGTCAAGTCAAAGTTTTTTTTTTTTTTTTTTTTTTTACTATGAGAGCAGAGGATTATCAAGGTAGCAATGATGTATTAAAAATTTATTTGTGGTCGATGCCATTGGATTCGTACGAAGTATTTGTTTAAAGGTCCTCTTGATTGACCATGTTCAAATTTGATGCATGGGTAACTCATGCGTTGTTCTCACCATACAGTGCAATTTTTCAAAAAGAAGGATGTAAAAATCATATTATTATTCACATTCTTATTTCTAAAACTCACTTCAATCGTCGCTTTCCGTTTATTTTCGACACCCACAAGGCGCGAAAGACTGCGACTTCACAAACGCAACCCCGCTGTCTGACAGGGAAGACTCCGACCATGCTAGCGAACCATGGCTGTCAAGTGTCACTTGGTTTAAAAATATTTTATTTACCCTTTATCAACAGGATTGTCTTCTTCTGACAAGAGGGGTCACTATAGGGCCTCGCCCTTCTTCCCAATTGTTTTCTTTTTTTAATGAAATATGTTTGAACCAACAGGATTAAAAGTGCATGTAGAAATATTCAATTTCGTTCCTGTTCCCGCCCAGGATGGGTTGGTGTGTTGCTATTAATTGTAGCAATACAAGTTCCACAGTTTGTTTACATTCCCCCGAAGACCTGAAATTACAGAGTGCCTGGACCCCGCAGATTTACAGGCCGGGACAAGTGGCAACGCTCTGGGAACCGATCTAACCTATGTAGCGAACACTTTGAGGAAAGTGACTTTGATTTGTCAAATATGACGATGTTTAAGATATGTTTGGCAAGAAAAAAGCTGCTGCTGTTTCCAAATACGGCCCCATCACTGGCCATTGCAAGGATTTCATGGAACTGGCCAAATTAGGCATTACTCATAAAACCAGGAGCAGCGATTTCAAAGCTTGCATAACAGCAAAATACAGCTCTAGTAATTCTATGACTCTTACAATGTATGACATAATTATCAATCGAATGTCACAGTGACAACACTGGTCTAGGATGTTGTTACAAAGTGACATTGTAACAAAACTTGAGTGTGTTTTTAAAACCATTTGATTCAATTGATAGAAAAAAATGGGTGGAAAACATGCACAAACAAGGGCCGATCTTGTTCCATACCCAGGTCTAGGGTTGAACAGGTTCAGTAAGCTGGCCACTGTTATGTGTATGTCCTGTATATTGCGAGGTGTTCAATTCCATAACCAGATAACATTTGTTTGGATAGCCACCACATTCACGCCTCATCTACACAGCTGTCAAGACCAGCGGGCGGCTGGCCTTTCACATTTTCCAGTCATGTGCCACTGTTTCTGACACTCCACGGCCAGCTTCCAATAATCGGGTGTACAAAATTCCATCTCATTGTACCTTTGTCGTTCATATGGAACCAGAAAATAAGTCAGTCAGAGGAAAATATTTACCATTGTTACATACTGGATACGATCTGAAATAAAGGATATCATAAACACGTGCACTGATGAGAATGTATACGGAAACGTAAATTACTGCCCTCCAAGGGCCCTGAGGTTACTATCGGGTAGGAGTTATACTGACATTGAAAGCTATATTCATAAATTCAAACTTATGTTTAATCATACATAGACCACGCGTATGGGAAGGGAAAGTGACCTGTTTGTTTAGACTTTTATATACCGTGCGCGTAGGCCGTAGCTATTTCAGTGAATGCTAGCATTTGAAACACTACAAGACCTAGCCCACCTACACGCTATTCCAATTTATTGCATTCATGCTTGTTCTTGTTAAATGGAATCTTATAAGGTTTATTAATAGGATATATCACTTTTGTAACGAATTATCATTACCCAGACGGCAAGTTGGGATAGCCTAGCTGTATCACGGCTGCACTCCCGTTCTGGGCGTCCCCTCGTGTGTGTAAGGCTGAATGATCTTTATTATAAACATATTTATTTTACCTGGATTGCCTAGGTAGTACAAAATTACTAATCTGGAGGCTCTCCAGACATACAACGCAACACATGGTCTATGTACAAGACGCACAGGACAAGTACAATGAAAGATACATGTTAAACGGAAAGCATTACAGTCCTATATCTCACAAGAAAGCATACATCGTCAAGTTTATACCTCACATAAAATGTACAAATAACCCATCTATTAACGATTCAAATTAGTTTCAGCAACATATGACACACCAGACCTTAAAAGTGAAACCTCCGAGTATTAATTATGAATTTTTGTACACTTGAAAAAATTTGTTGGTTAACTTCAAGTGTAAAGTCTGTGTTGCCATATAACAGAATTTCCACCAAGCGTTCACTAGCTACATGGACCATTAAGCTTGAGTGAACCCCTGGTGCGACAAGATCTCTAATTTCCTTCAACAGGTTTAAACGGGGGGCAGCATGTAATGGACAAAAGAGAAAGAAATGAATAATATCTTCGACGGGATGACCACAATCACACGATGAAGAGGCTATAACGTTTATTTTGAAGAGATGTGCGTGTAGACCTGAGTGACGTAGACGTAGCTGGGTTTGGCAAATATTGGCAAAACGGTCACCATGAGCGTTGTATGGGGGGACATTATCAGTGGCCAACAAAGTTTGTTTGAGGGTTAATTTGAATTTTGATAGAGAAATAGAGCTACGTATGTCGTCCGGTAGGTCGTTCCACGATTTAATTACTGAAGGCAAGAATGAATCACCAAACCGTTTTGTACGAAATTTGACCTGTCTCAAATACTGCGGTGTTCTAATACTACGACCACTGGTATCGGCTGGTTTTAAGGGTACTATACTTGATAAATATTCGGGACACAATCCGTGGTACATTTTGAAGAAAGCATCTAGTTTGAAATATTTACGCCGGTCTGCTAGAGTTTGCCACCCTAATTCAGAGGGTAGACGGTCAAGCGAGGAGTGGCGGCGAGCGCCCGTGCAGATTCTGGCCGCTTCATATTGCACGGACTCAAGAGGGTCCGAGAGTCCTTTGCTGCAATTATCAAAAAGTACACCCCCATATTCAAGTATTGGACGCACCATAGTGAGATATAGTTTGCATAAGGTATTTCTAGATAGTTTGAATTTCAGTCTCTTCAGGACAGCAAGACGTTTACTGGCTTTATTTATAATTCTCTCAATATGTGCATTCCACGTTAAATTTGAAGATAGAGTTATCCCCAGGTGAGTGTGGCTGGTTGTTTCTGGTATGACTTGATCACCCAGAAGTAATGAAGGATGCTCATATTTGTCGCGTTTTGTCGAAAATATTAGAGGAAGAGATTTCAATACATTAAATAAGACGTGCCAAAGATGACCCCACTGGTCAACTTTTCTCAAATCACCGTTCATGCGGTTCGCTGAGATGGTGGGATTTTTTACAATTTCAATGATGCTAGTATCGTCGGCAAACAATCTTATATCACATGATATGTTATCTGCAATGTCATTTACAAATACAAAAAAAAGGGGTCCAAGAATAGATCCTTGGGGAACTCCGGCTTCCACAGGGAGCCATTGTGAGCAGTGGCCCTGGATGACCACTCGTTGCCGACGATTTGAGAGATAACTTCGTACCCAACGTACCAATGATGCTTCAAAACCCAATTGGCGTAGTTTGAACAATAGTCCCTCGTGCCAAACACGGTCAAAGGCCTTGGAGACATCTAGAAAAACTATTCGAGCTTCGTTGTGGTTTTCTGAACCGTTATAAATATTGTGCAGTATGCTTATTAGCTGATTTATAGTCGAGTCATTTTGTTTGAATCCTGAGTCTTTGGACGTTAATAGGCCTTGACTAACTAAGTATTCATAAAATTTATTAAACACGAAACGGTCCAATACTTGGACACATTGCATAGCAAAGAAATTGGACGGTAGTTAGTTTTGCTTTGTCGGTCGGACTATTTGAACACTGGACATAAATTTGACTTTTTCCCGTTGTCGGGAAATGAAGATGACTGCATTGAAAGATTGAATAGCTTAAGCAGTGGGTAGCTGATACCAGGAAAAAAGGAAATTATCAATGTTACCGGGACCAGTTGCAGAGCTTGTTTTGAGGGATAGCAGAACTTTTTTTAACCTCTTCTTCAGTGAATATAAACGTTTTGAGCCTCTCATTAGTACGATATTCGAAAGTAGGTAGAGTAAAGCTATCATCAGCTTCAAGCTTGCTCTGACTGGCGAAGTACTCATGAAAAATTTCGGCTTTCTCTATATTATTTGATATAACATTTTCATTTTCAATTAAAGGCGGTATATTTTGATGGATCTTGCAACCCAGTATGGATTTGGTAAGGCTCCACCATTTTTTGGGGTTTAAATTTTTGTTATCTAGATCATCTCTCAGTTTTGAGAAATAAGACTGGATAGCAGATTTATTAGCGTTTGCAGTTATGTTACGAAATTTCTTATAGATTTGATAATGGACATCGTATTTAGTTCGTTTGTAGCGCCTCCATGCACGATCACGTTTTCTCCTCATTCTTTTAATAAATGAATCCATCCAGGGTTTTTCTTTTGGTCTCACAACGATTTCTTTGCTTGGAATATAATCTTTGGTAATGCTGAGGAGCAGATCAGTCCAATAGGTTGCAATATCATCAATGCTGTCAAAAACACTAAAGCCAGTATCCCACGGAGCATACAGCAGTGAAAAATTTAGCCCTTCGAAATTTGCATTTTTGAAGTCCCATATGGTGCGTTTAAATGGACGATTGCGCATTACAGTTAAAGTAAGGGTACAGTATATAACAGAATGGTCGGATGAAGAGACTGGGGGTAACGTTCCGCTGTTGATGATAAGACCGGGAGTATAGTAATAAGTAAATCTAATAGACTTTCAGTGTATTCAGTGGATCTCGTGGGTTCATTGATAAGTTGGAAAAGATAATTTTGGGAGATGATATTAAAGAGTTTTGTACCCAGCTCGCTGTCAGTATGATCCGACTCCCAGTCTCTACATCTATCGTTAAAGTCACCGAGTATGATAAGGGCAAAAGGGTTGCTTTCCAGTGCAAGAGAAATCGAAATCGAAAGAGTGTCTAAAAATGATCACGGTACTCTGCTGTTTGGCCTGGCGGACGGAAAAAGGTGCCGATAAGGATACTGCCTCGTCGCGTTTGAACTTTTATCCATAAACTTTCAACATTGTCATGTTCATACTCCTTGCAATGAGTAAAAGGAAGTGAGTCTCGCACATACAGCATGGCACCTCCACCTGCACCCGATGCCCTGTCTTTCCGAGGAGGGGGTTGGTAGGCGTCTAGTGAGAGAAGATCGTTAGGAAAACTACTATCAAGCCATGTTTCGGATATCCCCAAGATATCAATATCCTCATTTTGCATTAATAATTGAAGATCGTCTAACTTTCCATCACTTTTAATACTTCTAATGTTGGCATGGCCTAATTTAAGTTGTTTTGTATCAGATGGTCCAGGATTTGGATGGACATCGGATGCAGTCAGGAGGTGCTGAGTTACAGATATGCAAATGTGACGTAAGCATTGGAAAACATTTAACATGAACAATAAAGAAATTAAAAAGATAAAGCACATGGGCACCTTCAAATCATCATTTAAAGACAAACAAACTTCTATCTTAAATATGTCTCTTCGCAAGTTGAAAATACCAATAGCTGCCCGGTGCTGAGCATAATTACAACCCATCGATTATCTCTGAGGAACAAATTCCTGCATAAACAACTTGGGTTATTTTATTGTTGGACACGTATTTGATTTTTGCTTTCTGTTGTAAGAATAATTGAGTACTTTCCGGAAACATGAACATGAACATGAATACAAAAAGATGAAATACAAAATTGTACAAATGAAGTAGAGACTTACGAAAGGCGGAGTTCATTTTATACAATAATTAGATTTAACTGGGAATTATGATATTCATTTTTACAACAATTCCAGATTCCATAAAGAATAACAAGAATTCATATACCGATAACACACAAATCAGTAATGCACCAGGAAAAAAGAACAGTGAGAATTTCAAATGATACGTACCAGGTGAGAATCAATTATATGTAATAGTGTGTATCGTGAGGCACATATATTCTGCCTAACCATGCTCCGGTCTCCGTGTAGTAGAGAATTTATTTCAGTAATAAATTGTACCTAACTTACTGGTCAGCATGTATATGGTACTGTGCCTCACAAATTCTCTGGGGCTAGTAATAACAGTGAATATTTTAAATTGTAGTACTGCACTAGGTAGAATGCAAAAGCGAATAACGCCAGACACACTTGTATCGTACCATCAAATGCAATCAGTTTGACCCGAGCTGGAAAAAAATAATATATTTGACAAAGGGGAAGTTCAGGGGTCAGAAACAAGAATGTGGAATAAATCGCATACAAACATGTGTGTAGCAATGCATGCGCAAAACAACACCGCGCTAAATACAAACTTTACAGATTAAGTCAAACTGGCAGATTTGTCAGAATAGAGAGAAAAGTTTTGTGTTTGTCTGCATTACAAACCTATGACATAGTAAGGTTCTGTCCAGTTCAGGTAAATTTTTCAGGTTATGTAATCAACATTTGAAATATGTACACTCTGCACATGTACGCTGCAGATTGAAATGCAACAAAACTTAACCCCCCAAAATGACGTGTAGCATAATTAAGACCAGCCGCGCAACAAAATTGCAATTGAGAATAATAAAGCAAGATCATGGCAGGAAAGTGATACTGTTTGTTGAATGTTGACTGACAAGTCATTTCATTATTCACACGATTCAGGGGTCAAAGAAGCGATCAAGGTCCTCCTTATTGTGTATTTGCACGATTGGACCTCCAGCTCCCGTTGTATCAGATTCTACCTCACAATGTGGCTTAGAAATCGGAGGGGAAAGACTAGTTGGAGATTCATCAACACACTCCCAAGGACGTTTAATACCAGAGGCAGTATCATCGGGCTTTGGAGTAACCATACCTGAGCTAGGATTAGGAATATTACCCCTGCTGTTTGCATTGGGTTCACCTTGGTCACGCTCCGTTCCATTCGGCATTGTTTGCAGTGTACAGTGGCGGGATTTTCAAACAAGGAAGATCAGGTAGAAATGGTCGTAAAAATGATTCAACCCACCGGCTCGTCAATCCAGAAACTAACTTGTAAGTTCCTCAACACATCATAAATCCATCATAGTATATGTATATCCAAGAACACTTCGGAAAATGGTATTTGATGAGAATTCTGTCACAGCCGAAGCACAGTCTAGAACGTGATGTGAAGCGCCACCTACCGATCTTTTGGACCTCTGCTGCTTCAGCTTATTTTATTAATTCTTCTTCATCGTCATCAGACCATGTACATAAAAAACTCAATTCATACTATTCGGTATCACTGTGCTCTGTTGTATCTGCCATAACTCTTGGCAAACTGAAGGTACTCTAGCTTAGAACCATGGCCAGCGGGTTGCGTTTGTGACGTCAGTAACACTTTCCCATTTCGGGCCATGATCGAAGAAAATTCGCGCGTTTTCCTGTCGCAAATGTGATGCACTTTTGGAGCTAAAAAAAACGCTATTAAAAAATGACATTTTACATTTTGGTCTTCAGTTATCATTTCTAACGACCCTAAACATCAACTTTCTAATTGGTGGTATCCATTCAATCAATTTGGATTTTCAACCATGTGCGGTAAAGAGAGAGGGGGGATCTGTCACCTGTCATGAATTTTAGTTTGTCTTATTCTGTGTTACAATTTGTTTCATTTGAACGTTTTAACGGAACTATAAAATTCAATTGATTGCTCCAATTTTGATGTGTATGTCCGCATGTAGCAACCACTCAAAGTGATAACAACACATCTTTATTTCATGTTCGGAACGAGCGGGACTCGAACCTGCAATCTTTGGCACCAATCGCCTAGCTGAAATGGGAAACGCACATATCCACTCGACCAAATCCCCATTCCTAAAAAAGAATGGTTCAATGGAGGTAGTTATGTGCGAGTGCCATATCAACACGGTCATGCAGTATATTTACTGAGTCGGCATATATTTCCAGAATCGGGGACTTAAATCCACCAGCATTAAGGAAATGCCGAAAATATATATTTCATGTTCGGAACGAGCGGGACTCGAACCTGCAACCTTTGGCACCAGTCGCCTAGCTGAAATGGGAAACGCACATATCCACTCGACCAAATCCCCATTCCTAAAAAAGAATGGTTCAATGGAGGTAGTTATGTGCGAGTGTTTGCTCAGGCTTTGTCACTGGGCGTTGACCAATCTCCATATTGGCACATGGAATTAGACATATTTGATTGAATCGTGCGTTACGCTTGACTAATTTCACCAATGCAGGCCTGGAAACTTCCATCGACCTAAACAAGGTGACGTGAGGATATCTCATGAACTTTTTATTTTCAACCAATTAGAGTGCTTGTTACGCAAAGAGACAGCATCATGAGCTTACTAGCGGTATAAAACATCATGCAGGTAGTCAAAGACAAACACTAAGGCCGCAAACGGGCAACGTTACCTTAGTTTTGGCGTAAATTTCGGACAAATTGCGACAAAAACAGGTGGTTGTTAGTTTTTATTTCTTTGACTGGGAAATACTCTTTTTAAACACATAATGGATATACCCAGTCACAAGTATTGACGTTTATCTACAATACACGGTACACACTCGCAAGTAAAAAAAAAAAATACTTGCGAATGGTGAGTTTATGAATGGTGGCTTGCGGTGTAAGCGAGTACACTTGCAATGGTGGCAAATGATGTTCAGAGTATAGGGAGATTATGGCTAAAGTTTGACACTGCATGAAGTCGGACATTTAAGCTTTATGGTTTCCTTTGATGAATACAGGGGACCGTCAGTTAATAAAAAGAGTTGTGTTGGTTGCCAAAGATTCCGTATTTATTACCTTATGAAATTATAATTTATTTGAAATCTTAACGTGCTGCGCACTAGTCACATACCAGAAGAGGGAACAAAAATGTTTTTAGAAATGAAGTTCTTAAACAACCTCATCATTTCATAATTAAGCTTTCCTTTGTGATATGTATATATATTCAATACATGAAAGCAGCTTAGTCTTTTTCATGACAGCACCTGGGACGCGTGCTTGAAAATTAAATTGAATTCATGGAAAATAATCAAGTTCCTGTGGTATTCAGCTGTGTTCGAGTTTGTGTGATTTTTTTATTTCATCTCAAACAACAACGTTCAGGAAAAGCAGGGCAGACATTGAGAGATGCCAAAGATATATAAAACGTGACTTTCACGTGACCCTGAAATGACCTTGAACACCCAAATCTATCTATAAACAGCTTTTTATGTTAATTTCCACCCAGATGTTGATCCATATATCCAAAATGGCCATTTTATTTGAAATCAATGAACTCTGAGAATTATCATGAGATAAAATTACTTGGCATATTAACAAAAATTAACTGATCCAGAAACACTGGGTGAAAATAATATTTCTCCAAATAGCAGAAAAGTGTCTAATTGCCTCATTAAAGTATGTCCACCATTGGATACAGCAAAAGGAGTCTTTGATTTAAAAAGTAACGTTTGTTTATTTTTATCTGAATGAAATTATTGCGAATTAAAATTATAGCCTCGTTTTCATTTTTTCAATCCAAGATGACTGCCAGCAATGGGTTTCTTGGCTAACGTATTTTTGTAGCAGTCTCTGTCTCCTAATTTTCAACACATTTTTCGTGAAAAAATGCGTATATGTACTACCGTGCGTTACTCCCTTCATAAGCTTTTTATATGGATCTCCTAAAATTATACAAATAGAAGACGTACAGTTTTATCAATTAAACATGTTAACATTTTGTAAACTATTATGAAAGCAGTATTTCAAATAGCTGGAGCTGACTATCAGATTCAGATAATAAAAGTACATTTATTTAATACATTTAGCATAACACGTAATATCTACACCATATTTAAAAATCTCCTGAAAATGCGAAGCCACGCCACCTGAAACTTGGACCCATATTCTGCCCCCCAAACACTCTTTGCTATTTGGTTTTCTGAGCTGGTGTAAATTTAGTGGCCTTTTGACATTTTTAGACAGAATTTGATCAAATTAGAAAGGAAATTGTCTTATGAATAATTAAAGTGATAAAGCAAGGAAAGTGTTAGTGGCAAAGTCAGGCTATTTTTAGGAGGTTTCAGTTAGAAAGTTTGAACGAGCGAAAATAGGTCAGTGAGCGTGGGGGCCGTCATTTTGATTTATATTATCATCGACGAAAATATACAAATACAAGTCTACAGTATGTCGGGACGTGGATTGCCAAAGAGTAGCAGGGATGCAGGACGAGGGACGGCAGCAGGATGGAGGTCTTCTAGAGGAGGGGGTCAGGTAGTAGGGAGACAGGTCGAGTTGGGGCGGGAGCGGACAGGAGGGGCGGATGAGAGCAGGGTAGAGCTAGGAGGAGGGGGGGGGGGTGAGTGGGACGGCGACATACAGTGTGAGGGTGCTGTATGTGTATGTGGGTCGAGTTCAGTGCTGCAGGACTAGCCTGCTCTCTGAATGAGGCGAGGGAGAAAAGTTTCCAGTTTAGGTGTGGGAAGTGCAGGACAGTGGAATTTCAAACATGTTAACCATGATGATCTTAATGATTATTCTTCAGTTGCACCATTGAATAATGGGTTTGGCACTTTTGACGATATTGATGACAAAACATCATATTGGTTTTACTTACAGTACAAATCTAACTTTCAGGGATTATTACATGTCGTGACGTCACCATCCATCCAAGCTAGGACAAACTACGGATGAAATCAAGATTTAAGAAACTCAAAAGGAAAACAATGCAACTGTAGCAACGTTACAAAAGTACAGCGAGAGAGTGTCACATCTCTCCAAGTTAACAAGAAATTTTGCAACCTTGGAGATGCTGCCAACCACAAACCTATTTGTATTTATTTTCGGAAAATGCGATAGCAGATTGGCCAACATAATATAAATCGCAAAAATGGAAGTCTATAACAAAAGCTATCCTTGACTATGTGGCTATGCTGTTTCCCTGAACGACCATGCCATGGCTATGCAGCTATGCCATACTCAGCCTATGCTCTTTCCCCATACCAAGTTAACCCTCTGTTCCAGACAAGTTGAAATAAAATACCGTGTTTGATATGACTGGACTGCAAAATAAAGGCACACAACAGCTACTTTCTCCATAATAACGTTCCGCCAACATTTTTTATCAGGGAAAGGCGGCTTGAAACTCTTTTTTTTTCTTTTTTAAATTATTTAATGTCTCATATTTAGGGTCGGGACTTGGGCCTTTTCAGTGGCGTAGGTCGGGTTACCGGAACCACACATATATTTTTGTTAGGCCTTCGGTAACTTGGACATTTGTTGAAACCTGTTTAAATTGATGTTCTTTCCTCTTTTACAGATTACTTCCTTTCACATCAGTTAAATTTGTTACCTGGGCACAGCCAGAGGCACTTGAAGTCTTAAAAATTTCTCCCGTTATCCACAACAAATAAAGATATTAGACAGACAAAAAAAGAAAACATCGAAACATTTTTCTCTACCGTTAGTCATTACTATTTCCTGCACAACACGAATAATGGCTTTGAGCAATGTATGAACGCCATTCGTGTGCTGTCGAGTCCCCAGCGACCGCAGCCGAGCAATCAGACTATAGGGTACTGCCACCACTGGGTAAAATTAAGATAAAACGCTGGGTAGTTTGCACAGAGTGGTACTCTGCAAATTGCAGACTGGCTGGTCTCGCTCTCGAATGGCAATCAGGTCTGTATATGTAGAAAGGGTCAATTTTTTGTGCTGTATTCACACATAAATAAAAGCCGCTCAACATGGGTAACATTTGGAAGGAAAAATATCAAAATAGCCTTGTTTTGTATGAGTAATCGCAGTGTACCAATCTGCAGAGATCGATGGGTACGACTAAACACCGGATTGCAGCTAAAATACCGGATTGCAGTAACGGATTACTTAATATGCCCAATTTCAGTTCAAGATTGCACTTAAAATACCGGATTTCAATGCTCAGATTGCACTTAAAATACCGGATTTCAATGCTCAGATTGCAATAAAACTGTACAAGATTGTACTTAAAATACCGGATTTCATTAATGTAGTTCTTTCTAGAATATTACAAAAAAACAAAACAAAAAAAAACAAAAAAAAAAAAAAAAAAAAAACTACACTTTTTTTCACTTTGACAGAACTTAAACAACTTGAAGGGTTTGTTTTAAACACAAGACACAACTTTGCACAATAGACACCTGTTATGTCTGGGTGCCAACCCAGACATTTTGTTTTTCCAAGAATTTTTTATTTCTTTCTCTTTGTCCGGAGTTTTTCTCGGACCCTACTATTCTGAAAACCACCAAACTCGCCATGGTGAATGACCCACCAGTGAAATTAGGCACCTGACTTGGACTAGTCATGATGATTAAAATTATACAAATAAGGGACAATCAAAATTTTAAAAGCTCCATATCTTTTAAACTGTTGGAAAAAGACACAAAGTGCTAACTTACAGATATAGGTTTGAGACAACTGGCAAATCCAATAGCATACAAACAAAACTTGTGGAATTTTAATGTACAATAAATTCACCATATTTCTCCCCAATCCACATACAGGCCTTGAACTGCTTGCTCTATGACCGATTGCTTGACCTCCATGGTGCGAGGCAACCATTTTGCATTTATAATTAATTAGCTTGAACTTGTCTCACAGGTAGCTTTCTACCCATGCTTGCTAGGTGTATGCTTTGGAAGGTTTGAGTCTTGTAGCAAATTGGGGGGGGGGGGGACTCCCAACAACTGTGTAGTGTGGCTCTCAATAAAATACAGAGTATCTCTTTCTGTTCATGCAGAAACAGATTGACCCCATGCTGCCATATGTACCAGGCAGGCTTTAGTTTCCACCAGTGCAGAACAGACCTGCCAATGCACCGTGACCAAAATTGGTGTCCTAGCTGGCCTGTTTTTGCCTGAGGCAATGTCAGTCTGCCGAACTTATCAGTCCCAAGGGAACTCAGGCTCCAGACTTCTAAGCAGGGCAAACCAGATTGTACCCTCTGTTAAAAATAGACTACATGCAGAGCTGAGTCGGCCAAACCAAGCAGGGTAGAATTTGTGTCATCTCAGTGGACACTTCCATGTCTTTGTTTTCTTGTAACCAGTGAGATGAAGCCTGTTCTTCATAGCCAATACTGAAACAGTATAGTTTTGTCTTTGTTCATAGGTACATGTTTATGTAGTTTCCTGAGAGCTTCTGTTAAAATCTGTTTATGTAATAAAAGAACAAAGACAGCTTTGTATTGCATGTATACACATCCCCTTGAATTACAATATGTATACACTGTACATATATATGTGCATGTATGAATAATGTACATATACATGGCACACATACTCATCCACACAGCCCAGAAGGGCTGAACCTCTCAGGAGTGGGCACTTTTCTCTGGTCCCATGGGTGACTTTTCTCTGATGCCAAGGGTGCACACTTTAAAGAGGTTTCACTCTATTAGTAAACACTGGAATTTTCTTTCTTTCTTTCTTTCTTTCTTTCTTTCTTTCTTTCTTTCTTTCTTTCTTTCTTTCTTTCTTTCTTTCTTTCTTTCATTCTTTCTTTCCTGCCTGCTTCACAACCAAGTTGGTCTGGAGATTTTCAAGCACTATTTTCCCGAAAACTTGCTATGGCGACTGACCTGACCTGTGGAATTGTGCATCTCATTTGGAACAGTCATGATCTTTAAAAGTATGCAAATTTCAAACTTAGGAATTAGAATTTTAAAAGCTACACATCTTCCAAAATATTGTAGATACCCAAAATTTCAATAGGCATATATAGGTTTGTGACACCTGCCAATATAATGGACAGTATAAGTTAAGTAGAATTTCAAATTATGCTAATAAGGGGCTTTGAAAAGTTTCAAAGTTGAATATCTCCAAAACTATTATACATATAGACATGCCATTTCAATAATTTTAATTTATAGGTTTGTGGCAAATCCGCATCCAATGAACCGTGAACCAAAGTTGTAAGGTTTAAATTAATGCAAATTAGGTAAACATGTAAATATAAATCTTGAATAACTTCAAAACTATCATAGATAGAGGTGCAATTCCTACTTCAATTTATGGGTTTGTGGCAAAGCCCCATCTAATAAACCATAAACCAAAGTTGTGGGCTTTCAATTTATGCAGAGTAGGCAAATACACAAAATTAAAATGTTAAATAGCTTCAAAACTGTAATAGATACTAGCTTCATTCAAACTTCATTTTATAACTTTGTGACATGGCCACATCCAATGAGCCAAGAACCAAAATTGTAGCATTTTACTTTATAAAAATTAGGCTAATACCCGAATTTTGGATCATGTTGAACAAAGGCAAAGTGTAGCATTTCAAACTGGTCTTATTTTGAAGGCACCCAAACAGATTTTCAGTGAAGCAAATCGTCTTTTCTAGTTTTATTTCTTTTCTTTCTTGTCATTTTAAAAGAAAATTACACATAACGTAAACTGTTTCCTTGCCTTACCGAAAAAAAATTAACATCTTACTGACTTTTTGTTTTTGTGTTTGTTTCTGTTATTATTATTTTTTACTTTGATACTATTAGTTATTCACTGTTTTAGTGTGAAATACAGGAAGTATCTCCCCCAAAGACAGCTGTATTACCCGAGCCGAGGGTAATACAGCTGTCTTGGGGAAGATACTTCCTGTATTTCACACTAAAAACAGTGAGTGACGATTTTATCCCATTTTTTATGATGTAATTTTATGCCCAAAAGAAACACATGTTCGACCCGCTGCTGCTGTAGTTCACTTCACAGTCCGCCATTATGTTGTCGTCTGCAGCGCGTCAAGGCTTGAATCGCATGACAGAGACTTCTGGTGGCTGATCGATGCACTAACCAGATAGGGAGATACAGCGAGAATACCGCTGTATTCCCCGGCCAGTTACGAGAATACCGCTGTATTCCCCGGTCAGTTTCAGGAATCGCGCTGTATTTCACCTTTGCAGTAATTAATGCACAAATAAGGGTAATACAAAGAGTGTACCATAGCTATTAACCAATCAGAAGCCAAGGATTCTATCAAAAATGGGATAAAACTTAATAATAAAGGATTGCAGTAACGGATTGCTTGACATGCCAAATTGCAGTACAAATTGTACTTAAAATACCGGATTGCAATACTGCAGTTCTTTCCTTTTTATTCCAAGAACATTACCCAACATTACAAAAAAGAAACCCAAATCATACGCTTTTTTTTTAGTGTAATATAACGATCGACGGGTGTATTAATTTTCGATCGTTCACATATGTAATATCAAATCGTTGCCTCCAGCACCAGTAGCAAAACGGAGCAAAACACCGATCTCCCGTCGGGCATGTATGGGCTAACTGGTAATTGCGCATGGTCCAGGGTTACCATAACAGTGCCCAAGGCGAAGCACGGATCAATGATGTCACATACGTATGTTGTCGCTATAACTGAACGTACAGCGTACGTCGTAAATAGGGCGGCTGCCACGTGGCAATAATATACATAAGGACAGCTAGTGGTGATCACAAGGTGTTTAATCACAAATCATTACTGAAAAATAACCTTGTATTTACCGAAGCATCTGGTCAAATGATGCCTTTCTGTTGGGATGAATACAAATAACAATGCAACCGACCTGCAACTGCACGTATCCAATCATCGCACATACTGCCATACAGAAAACAACAACATATGCAATGACCAGCCCCGCACAATCACAAGTCGGCTAGAAGTAGCAAATAATGCACTTGTTTTTAACTCTGACGCTTGGTTTGAAGCAGGTGACGAGGGTGGAGATAGTGGTTGATATGCATGCACAAACCAGTTACATGCAAATTCATTCTTGAAGTGTGATTGCATGGATGGGTCACGTGATACTTTCACAAAATGTATGCGGTACGCCGTATGCATATTAATTTCCCGCCACAAAGCACGGGGTTGACGCCAGGCGATCACGGGGGCGGGTCACATGAACGTCACAGACAGGACATATCTTCATTTCTCACAAAATTAGCGTGTTTGAGAAATTTTATTTCACAAATACCAAACTGGTCTTCATCTAGTATTTCCCGAGCAACGTATAAAGAAAAAAATCCATGTGCCTTTAATAAATATTCTTTATTTCCAAAATATTAATAATATCCCGCTTGTCCCTACAAATGCCAAACTGGTCTTCATTTAGTTTTTCTCGAGCCACGTATTAAGAGAAAATTCCATGTGCCTGTAATAAATATTCTTTATTTCCAAAATATTAGTAATATCCCACTTGTCCCTACAGGTACCGCCCCGTATCTCGCCATATCCCGCCAAGCGAGACTAGGAAATCAGGTATGCAGTTGCGGCGGGAAATTAATATGCATATCTTCCATTGAATCAGTCCAATTACAGATTAACAGTTGGTATGTACCACACATGCCACCATAAGGAGAAGAGCGATCAGCACAAAGCAAAAACACAACAAAAACAAAAACCAAAGTAAGTGCAAATGTGGACTCCTGTGTGTTTAGCCCAGTGACATATGATGGTAATACCGTAACAACTTGTCTTTCACTTTACATTATTTGTATGCAGATAAGTCCTCCTCACTGGTAATAGCTATCACACGGAAAGGTCCATTGTCCTTCACTTTGATTTTTATTTTGCCATTTTTCGTCAAAGAGTCAAAAATGTTCCCTGCCGCTTGAGGCATTTGGCCTTGTAAGCCAGTGTAGCGCAAAACGCGTCAGATCCTCAGTGAGGAGCAGATCAGTACTTGGCTTAATTTGAATACACGGGCCCTCATCCTGTAGTTCGAGCGATGATAGAAATACTTTATTGTGTACAGAGCCCTCTGCTGGGACCAAATACATACAGTCATCAATACAATGACCTCAAGCGGTCGGCAGTTAAATAAAACAAGAATAAAATAAAGCTATTAAAAGTATCCAGCATTAAATTAAGTACACCACTTTATACTACTAAAGTGTCTTTCGTGAGGTAAATAATGTGCACATGACTAATTTACAAGTGGAAAAAAAATGAATGTCCATAAAAAGTTGAATGTCCAGCCTTGTACCTCACACATTATCAGCAGATTTTCTGCTGTACTATAATCATGATAATAAAATGTAGCACCTAGATGACAAAGTTAAATGTCCATAAAAAGTTGAATGTCCAGCCTTGTGCTGGTCACATTCTAGCAGATTTTCTGCTGTACTATAATAATGATAATAAGATATAGCACCTAGATGACAGTAGAACAGTGTACCTCACACATAATAATGTTTTTACATGTACTCATCGTGCTCCATGTATACTTCTAGGCCATCAAGCACTTGGTATATGATACTTATCAAATAAAATAACGTACTATATATATATGTGTATATATATATATGTATATATATATATATATATATATATATATATATGTATGTATATATATATATATATATATATATATATATATATATATATATATATATATATATATATATATATAAATACTGTTCTACATCATGTCTGTGCGGGTTGCACACGACAAGAAGTCGACTAGAAAAAGAAAAAGGATTCATACAGGGTGAGTCACAAGACTGATATTGGTTATAGGAACTCTTTGCGCTTACTGAAAGCTTCATGACAAAATTTTGCTGTTCCCCTTATAGTGTTGCCCTCTGCTGTCGTTAAGTAAAACAACAAAGTGTTTGCATGTGATTTGTACTTCCTTCAAAAGCTTCCTTCTTTCCACCTGATAGAGTTTACAGTGTACCAAAAAGTGCACATTGTTTACTAAAATTTTAGAAAGTTTATATAATCTTTCTTCAACTGGGATTTTGGGCCGGCAGTATCTCCCTGTTTTAATAGCCAAACTATGACCACTGATTCTGAAATTAACCAAGGCTTTTCGGTGATCAAAGTTTGGCACAATATTTACATAGTTTTTGAAGGTAAAATGTTCCTGGAATTGGGCATAAGTTCTTAATTTGTCACTTATATTGGTTACTTTGGACCAGTAATTTCTTTATTTCCTTTTGTACTCTTTGATTAGTTCATGTGGGGTTTTGTTATTAGTATCTACCAGTGATTCTAGATTTGATACAGATTTCCACCAAGAGAGGCTTTCTTTTTCTTGCCCATGTGTGGCTGCCAGCAGGCCAGTGGGTGGAGCTTTTACAATGCAATTTAACAACCCCAATTCTCCACGTACTGCCGTAGAGGTAGCATTTTTGTGGACACCCAGAATAAATTTACTGAAACTTAAAATGACACTTTCTCTAATGAATCTCTCGCAATTTGCAAAAGTTTTATCAAGGGTACTGGCACATAAGGAGGTCCCCCATACCTCACTGCCATGAAGTATAATTGGTCGAATTAGACAATTGAAAAGATAAAAGGTAGTTTTAGGAGAAAGGCTATTTGCGTCAATTGTACATTTGAGTTTGAAAGTTGGTTTCATAGCTTAGTTTTTAGTTCTAATTTGGCCTTTGTGAAGGAACCAGCATTGCTAAATTGTGTAGTTAAGCATTTATATGATTTGACACATTCAATGTGATGACTACCATACAGAAATAGGCCTCTTTCAAGTTTACCAGACTTGTTGAATATAATAACTTTTGTTTTGGAGAGATTAACTTTCCGTTTCCACGATGAGCAGTATTTGTACAATTCATTGAGACAATTGTGCAGGCCTTCACTGGATATTGGATAATAAAACCTTATCATCCGCATATAATAAACATTGAATTTTTGTATTGCCTGCAAAAACAGTGTCTGTGCTATTTTTGTCTAAGATCTCTGGGACATCACTGATGAATAGATTGAACAGTGTCGGGTTTAGGATTTCACCTTATCGCACTCCTTGTTGGACTTGAAATGATGGTCTGACTCTTTCAGATAGTTTAATGCAGCTGTAGCTATGGCTATACATCATCTTTATACTATTATAAAAATTTCCACTGATACCATTTTTCAATAATTTGAAGTATGACCCACTCCACCATCTTGTGTCACAGGCTTTACGAAAGTCAATAAAACAGGCATTAAGCTTTTTATCTCTTCCTTGAGTGTTCAATCAAATGCTTCAAATTAAACATGTGATCGGAAGTCCGTGCCTTCTTACGGAACCCGATTTGTTCCTTGGGGATGGAATTTTGATCATTTATAAATTTTGTGAGTCTGTTATTAAGAACGCTGCTGTACATTTTGCAAGATTACTGCATTGTGTTATGCCTCTGGAGTTCTCGGGAAAATGGTAGTTGGGGGGTCTGTCAAAAATTGTGCTCCAGTTTCAAGCATTTCGTTTAAAATGCATCGGGTCCAGCTGCTTTATTTGGTTTCAGGTTTTTAACAACACTTTGTATCTCTGACACTTTCATACTAAAATTCAGTTCATGAAATAGTTTTTGTTTTTCCATGTTTTCAATTTCTCTTACAATGTTTGTCTCGATGTTTGGGTCAGAGCTAGGAGCTGCTTGAAAAAAGCCTTTAAAATATGTGTACCATTGTTCTGGTTCTATGATTTCATCATTATTTTGATTGTTCTGGAGTCCGCGCAATTTGTCAACCATTTTCCAGTACTGAGATGGATTATTTGAATGATAGTTTTCTAATTGTTGTAATAACCCTGCTTTAAATTCACGCTTATTTTTCTTAAGGATTTGCTTGTACTTCTCCTTCACTGCAAAGAGCCTGCTTCGAAATAGTGTATTATGTGTGTGCCTTTGCAAACGTTTGCTTAGAGATTTACATTCTTTTCGAAGTTCATTACTGGATGAGTCAAGCCACGGTTGGTTTTTTAGTTTTATTTTTTGCCTTGCAGGGTTTCTTTTTTCGCAAGGAGTAATCAGCTGCCTTGTACACTATACTTGTAAATTTATTAATTATGTCTTCAGAAGAACAATTTTGCAAAAGATTTTTGTCTTGAATAATTTTGAGTTTGTCTTGCATGACCAGGTCCAACAATGCTTCTCGAAATTTTTGTGGGGATTCTTTATCCCATTTATATTGATTAGTCAATTTTCGTATTGGTAGGGATTTTTTATTTGTGCTTGAATATGTAGAAACTATTGAGAATGAAATAGGGCAGTGATCTGAGAAGGTTTCGTACCATTCAAGGACTCTGAAATAAGTGATTTTGGCGAGTAAAGAGTAATGAGCAATTCCATTGTCAATTGTACTACTGCCGTTATACTGATGGGAGGTATAATTTCCAAAAGTATCTCCAAAAGTCCTAACGTTCAAAATTCTCATACCAGTTGTCTTACAAAAGTTGTAATAACGTTTTCCCGTACACTTTACAAATTTTGTCACAATTGAGTTTTTTCGGCAGTTTTTTTTATCAGGTATATAATCAAGGGGTAATGGTATATGCCCTTCAGTTTCATCATTGTTAACATAGTCTAGCTCCTCTCCAGTCCTAGCATTGAAGTCCCCAGTTATGACCACTTTGCCTTTGGTCATAAAATGTGCAATGTCCTGTTCTAGTTTATCAAGTGAATCTGAGTTTTCACGAAGGGAGTATGATGAATGTTCAGGACTTTTGTATACAAATGCAAGATAAATGTCATTTTGCCAGTGGAAATATTCTCTGGATAAATTTAACTAAATAGTATCTTTAGGGATGTTTGGGGAACTTACACGTGTCACACTCTTTGTAATATCATCTTTTACAAGGGCCACAAGACCACCTGAATATTTTCATGCCGGCCTTAATTTGGGTCAGTTTACCTGTGCTATAGTTTTGTACCCATGTAGGCTTATGTGAGAACTGTCATTGCCATGTATTTCAGTGAGTCCTATTATGTCATGTTCTCTCAAAAAATTAAATCTTCAGAAATAAGTTTATTACCCAGTCTGTCAATTGAACCACCCTGAATGTTTCAACAACACACTGTTAGATCATGTAGTCTCATATAATCCTAAGCTTTTTGCGTCTAATATGCATTATACCGCCAGCTTTGTTGCTGATGATCATATGACCGTTGTTTCCATCCGTATTTCCATCCGTCGTGGTAAGGAGAGTTGCCATTGCGATGACAGCCTTGCTTATGGTATTACATTCTTCTTGGTTGTAATGATATCGCCGGAAACTTCTGTTGTAGCCACAATTGTCTGCACTAGAAAAACGCTGTTGCTGTCTGGAACCGCTACCAGATTCATTGTTTCTGTTGCTGGTTATTTCATTTTGTCTAGGCTTTAGAGCCAGACAGGTACGTAATGTTCCTCTTATATTGGCTGCCAATATCTTTGTACCTTGCGTATTCAGGTGAACACAGCCATTCTCAAAGTGCATAGAGGTTGTTCTATCATTCTCCAGTAAGTTTGAGTTGTCGCAAATATACACATTGTCGCTTTTAAAGAGTCTCTGTTTAACAGCAATGTTTGTAGCCTGAGTTTTGAGATTTAACTCCTGGTATCCTCTTCTCGCTGGTAGGAACACAACGATTTTAGGCTGTGGAAACTTTTCCTTTGTCTTCTCAACCAGTTTGACTAGCCCATCTGTACAGTCTTTTACAGTGTCATCTGGTAACTCTATGTCATTAGACATCTGATGAAAAATTACCACTGCAGGCGTTGTGTCCTCGTGTTCCTCTATGAATTTTTATACCTCTGTGACATGGTACTTTTTTACTATCTTTTTGTTATTACCGTACAATAGTTTGTCTGATTTGATGCCTTTCGATATAGAGGTACCCACAAGTAGGATATTTTTGTTCTCATTACTGGTTCCCTCTTCATTCGCTTTTTTCTTGCTGTTGTTTTCTTGACCAGTTTGTGAAGAAGGTTCTGTGAGACGTTCTCTTTGATCGTGCAGCTTCCAGGCCAAGAGCTCATCCGTTGCTTCGTCAAGTTTTGTTACCATTTTTGTTCCAGCTTCTAGATTAATTCGACTTTCTGTTATACTCTTTTCTCTGCTGCTTTTAGTTCTTCGATCAGCTTCTTTTTGCTTTCCTCTAGCGTGGTGGTATTTAAGGAGTGTTCAGTCTCCACACGCTTAATGCGTCTTTCCTGTATTAGATTATTAGCACTCAGCTCTCGTATTTGATCTTGCATACAGGAGTTATCTTGTTTTAGTCATGTAATAAGGTCTTGATGGTCACAAGGAACAGTCAGTTCTTTTGCCTCCTTTACCCTGGTCAGTTCCTGCTTAAGGTTCAGTATCTCCGAATGTAGTGTCTTGTTGAATTAAAAATATTATGTGACATGCCTGCGGCGCATTGTAATTTAACGTGTTAACAGAATGAGAGAAGATTGAACCAGAATAAATGGCCATGTGGCAAACAATTGTGATGAATCAAGTCTACATAAAAAATTAAGAACATTACCACTGACATTGGAAACAATTATGATGGAGCTGCAACATTTGCCTGAATAAAAAAATAGCTGGACTGGTGGACGAGAAGTGGTCATAGCCAAAAACAGTTGATCATTACATTCTGGTATCTGGCACGCATAGATACTGTGGACAGAATTGCTGATCCATAAGGTGTATCAGAATGGACAGTAATGTAAGGCAGTAAGAGCAACAAGCCTGCAGTGCTGTCTCATTTGAAGTCTAAATTCATAACTTGGCCAATCCCAAATGAAAATCAGTTAATTACCGATCACTTCCAGAGGAAAAAAAAGGATTTCCTAGAATCATTGGATCTTTATATGGCACACACATCCAAATTCATGCACCTTAAAAAATATGCCCAATCTTACGTAAACAGAAAGAAATTGCGTTATATACAACTACAAACAGTCCGACGTAAGGATATGCTTTTCATACACTGTTTCACAGGCTTTCTTGGAAGCTGTCATGACTCAAAAGTGGTAAAAATTCAGACTTATGGGAAAATGGATCTTTGCATTGTGGGATGCACACATCGTGGCCCATGGTTGTTATCCCTTTCTGTAGTAATTTAACCCTAATCTTGACAATGGGCATTTAACAACGGCGCCAAAATAACTTGAATTATCTCTTATCATAAAACAGAGAGGTAATTGACCGAGCTTTTGCCCTCTGAAAGGGAATTTTGCATCGTACGCAGTCACTTGAAACAGGTGAAATCGACATAGCTCCTAAGGTAATTATGTCATGTCGTGTGTTTCACAACTATTCTGTTCACCAGTCTAATGAAATTGGAGTATTTATGACTTGGGACGTTATTGAAAATAGTATACTAGGACTGACCATTTAGTCTACATATATAAGTCCCTGGAACGGTAATGTAATGCCTTTTTTTAAAAAATCAAATAACAAAAATCATGGCTGGATTGGTCATTGATATACAAACAGTATATGCACATTTTCTTTGGAACCATGCACCGTAATATTTGTGTCCTGTCGTTCAAAACCACTTTCCCATAGCCATTACCATATTCCGCAGTCTGCACTTCTAACTTCTGGCACTACAAAATGGCACTGACCTGCCGTCAAGAACATTTGTTCACAGCCTTTCCCCTTTCTTGTAATCCCAAAGGAACTAAAATGTGAAAAATAGAAAACTGTTCTGCTTCTAAAGAGTTCCCTCTCATACCTGCAAATATCGTTCAGCAGGGTGTCGTACAACTACGACGTATTCAGCTGCAGATGGGCTGCAATAATGTTCCTGCACAAACAGCAAATGTTGACTTTTCAACCCAGTTCATGCAGCAGTAGGCATATCCACAGTTCAAAATCCCACAGTTTATGGGTTTGTCCACGCAAATATAACAAATGCCCAAATCTGCAATAGTAAATGTATGTATGAAATGATCAGATAGAAATGGAGTTTCGTCAATAAAGACTTTTTTCACAGTGAAAGGCCGAATATAGGACTTAACTGCGGGAAAAACTGCTCACGATTTGCATAATTAACCTTGGTTTGTTCTGGGGCCAATATCTGGTTTGGCACCCCAGTTCTTGTCACTCTACTTTTTCAGTGAGAGCAGCCAGAACAGTAGTCTATGTCATTTGAGTAGGATTATGCCTTTTTGAAGTACCCCTAGCATTCAATCAAACACACCCCTGTCTCAAATCAGGAGTAATTTTTTTCCTTTCATCAATATTGAAAGCAAAATGATGATGTTTTGATAATTGTTGAATCCCTCCTTTTGCTGTATTTGACTTTCCTGTGACTGTTGGGTTGGGATTTCGAATGTGTTTAATGTTTTGCCTGAAATATTTGGTCAATATGGCATTAACCATGTTGCCCCGAGGGCTGTGTTCGCCGACTCATAGTTATATTGAAGGTAGAGCTTTGCTGTAATGTTCCACGTTAAGAAATGTCACGAAAATATCGGCCTAATCTTTACTTCTGCATTCAGGTGAGTGCGCTGACTAGTAATGAACGCCAGAAAGTAGCAGGTCTTCCATGTCTCTCCTTATCTTTGGCACAGGTGATAAGTTGTGGCTTTCAAGTGATTGGGCCTAAGTTTTGGAAGAAGCTAAAGTTTGTATTTGATGAAGAATATATTAAAGGTTGAGAGTACTTGTTGAAACCACCAGCCACTAATCACATTGGCATTGGAAACTGCAACTTGATACTTTGGCAAGTCTTGAATCTCTGACTTAACCATATTTAACTTTGCCGTCATTGTTTAGTTCTAATTCGTGAATGTGGGTAATGTTTCTTAGAATTATTTACTACTATGCTTTTCCCTGGTTGCGTGTATGTATCATGTTGATGTATTTCAAGAAACTCGTCTGGCGTCACCAAGCAAGACAAAATCATCATAAATTATCTGTCTGAGGGAAAGTCCTATCACCTGACTATCAGTTGAATGTATGGTCTTGAAATCTAGTTCCTCTCAGGGCGATAATAATTGGGTCCTGTATTTCACTAATGTTCCATGTCAGGCGTTAAACTACATTAGATATCTTTGATTTTGTGTATTTTAACATGTCTAAATTTATAGTAACTTAATGTAGTTAGGGCCAACACCGCAATTAAAAAAAAAAAAAAAAAAAAAAAAGAAGAAGAGACCAAGGTCGTTGCTGGAAAGACCAATTTCTATTAGACCAATCACGTATATCCTCTATGAAGGCTCATGCGCATCTGATTTATAAGTATCTTTGGCCAAATATGCAGTTTTGTACACATCTAGTGAAAAATTGATTTTTAAACAAACTTTTTATATTTATAGCTCAGATGACGTACATTTCAGGGGAGACATAATTTAACTTGTAATCCACTATCCATCCATTTTTGTTGTCTTACCACAGTTACATTTTGGACTTCTCGAAAAGCATCATGTGTATGCTCATCAAGCTTAGTGAGGATCGACCTTGGATATGTCTCTATCAACTTTGTTAAAATGGTCAAATTCTGATGACTTTTGATTCTTATCTTTTTTTTTTTTTTACTTGCCAAAATCCCAAAATCTTCTTCCAAAAATTGTTTGGCCAATGGCTTTATGATTTTATAGGTGCATTTCACAGGTCACATAGACTGATTTGTTCAACACCTACTGTTGTGATGTCTTTCTGTTTTTTTTATGTTTGTCAAAGCTATTTTTGATTTCTCTCGAAAAATGTCATTCAGATTGTGTTAAGACATGGAAAAATGTACGTCAAGGAAGAGTATTAAAAGAAGGTCAATAGGTGATATGCTCCGTAGACTTGGTGTTTAACGAATGTTTCAATTCGGGATCTTGTAGGTAGATATGTATCTTCGCATTGACTACCAAATTTATCAACGGAGATTGATCGAGCAGTTTACAATTTTGAATAATTATCCAAAGTCGTCTGTCAAATTCACATGAAACTTGGGCAGGATGTACCTTGAGTAAGGCTCTATTAAGAATATTCAAATGGGCGTGCTGAAATGAGTTTTAGATTTGAACGAGAATTTTTCATACATCGGTGAAATCGTCGTTCATACCGGGCAGCAAATTGCCTTGAAGTTGGGTATACACATTTCTGAGAATCTTTGTGTACCATTCTATTCATTAGCATGTGTGAGTCAATGGGGACTACAATGTCAATTGTCACTTCATACAACTTCTCAAAAGCCATCAGCTAGCTTCACTTCGAACTTGAAGGGGTTGTCTTTTAGTTAGGTTTTTTATTCAAAACGTCTCACTTTAGTGTTCTTTATATTTTTAAATGACTCTTTTGTTCATTTTCCTATTAGTAAAGGGTTAAAAAGGTCGTGTAGAAGCAGTTGACAAATTATTTTAAAATTGCACAGGCACAACCTTGGTTATCTTTTACAGGGCCACTTCAGTTTGTGCAATCTAGTTCCTTTAGATGCTTATATGCAGGGGTGTTAATAGCTGCAAGGTTTAACAAGACAGACTTACAGAAATGCCATTAATATTGGACGAAGCCTAATAAACAACAATATTCTGAACATAAGTAAGATTTACTGGATACCAAAGATGTCTGACTTTGATAAGCATTTAATGTTTCTGCCTAAAATGATATTGTAGATTAAAGGTTGCGAGTACAGGATAATTGCAAGACACAAAAGCAACAAGGTGATACCTTTACTGGAAGATTCAGGGCATTGGAGCAAATCTTTGACCTAAATTTAGAACAGGTATATGTTTCAATTTATCTTGTTCCCATTAAATGTGATAAACCTTTGGTGTTTACAATCCTAACACATTTAATGCCTGTGCCCTGTTATTCACAGCATAAACTCTTGAACACATTTGATTTGTTTTCCTTGAACGTAACCCTTTCCCTGTCCCACTGGCAAGTTACCCTACAGGAGTACTGGATAGCCTTCACTCTAGACCTAGTTTACTCTAAAATCTATTCTAACTAACTTGTACACTGACACCATATACATAAATTATTGGTGGCTCAAGTTGTCACAAAGGCACATTGCATGTGGTCATGTAATGAGTAAAATAAACAGGCTTTAATGCTGGACCAATGTGATGTCCAGTCGCATTAGGTGTCAGCCTCCACTGAGCCAGTGAAACCCTGTATGGAACGGTTTGGGTCAAATACAAATCAATTGTAGACTCTAATACTCCCCATCCAGTGATTGCAGATTTTATGACTGGCGCTGGACATAATGACCAAAGCTCACAGTGCTTCAGTTGTTTTATCCGGCGAAGGTCATAGGCACTTCAGTCATGATATCTGACAGAGGTCAGATCATCCACACAGTTACTGGATGGGGAGTATTGAAGTCTATTCTATCATGGCTAGACTTAATTTGGCTTTAAAAATTACCCCCCCCCCCAGTATATTCCACATAATACCCAGATTTATCAGCCACCTTGCTCATCGCCGAGTCAAGTGGCACTTCATTGAAATCACTATTAAAGCATAGTTCTGAATTGCGGCTTTGAATTAAGGGATTGAAAGTTAATGCAAGCAAAGAATCCCATTGATTCTACCATTACACACACACACACACACACACACACACACACACACTATTGGACTCTGAGTAAACACTGTGTTCAACTTCAACATCACATTTGGAATCGATTAGTAATGCCAGAAAGTGGTAATGGCAGGTCAACTTTTTCAAATAGAAATTTGCAATTTCGTCAATATGTGACGTTGTATGTATGTAAAAAACGCGTTCCGGTCTACAATAAAAACCTTAACACCCCAAACTGTCAGTTTCCAATATAAAGCATGAGACCACAAAAACTGCACCGTCATAACACACAAAGTTATAAATTGTTTCATGGAGCCGTGGTTAGTTCTGATACCAAAGCTTTGTAATGATCCAAGTGCAGCTGTCTGATTGGCTGTTGAACACTGCCAATGATAGGACACAGGGTAAAGTAAAGGTAGATAATTATAGCTGAATTGAATAGCGTTGGAATTGTTATCACAATGAGCCCATGCAGGCACTTTGGCACCACAATTCTTGTATTTGTTGTACTTCCAACATCATGAATGGAGTGGAGGTACCAGTGTGAGCATTAAAACGTAAATAATATCTTGGCTGTTTGGATAGCTCGACCATATTTGTTGTCTGTATCAGTATATTTAACATATCCACTTACAGTCTTAAATGCTTCATTATGGGAACCTCCTGGGATTAAGAGTAAGTCATAGTAGAAATTTGATGCACTACATCAAATCCAGGTACCATGCGACATTCTATAATATCAATATCCATCGTGTATATATTTTCAGTTATATTCCATGTTGCAGTCGACATTATATGGTATAGCTTTCAGTCATCACGGGATCTCAAGGCATGGACTGGCGCAGATTTTCGAATTGCAACAAATGAAGAAATGAACAATGATACAGTTGATTGCATCTGTCGTAACAAAAGACATGGAATCAACTTAGTATATTATGAAGCCTTTTAACATACTCATTCTTGCAAAGGAAATAAGGTTAATTATTAATTTGCACAAATATGAAAAATTGTCTCTCTCACACCTGCTAGAACAATTAAAAAGCTGCATGATGCTTTCAGTCCTTTATAAACAGTTGTGACTCTTCACTTGAGGTATCGAGGTGAACCGAAGGTAGAGTTGCAGAGTTTGATGTGCTGTCTGATGTAAACGTATGCTACTTAATGAGATTAGATTTGCCACTTCCAACAGTATGTGGGCTGGACACCTTGTCTGTAAGAAGAATTAGTCTTTCTTTTTGTCAGTGTTGCAGAGGCATCTGTGCATATGCATCAAAATCATTTTCATCAATATTGACTGCAACTGAACAGGATTAGGAATTCATGTGGGAATGACGACAAATAAATATGACATTCCTTCTGGTTCTTAGTTTTCTAGTATGCTTACAGAATGTGAGACTTATTTGCCCCAAAAGCTTGCCTCGCCAGGAAATTATAAATTGGTCAGATCAGACAAGTAACAAAATAGATATTGTATGAAATATTGATGAATGATGAAATTAAAATTTGATTACCTTTTTATGTAAATGAGACAAACGTTTCCTACGTTTTGCCAATAGCAATAAAAGTTAAGCTGACTAATGAAATATGTATAAGCAACAAATTCTGCTGCAGAAATCGTAGCACTTATAACAAGTTTCGATTATTTTGCCATTAAAATTATGTATGATGGCACGTGTGCCGAAAATTTGTCATTTTTTAAAGCAGATTTCACATCTTGAAATACAGAGAACAAGTGAGAATGAAAAGGGGCTCCTTCAAAAATCGATAACTCGTAATCATTTCTATATATACAAAAATTGATATTTTGGCCCCGCAAATATCTGCATAGGTTGGTTAGCCTTGTGCATGATCATCACGCCAACACATAACAACCCATCTTATAACCTGACTTGACTGACAAGTCAGCTTATGTAGAAACGAATGAACTGTGAAACAATCACTGCAGGCTGTGATTTGGATAAATTCAATGGACATCCACTCAAGGTAGAATTCTACCAGGTTTTCCTCACTGAATTATTGATTTCAGAGCAAAGGTAGTATGAATTGCAAAAAAAAGTGTCATTTACTATCTCTGCTGTATTTCTGCCCATTCAGGCATAATTGGGGTTGATTAATGATATTTTCTTGTCCAATAATGATAAAATATGATGAAAAAGAGGACAATTTAATATGGCAGCCATGTCAAGGGACCTCATGTGACCTTGACATAATCTTAGCAACGCGCATTCTGATGTCTATTAGTAGTATTGCTGTGGCAAAAGTTCGTAACTCAGAAACTTTCTGAATATATTATGCTCAAAAATTTGTTTTAAGTGAAATTCACAGAATTCATGTGGCCATGTAGATTCCATTAAGAGGCCAACTGATCAAATAAGCTGACTGTTAAGATGCCCACCTTCTGAACATTCTAGATTGCAGCAGACCTCAACAAAGAATGACAACAATGATAAAACTTTAGCAATAACAATAATTTTATTAGCAATAAAAAATCAGTACAAAGTAGGTAAATTAAAATATACACTTATCCATGTATTTCTATAGTAAAACGGTCTGTAGGTAAATCCTAATTCCTGATGAAAGATTATCCGCAGGTACTGTCTCACTGTTCCAAGTCCTATGGCAGGTGCCAAATAGTCGGGTACAAATCCCACAGAGGTACAGATTGGTTCCAATGTGGTACTCAAAGGCGTGGTGCTGTTACAAATCCCACAGAGGTGTAGTTTGGTTCCAATGTACTACATTTAACACCAAATTTCCAAGTCCACATAAAGACACTATCCACACTCCACAGGTACAATGCATAAATGAGTACCTCCTTGGCTCACAGTCCCACTGACTTATATACACACAGCTGCTATCAGGTCTCAGAATTCCCCTCCCCCCAGTTACGAGGGAGCTGCTTTATATATGTAGGCTTAGAAATCTCACCATTATTTCAGAGCTTTCGAATTAGTCACACATCAGCTCACTGAAACCTGTGTGGATCACACAAGGAAATCCCCTATATGAATGTAGGTCAGCGTTCTTGCTCATTCCAATTGTTTTCAAAATCATGAGAGTCACCTCAACAAAAACAGGCCAACTCAGTAACTCTGCACAAACTCCATGAGTACAGTGACCTCTCTGAATCAAAACAAACATCGCATCTATAACACTGACCAACATGGTTGCCATGACAACTGTCCTGAACTGTATTTTATGAAAACAATACATTTTGCAAAAATCAAAGGCATAAAATGTGTATTGTCTGATATAACCTGCCAAAATCCCAGTAGTAAAAAGATTTAGGAATGCAACATTGACCTTTGTGGATCAAGTAATCAGTTTAGGAATCTTGGAGAGACAACCGACGTCTTTTACAGTTTGGACGTTTACATATTAGGCTATAACTATATATATATAGTCACTGCCAAGTATATAATTATCACTATATACATATAGTCCTATACTAGGCAGC
This sequence comes from Hermodice carunculata, assembly GCA_964020975.1. NCBI lineage: Eukaryota > Metazoa > Annelida > Polychaeta > Eunicida > Amphinomidae > Hermodice > Hermodice carunculata. Next base: position 73,987,599 of record OZ026621.1, read on the forward strand.
GTGAAAATGGAAATTCATATCAAAGTATCAGGCAATGCACTTGTATATGGGGAGAATATTTATTATTTTTAATATTGTGTATATATATAATATATTACATAACACAAGTGCAGGTCAACGTGATAAAATCAACGAATATTTGATTGTAAGCAATACATACTTTTTGTGACCTTATGCAAGAAATCTCAAAGAAGTACATACTAGAATTGCACTGAACAAATTTTGTTCAACAGTTTAAGGAAAATGACAAACATGGCATCTCTCTATTGTGTCACATTTTTATGAAATCGTAAATCGTGCTGCGTGTTATTGTAAAACTGCAATAGTGCACTATTGTTCTGGTTGAAACAACCTTTGGAATTATCAAAATCACAGCAAAAATAGACTAAGGTGTCCATGTCGTCTACCTTGGTCCACTTAATGAAATAGTTCAGAAAACCATTATCCATATTCATACCTCTCAACACAACAATGAGAACAGAGTTAAATAAATAAAAGGGCAGAGTTCCAAGCATTGCCAAAACATCAACATTCATCTGTCAATACCAAAGTAAGAAATAAATTTCACTCCTTACTTCATGTAGATAGTCACCCATAAAAGGCAACTTGTCGTTTTAACCCAGTTGTCTGAACTTTTGAAATACTCTCCACGGACTACAGACTTTAGTGTTTTCGAAAACCTACCAGCCTATATATTTAAAAATCAAAACTTATAACTGGCGCAAAGATATTAGAGGCATTGTAAGCCTGGCCCATTTTAGTTTTTCTGACTGTTAGTCAGCTAAGTTAAAGAAGAAGGTAGATCTATATCGTTCTCGTGATGCCTGGCACATAAAAGAACCTCTATTATAGTTAGTTGCAGAACGCAGCTTTCCGCACAACTAAGCCAAAGAAGTATTTATAGAATAGTTCAGAAAAAATTAGCCATATTCTTTAATTAAAACCAGACATTGAGAGCAAAGTGAAACACAAAAGAAGCAGAGATTCAAGTACAACAAAGGATACAACATTTTTGACCCAGTTCAGAATTTGATGTGTGTCTATAGCTTGGTCAAGGATATTTACAGTATGTTGCATCATGGATGTAACTGCTGCAAAGACCACTTGTAAAAAATAAAAAATAACTTCATAAATTGTGGCTCGATCAGATGTAACCCTTCCAACCTAATTCTACAATTGGCCAATACTCCAGATCACAGCAGCTCATTTTGCCAGCAACTGAGCCACTAAGTGGGGACTTAGCCGGCAGCAGCCTAGATAAGTGCCAGATGTTGGTGACTAAGCCATCTAGGGAGTTGAAATATGGCGACTGCTATCCATTCTCAAAGTTTAACATTTCAATTTTTGCTTTCATTTCCAGGATGTTCATTTTCGCCATTTCATAAAAGAACAAAGCAAAATTTTGAAACTTGCTAAATTGTTTTTGTAGTTCAGAAATTGCAGAATCGAAAGCTGTTTACCAGATTAAAGTTGGACTGGTCGTTTTTTTAACAGCCATTCCTAGGTTGGGCTCTCATCCAGTTATCTTCTCTGAGAAAACAAGATGCAAAGGCCTTTGATGTTGACCTTTTCATTCTGAAACAACACAGTTAGCTCAAGTTAAACTGTTACTTGTACAAAACAGGGTAAACATCCCCACTTAAAGGAGTACTGCTGTGATGATTAACAATTTGTGAGTTTTTTATATTACAAATGGGGACCCATATGAGAAAATGCAAACTTTTCCCCCAACTGAATAAGCACATATCAAGTTTTATTAGATATGTAAATCAGAGGTCGTGATGTCACCTGGACTTACTGCTACAGCTAATGCGAAGAAAGCTGAGTGAAACTGACAAAAACATGGAAACCTGACCAAGTACACATATTCCATTGTTACTATGAATGAAGCAGTGTCTATAGATATAAAAATTCACTAAACGGAGATGTTTGTTCATTTAACGAGGATAAATAAGGAAAGAAAAATGCAGAGATCAATGCATACAATCTAACACATTGACAAGATCACAGAGGGCGATTAACAGAGTAGAGAAGTCACTACAACATGCCTGCTAATGTTGTGTATCTCAGCTTTCCCCCCCCCCCCCTTTGTGTATTGTTTAAAACAACCAGTTGCCTTTTATGGGTGCCTGCCTGTGTCAAGTCAGGAGTGAAATTTGTTTCTTCATATTGGTATTTGAAGATGAATGTTGATGCTTTGGTAGCTCTGGAATCTCTTTGTTGACATTGTTGGGTTTGAGATTTATGAAAATGGGTCATGTTTTTCTGTACTATATATGGATGGTGGCATCAAACATCAGAACACCTACTGGAAATGCAGAATAGCTCTAAAACTATATAACTGTTTAGAAAAAAAAAATGTTGCAAATTTGTCAAATGAAAACCTTAAATGACCATTAATGACAAAAGAAAGTAAAATCTATCACTGCTGTTCCCCTGTACTACTTGGTACGATTGTCAACCAATTATTGGCCAATCACATGAATAAAAGCCTCGTGACTGGCAACGAAAGTTGTGTTGCCTTGCCTGCGTGGAGCAGCCTACTGGCGCTCGTGTTCAGTGGAAGTGTGGCGAGTTTCATCTACCGCCCCCTACCTCTCAATCCCAGTTTTTAGGGATAGTGTTTTAGTGTATTTATTCACATCTGTATACATCATTTAGTTAGCTTGTTAGATTGTCTGTAAACTCTACTTAGTTAGGTTGTCGTTATTAAGTAATTATTTTCTCAATGAGTTTGACTTATCTCCCCCCAACGTAAGTTTGGTATCACTGATTTGTATGTTTTATTTTGTGTTGTGTTAGCTAATGCCTTTTGATGGATTTATATTTACTTCTGTTTCCTTATCCTTGGGTTTTGATAACATAGTATTATTATGTACGTGGGTATTGTTGATTAAAGTGCCAGTTTTTTTTTTTTCACTCCTGTCTTTGGTATGCAGGGCCACTGGGGTGATTCCCTCGCGGGACAGTCTTTGAAGGGACACCATCTGACGATTACCGCTGCTCCCGAACATTTCAAGTCTACCTTCACTAGGTCTGCCTCATAGTTTTCCCAAAGAGTGAAAAAAGTGTGAAAAGCCCCGAGATTGGTTGAAAAACGAAAGTACTGAGTTCAATAAGGGCAGGACCATATACTCATATATTGTTTAAGAGCGAGTCTGCAATGTGGCATAATGGCTAGGATGGTGTACGTTAGAAATATTTATGGGACGTTTGAATCAGCATGCGTTAGAATATACAAGGATTTTAATTTTTTTAGCTTCCCTTATAAATTAATTAATTAACTACCATCACACAAGAATTCAGTTATCATACCATGTAGAACGTACCTTCAACAAAGGGACTGTCATACTTATCATTTTTTAAAAATCTATTTGCTGCATTTGCAAAAAGAATGGGTGTGCAATAAATTATTACTGATATCGTATTCATCATCATTTTTATTATCATCATATTTATTATAATTATTATTCTTATTATTACTATTATTATCATTAATATTATCTTTATTTTTGTCAGTATTACTAGTAGTATAAGCATCATTATTAGACTTGCATCACATGGTCTCTTTATATCATCATAAACTTAAAGTATTAAAAAAAAACAGATATGTGTGTCGTTATTGATATCAACTGAATTTTCATAGTAATTATATGATATTCTCGGCTCTATGGTACAGCACCGATTAAAGCACCACGTCCAATTGTCTGCTTAATGACCAAAAGTGTCAGGAACCTATATGGCACAATGGTTAGAGTGGATAGCTTACAATTGAAAGGTGACGGGTTCGAATCCATATGTCTCACTTCATTAAAATATAACGTACTTTAATAATACAAGTCTTATTGATCAGTTAAACAATGCAATACGTGAGAGAAAGAAAGAAAGAAAGAAAGAAAGAAAGAAAGAAAGAAAGAAAGAAAGAAAGAAAGAAAGAAAAAACTGTCCACATCCAAGCTGTGACCCATAGTAGAAACAACAGATGCTGAGTTGAATGTAACAAGATAGTCAATTTTAAGAAATAAAAACGTGTGTACATGTGCCATAACGTGTTCATACCTGTAGCGTTGAGCTTATATTGAAACTTTACCAGTCTTATTGGAATATGTAGTGTAATAGACAGTACGCTTTAATTCATTTCACAATCAACTTGATATGACCGTGTCCCACATTTATATTTCTTTTAACTCCCCCCCGCCCCCCGCAAATGGATCAAGCGTATTGAAGAACATAAATATACATTACATGATATACCCGTGGAATAAAATGTCCGATATAAGAGAAATGAAAAAATGGGAAGTTTGTGAAATAAAGGGCTGCAATACCTTTTTCATTATGAAAAATGCAGCTTTGCATTTTAGTGACTGGAGAGGTTATAGTGCCCCATGTGCTGTAAATGATCTTATTCTCAAATATCCAGATATGTGTAGAGAGCCTGACGTTAGTTAACGCTTAAATCGAATCCTACTGGTCAAAGTTCTCACTGAAAGTTTAGTTATGTGGTGCCTCAAATATTGCAATTGACCCTAAAAACTGTTTCTCCTCCCCCCCAAAGTAGCTTTCAGTTGAACCAGATTTATTTTTTCTTTATAATAACTACCAATACCTGACACCTTTAAGATTTTTTTTTCAAAATAATTTACTTGTTGATGGAAAGTCACCATAACTTGCACACGTGTTGATCCTGGCATTTTAATCACTACAGCAATATTAATTTATTTTCATATATTCTTTAAAAAAAACCCTGATTTTAAGGGTTAAAAAATCGATATTTTTAAGTAACTTTAGTTTTTATGCGGAAATATTTTCCATTGTTAAACCTAAAACTACCTTGTTCTTGTGGAGCGTTGGTATCGTGGAATTGAATATTTGGGCATCTCATCCTGTAATTACAGCAAGTATTAGGTGCTGTAGGGTCCAATTCAGGAGTTACCTAACGCTGCCAGACATGCTGTACAAGCTGCCACATTCCTAGCAAGTGAGTTTAAATTTGGGAATTATGTGATACACATATTAAACATACATGACTCTTAAACGTCTTTCTGTGTTGAATTTTTAAGACTGGGTTAGTATCTTGCTTGCCTCGGTGGAATGATAATGATAACAAGAAACCACGTCATTATACAAACGATGATTTTTCATTGGACACTTAATATTATTTTAAGCACGGTTTTGTTCGAATTTGCAAGAAAAGGGATTGAGAAATAAGCGAAACTTCCGAATTCTACTCCCAAGCATCACATATCACGAAGTAATTGAGTGCAACATGAAGTTAAGTTTTCTTTAACATAGAGCTGCAATACGGGATAAAAATTGAAGGCCTGTCATTCGCGAAAAAATGTGAGTACCAGTCGATAACAGTACTTTTAATTGTAATAAAAAAAAAATTGGAAAACAGTCAGTCAATACAAACAAACAAACAAATAAATTAATAACTGAACGGACAAACAAAAAACACAAACATCAGTGAATAAATAAATAAATAGATAAATGAATAAACAAACAAACAAACAAACAAACAAACAAACAGACAAATAAATAAATAAATAAATAAATAAATAAATAAATAAATAAATAAATAAATAAATAAATAAATAAATAAAAAAAACGAATTAATAGATCTGCCATGACACACTAAATTTTGTATTTTCGTCAAAAACCCTTGGATTGGATAATGAATGTTCCCATTATTATTAAGTATGTAGATACTTCTTCAACTTTTGATGAAATTTGTCGTCTCCATATAAAAATAAGCGGTCACTGATTTCTTGTTGTGCATACAAAATTATGAAATAACTTTCCTTTGTCCAGAGTAAAATTAACAATTAAAAAGTAACTTGCCTCTATTTTTGATAATTCCAAAGGTCAGAAGAGTTGGCTATCATAGGTTGCTTATATATATATATATATATATATACATGTACGTTCACATTGCTTAACAATTACAAGCAAATATACATATTGTAATAAGTACTCACCTCATTCAGTATTTCAGTATGCTTTATTGTCCCATTTAGTTTACATATAAATTGTAATGGAAAATTGATAATTAGTAAACAATAACAGATAAATAAATTTAGTTGAACTATGAAGAGGAATTAAAAAACCCAAGTTGGGCTTGTGAGCCCAACAAAATTATATATACAAAATATACAAATCATTATTACACGTCAAATTTCCCGATGTTAAAATTTTGGTTCAAGTTAAAATCAGCTTTCCATATATATATATATATATATATATATATATATATATATATATATATATATATATATATATCACCTTGAGATAAAAAAAAAATAAGATTAATAAAGGCCCTATAATGGACAAAAGACGACCACTAGATTCGGACTTACATTTGTGTACCTGTGGTACATACGAATGTCATTTTCATGCACGTGAGGATGTCCGTAGAATATACAGCTATCGTTAAAATAATTGCAAACCAAAAACATGCAAATATTGGAAGACGAACCAAGCTTTGCAGTTAATGTCAACATTTGGAGCAACAGTGTAGTATACTAGTAATGGTAGCATCTAAAGCATCTGTGTTGTACTATATTTATTTCATTTTTTTGGTACATGTATTAAACTCCATAGTAAGTGGAACATATTTGATTTGTGTATGAACGTTGCACAAGGACGGGGCTCATGAGGTGTATAATTTTGACATCCAACATGATATTCCTGAAGTCCTTCCTACATGGATGTGCGACACCTGCTACCGAAAAATAATTAACCAGATCCGTCGTTCTGCAGGTAGGCCAGACTTGATGAGACAAGGTGTGGAAATGACACTGCTCCAAGTGCGACTGGTGAGTGCGAGAGACACTGTTTGTAAAACATGTATATTATGCAGTCGGCATTCAAAAGGTGGAGAGTACAAAAATAATAAATGAATAAAACTTGGGAGGCCCGAAGTTTATCCTGACAGCATGAAGCTTGACAATAAATTAGACGACACATTTGGACATCTACATAACATGCAGGTGCGGAAGGAGAAAGAGGGGGTACTGATATAGTTTCAATGGGGATGGGTATTAATCACCTAAGTCCACTTAGGGCAACTAAGATATCCGAATGTATAGATAAACGCAGAAAGTGCACCTACTTGAAGAGCTTGTGCAGGCAGTATGTATCTGGTCATGTTCTGCCAGGCATCCGCACACACGTCTTAAAGGTTAATTTCCAGTTGTAATGTATTGTTTACAACTTGTGTTAGTGTTTCTGAAATCTAACACCTAAAAGCGTACTTTCCACAGTTAAGAAAAAAATAAACAAAGAAACAGAAGCAACAGACATATAGTGGATTTATGAGCTTCAGATGTTTGCGATACCACCATATTTTTTTAGACACACAATTACGAGGCGAAATGTAAAGCAGTCAACAGCTTTTTTCTGCCAATGTTCTGGGACGCTATTCTTCCACTCAAGACGTAGGTAAGGGTATCGCAGGGATACAATTAAGACATCCAGATGTCACTCAGGAAGGGTCCTAGGTAAATTTTTTACTGAAACCTTGAGCTGCATTTCTTGACATAATTTGAAATTATAAATATAATTATTATCAAACTATTCAATGAAAATGTAAGGAAATATAATTGTGTGTGGTGCTTTACCTGATTAAATTTAAAAATAATTAAACCAGTACACACACATGACATTTTCCTAATGTATATTCTGGGTAAAATGCAAATGTAATATGAATCACAACGAAGATCAAATGCAGCAATTTATTTTACATACATAATATGTATCGTATATATATATATATATATATATATATATATATATATATATATATATATATATATATATATATATATATATATATATAGTGTACAGATATTTTTGTATGAGAATATAAACTGTATTGAATTGAATGCTCACAACATACATACATACTTTTCAAAGAAATTGCAGTGGCCTAAGAAGATTCCTTCAATGTGCAGCAAAGTCAAGAGCTACAAATATTACCCAGAAAGACAGCTTATATGTACAAAAGTCGGTATTCAACAACGCACCATTGTTTCCAAGCGTGTTTGTTAGCCATGAAGTTACACCTACGGCTATTGTGGAATCAGATGAGGAATCAGAAGCCTTGCTTTCAATGAATCAGGGTAAGATTTGAAAGTGTAAAGGCTGAACGGGCCGAACAGCTTGGTATGCTACAGGATAATTTAGTTGGCAAAATCATTTCAGTAAAAGGGAAAAAAGGAGAGAGAAATTACCAGATGGTATTGATGGCAAAATCTCGTGTGAGGCACCTACAGCATATGTAATAAAATATACCAAAATTTCTGATAGACCGGCTTCATGAATATGATTCTTGTGACTAGCTAGTTTGGCGTAACAATTACATACCACAGGATGAGGTATAGCTGAAAATTGGATACGACCATGGATGTGGCAGCTTTAAAGTTTGCAAGACAGCGATGGGTGATTCCAATGTCCAGCATCTTTTATCATAATTTCAAATGAATTGCATGATTTTATCATTTTACTGCATCATTAACAGCACATGCAGACCTGTATTCTACACGCACCCCACCCCCTTATAAATTGTCAGTACTCTGAAAGGAATCACGAATATATTGTTCCACCCCAAAGGTTGAGTAACCAATACAGCCCAGCTGTGTCTCTTCGAAATATTATGTACAGTGAAAATAATTGAGGACGCTTGTGTTTAGATACAGACAGCCTAGCAGAACAAAAAAAAATATTTTCATGCTAGTAACACCTCTCCTCTGTGAATGATGTACAAGTAATTGAGGACACCTTTTTTGTTAGTCACCAATGTGCCCCAAATTGACAGGTTTCACTGCCATGTATTGGCAAAATTAATGACACAATTGCCTAAAACAATTCTATGAATGCAATGATAGGAACCAGCGTCAAATTGTTCGCTTGATAAACATTATACACCCCTGAGCATGCGCCTATTACTAGAGGCCACCCTCTCGGAGGGCCATCATTTTTCTGCAGAAAATTTGACGCTGACATTTGACCTCAAGGTCAACTGTTAGGAAATTTAAGCAAGGCTTCACCTGGGTAAATATTGACAAAGTTTAATGGACTTCATCACGAGCATTTGAAGATGTAGCAGGGAAACGTCTTTATTTGCATTTTATTTTGCAATGCATTGTGGCCTTTCCCTATGACCTGAAGGTCACCCACAATCATATGAAAAAATTCCGTAAATCTGTAGAGTATATTTACCAAACGTTTCAAGTGAATTTAGCTTAAATACGGTTTTGAAGAAGTCAAAATGTGAGCTACCATGGCAGACCCCACTGACTTGCATTGCAGTCAATAGGAATGCAAAAATTAACAACAGAGAGAGAGAGAGAGAGAGAGAGAGAGAGAGAAGAAAAAAAAAAGGAAAAATCCAAAAATCATTTCAGTATGACCATTTAAACACAGTAGATATCAACCCAAAGTACATCCGCACCAAGCTTTAAATGAATCTGGCCAATTGTTTTGGAAAAGTAGTTGAAAATATGAATTAGCATTGCAATCCCCATTGCCTTGCACAGTAATCATGAATGTAAGCAGTCTGAACTTTCAATGTTTCTTAGGTTTAAAATAAGGCAAACAAATTGTAAGTCCATAGGTACTTTTCTATTAACATTTAGTAGTAACCTTGGGCCAATGATGCACCATTAAGAAGGTATAAGACGTGTATATGAAAATTGCGAAGTCAGATGAAAAATGAAAAAAAAGGTTAACCTTGACCTTTGCATAATTGGTTATATATTATTATATGGGGAAAATACCCCATAACCGATAAGTTCATTACATGTTTCCTGCTGGCATTTTGGCTTAAAATGTAGAATGACAAAGCACATTTGCTTTGACATACAATGTACAAATTTTCATTTGATCATACAGAAGATAAATCCATTGTGTTTTATGGGTATTTGTGCTAAAACATACTACCCACATTGTTATTATTTTGGGTTATGTATTTGACATAATACGACACTTTTTGAAGAGTGCCAAAATGGTCCAAAAGAATCGTCTACTTGCATAGAGCCCATTAAAGCCATGGTTTCCGAGCCGCTTGCAGCAATTATGGACAGATCAGACAAGGAAGGCCATTGAGGGCTTCCCGTGTAGGTTCATTTGCCACAGCCAGTAATGCTGCTCTGGTGCTTGTACATGTGGCTAACATGTCTACAATGAGCACCGACACTTTGACACATTGGGATCAGTAGCTGTATTTAACATGTAATTAATGCCCAGCTGGGTGTTAAGCCCATCCTGGTTGTCAGTCCATGTACTCTGCATGTGCTAATACAATTCTGAATTGTAGCATTTTCAGACGGGTGGCTTGCCTTGAAGCGTAAAATATAATGAAAACGGCATACTTGCTGCACACACAGACAGCCCTCACATAGGCTCAGACTCAGATGACATTTATTTGACACATCAATAACAATACATACATGAGGAATACAAGTTTCAAAATTATATCACAGCAGTTACCATTATTTAGTAAAATTAAAAAGTGATGTGTCAGGATGACTCCTACTAAGGAAATAAGTTTCCGCTATCACAGGAGCCACCTTTGAGAGATATTAACTAATTAAGTAAACTCACTCAAAATTTAGTAAACATAGTAAACACAAACATAAAACATAATCGATTTAAGAGTTACAAACATAGCAGTTGGGTATGGTACATACATTTGAATATAGATTTACATAGTAATTTTTTATACATCCTGGAAACCCTGAGAGTGAATGAGTATGTAATTTATCAGTGATACAAGGGGGTGATTTTGGAGTAAAGTTGGTATGTAATACCTGATAGACTGTTTGGATCTAGCTCTCGTAGGTACTGGGAAATGTGCATTATTACGACCACGGGTGAAGTAAGTATGATACGGTGGAGGGACTGAAAACATGTTTTGAAAATATTTTTGTAAGTCATCTCTTGTGTATCTGAAGTAAAATCTTAATGCCTTTAACTGTAACAAATCTTCAACTTTAAGAATACAGAGTTTTTTTAAATAGAGGATCAGTGTGGGATATGTACCTGGCATGAGATATTAGACGAATGGCCATTTTTTGAAGTTAAAAAATTCGTTTACATGAATTACCCCAGGCAAGCAGATAAATTATTTAGGTGTGGCGGAAAAAGAAAGTTGTAAATTACTAGCATAGTTTCAGTGGGTATGAAATTGTTGGTTCTTTTGAAAATTCCAACAAGTTTGGAAAGTTGATTACCAATCTTATTTATATGAGCATCCCATTTTAAATTGTTTTGAATTCGGAAACCAAGGAAATCAAATTCTTCTGTTCTTAAAATGGGAACATTATTGATTTTTAAATCTAGTGTAAAATTTGTATTTCTTTGAGGAAAGTGAAATATTATATATTCTGTTTTTGCGATATTTAGAGAACGTTTATTTGCTGCCAGCCAATTATACACCTTGTTTAATTCACAATTAGAGAGAGATGTATATTGGACATTTCAATTTTGGGTAGGACAGAAGCTGAAAGAACAAAGGCTCTTTACAAGAGTGGTGTCATCAGCATATAAAATGGAATCAAAAACAGATGAGTCAAGATGCATATCATTTGTATAAATTATGAAGAGGAGTGGACCAAGTATCGATCCCTGAGGGACACCAGCACTAACTGTTAGCTGTTTAGAAGAAAATTCATCATATTGAACAAATTGTGATCTATTTGTAAGGTAATTTTTAAACCACTGTAAAGCAATGCCAGAGACACCATAGTATTTCAATATTTGGCAGAGAATCTGATAATCTAATGTATCGAACGCTTTTGACAGATCAAGATAAATAGCTATGGGCAATTCGCCTTTTTTCAAGAACATTGAAAATTCGTTCTATAAATTCCAAAGAGGCTGTTTCAGTAGAATGTAATTTCTTAAAACCATGCTGACTGGGATAAAATAATGAATTGGTTTCAAAGTAACTGTAAAGCTGGTTGTAGACAACTTTTTCAAAAACAAGGCTGGAAGTAAGGAAATGGGAATGGCCTCTATTCAGAGGGACCTTAGGGCTCAAGATTAGCACCAGTTACAAGTTAAAATCTTCTAAAAATTCTGCCTGACTAGTGGAGATTTTACTTTGATTAGTGTGCTTTTGTTTCAATATATATGCATTCCAATTGTAAAACTGACGTTAACACACCAAATATTTGGGTCAGTAAGCCTTTTGGCTGGTGACTGAAAGTGTTGATTTCGAGGTCTGCACATTGTAAGTTGACGGCCACTGCAGTAAAATGTGAAAGTACTACGTCGGATGTTTACAGATAAAAAGCAATGCATATATTCAAATCGAGCAGAGTGTCCATCAAATGACCCATATATGTCCATCACTGCTTTCTTTATGCATGCCGGTAGAGGGTGCCTGTTTTTTTTTTTTTTGTTTTTTTTTTTTTGTTTTTTTGTTTTTGCTCAGTGTAACTCCGCTCCACCTCACAACTTGGCAGTAAGCGATGTAGCCTAAGCTGTTGTAGAATAGACACAATATAGAACTGGTCAGTTACATGCATGCATCTAACATATAACGGCCTTCTTGATGGATTATAATGTGATTTAATTTTCATCATAAAATGTGAAATATTACCTGCCAACATATTGCAGAGACACACATCATCGTTACATTTGAATGCAGTTTATGGAAATGCAATTACAATCAAGCTGGTATGGTAGACTGTTTTATCAACCAATTTAATTTTTACATCAAGCTTTCAGAATTCCCTGGAAGCCTAATGCAAACTATAGGATAGTCATTCAGGCATCCACAAGGTGCCCTTTGTTTGGAAGTGTTGAGAAATGAACACTATTTAGGGTATTTCACTGTAAATACGATGTAGAACTGGCTGAACACAAAAATGACAATATCAATGTGAAATGTACATGTACATCTCATCAGAACACCCTTCCTTACTTTTGAAGACAGCAAGAATATGGCAAGGGAAATATTGCAAAAACAAGCAAAAACCAACATGCAAGAAAAAAAAATGAAATGTATTAATGGTACAGTTTGAGGAATTGATGGTGTCTGGTTGGAAGAACAAACTGCATGGAACGCATTACGCTGAAAGGGTGTCCTTTCAAAACAGGTGGTCTCTCAATTAAGTGGTCCTGAAAACAGGGACCACATTGTACTTTAAATCTATATACCCTGCTATAATTTGTGCTAGGCAGCGTGTTCCTCACATATATCGTAAATGTACATGCATGAGGCGGTTTGGTATTACATACATGTAGTACATTCTTCTGATTTCACTATCAGCATTAAGGGGCCATTGTTCACATTGTAACATAATGTCAATATACCTGCGGCTTGCATGTATAGCCCATTTAACGAGAAACAGCTTCAAGTTACATTCCCATCTTCGTACATCAGACTATCTTGGGGCATAGAAATTGTCATCTCAGGAGACTCAACTGGGGTTATTTCTACTCCAGGTAACCTTTGACTGACCGTCGTCCCCCGATTCCTGTTTTATTGCAGCAACAATACCTGAATTTTGTATCAACCACCTGCGGTTACCATGGTAACGGATTACAATACACCAAGATTCCTATGCTGCTTCTGACAAATTTGATTCCTGATTGGTGTAACTTGTACGTGTTATAAGTCAAGTTTTGTCAAAATTGAAAAATAGAACAACTAACGTCATCTACATCGGAACGTTTTGTTAAAATTACTGCATTAAGATAGATACAGAGTGTGAATCAAGTTCTAATTTCATGCTGGCCAGTGACGTGTGACTATCCCCTCTTTAAACTTTAAGAAGTCCATGTTATATATTTCTATAACCATTATGAAATGTGAATAAAACAGTGTAAAAAGTGAGTAAGCCAATGTAATTGTTATCTTTAGCCACAGCAAGCTAAACCAGTGTACAACATTGATGTCAAATAATGGCTTCAATGGTCAAATTTTGAAGTACAATTCTGCCTCTCAGCCAGTGAGTGGTAGATGGATACAGTGCAAAGCCACTTGAAGACCTGTGAAAGAGATCACAATAATTGTAGCAATTGCATGTGTAGGTCTGTGTACACACCTGAGCCCCCCTTGTGCCAAACTGGTCGGTGACTCTCTAGTGCTAGAGGCAGGAAAACCACAAAAATGTTCACTTTCGTGTACAAAAAACAATTAGTTTGCACATGTAAATGTGCTTCAATATACGTCAAACTAACTTGTATTGTCACAAAAGATGTGATAAATGACTGATAATTGATAAATTTACAGATATCAAAGTTAGAAACAGGTTTAAAGAAAATACCAACCTGCATCTCCAACACAAGATAGTACCAGACAATTTAGCATTAGGGGGCGTATGTGTGATTCAGATAAATACACAATGCGGTACAGAGAAAAAAAATCCTGTCAGCAGCATTCATGAGAGTGTTCCCAAAATGCATTTTAACTTTATATATATATATATATATATATATATATATATATATATATATATATATATATATATATATATATATATATATATATATATATATATATATATATATATATATATATATATTAACTTCGAGGAGCAGTAACCAAGCCTTACTTTGTTAGCTATACACCAACATAAAATGTTATAATTCTCATTGATAAAGAACGTGGTTTTAACGTCTGGGAAATCAAAGTTTATTGTAGCCGTTCGACTTGACAGCTTTACACCAATTAAAATGGTATGAATTTGTATGCTACAGCAGTTTTAAGTTCTTGATCGGCAAGTTAAATGAAAACAAAAGAAATGTTTATACACATTTTGTGGTTCTGCCGACTGAAGTGTCCTCTACATGATATGCATAAGAATTATTTAATTCTTGGTCTTCCCCATTATTGGGTATATTGATTTCTCAGGACTCAGGACTCAGGATGCTTTTATTCGACCAAAAATACATAGAATTTGACATAAAACAGAAAATAAATGAAACATAAGGATATACATAGAGTATTTTGGTCTGGGAGACTCCCATTAAGACAAAAGTGTGTCGCTATCATGGGAGCCACCCATAACATACAAGAATAGTTACATGGCAATTACACGTTGTACTAAAAGAACAATTACACAATTAGGTGAAAAAGTACAAATAACGTGTCAGAAAATTACATTTAATGTCAAGGTCAACTTTAAAAAAGGAACAAAATAGAGGAGCTATTGATTCCTACACACATAACAATTGTTAATATTACAAATTTCAGAATAACTCTGTATAAAGTAATTTTTAATATATCTAGTCATACCTTGAAGGCTATGGGTATAGACTTTTTATTTAATATGCGTAGCAGCTTTATTGATTGATAGATTTCAACACAAACATGTACATAGTACATGTCTAGGCCTGGCTTAATATCATTATGAAAATCTTCAACAGAGACAGACGTCACTCCAACTTCAATTTATATTTTTGTAGTATAGTTGCATTGAATGAACAGTGAATACAAATTGCAGCATTTTAATTCATTTTTTAGGACACACAAACAGATTTGATTTTGAAGCAAATCTTACTTTCTAGTATTAAGGTTGTGTGGCATTCAGAATATATAAGGTTTTTTTCTTTTCATTTTGTCCAAGGACTTCTCAAGCATTTGATAGTCCCCAGGGTGAAATGGGTGAGTGTCACTTCTTTAAATTTGTGGCTGGGGTGTGTGGCTCGACCTTTCAACATGATGGAAAAAGGTGCTTAGAGGAAGGATAGCTCCATACCCATAGTAGATGAAAGGCCGGGTCGGGTACCATGGGGTGGGGTGGGGGGTAGGTTAAGCTTTTATCAGTTCCTTAGGATGCGCATTATGCTTATCATGCTGATAAGGACGGCAGGTGGCTAATGTGCCAATATGGTAGACGAAGCAAATCATTAACATCCGCTGTTATTTGGTACTGGGTAACTGATTAAATGTCTCCCCACGTAATTGTTATCAATGAAAAGCTGGACTACATGAACATACAGTTACTTGTTCCCACTTCTAAGGTAAGGTCTCCAGCATGAAAATATCGTCCCTTTGTGCAGCAGTTTTTCACCAAAAGATGATACCTATTACTGTTACCGAAATAGTTAAAATATACTCCCAAATCGGCGGGAAAATTTCTCCAGGGAGAAAATTTTGACCGTAGTTGCGGAAATTTACCAAAATTTTTATACAAAGATAAAACTGTCCTTTTTCAGGACTTTTGGCAAAATACTGGACCCTTGTTTAGAAAATATGGCTGCAAAGAGGGGCCTTCAGAGAGATACATACCCAGTATCAACTATCATCACTAAATAACTGATGGGAGTACTCCCGTCCCAGATGATGGTCAAGCTTTCTATCATGGCAGCGGGCAAGAGTCAAACAGGTGGCTGCACTTTAATGTTTGAAGAGTGTTAGTTTCAGCACTAACCAGGGCTCCACCAAGCAATTTATAATGAACTATACCCCCCCCCCCCCCTGTTTTTTGTTTTGTTTTGTTTTTGTTTTTTCAGGATGAGTAACATATATCTACACAGCAGAAACTATAATTTTGTGTGCTTTTCCGTCTATAAAATTGAAAACAACAGTTTGGAGTGTTACAATTTTTCGAGGTAAGCCCCATTACTTTGTTTACATACATGCAGTGTCATCTGTTGATAGAATTGCTAACTTCCATTTGAAACCGCTGACCTACAGTTTCCACTATTTGGCATTCCTAATCGATTCCCAATGTGGTGTTAAAGTTGAAGACAATGTTGAATCACAATCCAACAATGTTTGCATGTGTGTGTGTGTGTGTGGTGCTCTAAGGTTGGTAGAAGCAAATGAACTCTTTATTTACATTAACTTACAAACACTTATATTCAGAGTGGTAATTTGGCACTTTGCGTGTAAAGTGCCTCTTTACTCTGAGTCCTCAAAAAGTCCTGCATTGGGGGGAATTACTAAAGTTAAATTAAGTCTATGCATGGTACAATAGATTTTAATACTCCCCATCTAGTGATTGTGTGGATTCTATGACCTCCGTCGGATAGCATGACCTCAGCGCTATGTATTTCGGTCATGATCCGACATCGAGCATAGAATCCACACAATCACTAGATGGGGAGTATTAAAGTCTATATTCTATTGTGAAAAATGTATGTACATACATCTTAACAGCCAAAGTCTCGAGAGAAAGATAAAGGCTACATAAGTTTCCACTACACATGATTCAAATTCTAATCAATGAATGTTCGAATCTGCATGTAGGCCTACTTATATCCGTTATTTGGGTCTTGTGACAAGCCGGTGAAGCTGCTTGACAGCCGCAGCCGTTTGACATTTTAATAGGTAACTATATTTTTATAGTGATAATGACATTTAATGCAATTTTTAACAGTGACATTTATCATCGACTGGGCCACCCTGCACTACCCTCAGGCTGTGATCGATTAAGTATCAAACCTAACCCTTCATCAGTTGTTCATGGCTTCACTAAAAGATTCAAAATTAAAAATATTTTTAAAAAAGTGAAGGTTATCTTCTCTGCCTTTGCACAGATAAGGATTGTTGGCTGGTTGGGCAGCCCCTGTCCGCCGACGTTTTGCTAGGGCTTTGGACCAATGATCTCTTTGTTGCCTTCTTCATTCTTTTCAACTTCGTGCACACACCGCCCCCCCCCCCCCCCCGTCGACATGGACCATACAGTTGCCTGCCATTTTTAATGAGTTCACCAAGTAACTCCATATGCTTCGCGGATTCCTTTTTTAAGACTTTCATAAGAAATGGGTAAATATACACTGCAGCTGCTTTTTTTAGACCTGCCCTTTAAGACTGGCATAGAATATGCAAACTGCCATCAGGCTGTTCTAGTAACTGATATGTGTGTTCCTTACTTGCAGATGACAAACGTTCCGTTTATAATTGTAATTTTGCATTTTGATTGTGGGAAATAAAATGATACAGGTACCTCCATCAAACAGGTCTCAATTCATCCATGTGCTGGAAAGTCAGGAAACCAGCTTGAATGATGAAATTCACACAAAAGTAATTTGATTTTCTATTGAACTTAGCAACCCAGTCTTTATTTGCATAGATATCGTTCACTGTCTTCTGTGAGAAGTACACATTTATATTCCATTATTTGCCTGCCTTTACATCTTGATGGAACCGTCAACACACGGTAGATATGTAAGTACACCACTCAAATAGCTTGAACGGGACAGCTGCTTAAGATTTCAATTTTCGGGCAAAAAGGAAAAAAGTCATACATGTATATCTCTTCCCTATAGCTGCGTCCACACGTGCGTCACACAGAAATGGTTAACAGTGGTGCTGTGTTTTTCTACGACAATTGAATGAAAGTTCATGTGAGCATCGGCGATTTTATTTATAAAGCTCTTTAAATGATATATAACGGTAGGAATGAAAGTATGTCATCGCTGTTGTAGTTTACCGGGACACACTGTGAAGTGGAGTTATGTCCTCAATTTATATGTGACAAATGTACCATCCTCAATGGAACATTCAGCATCTTTTTGGATATGTTATTTTCTTCAAACGTGTTTTAAGATTGTGGCCAGGGAAAGTAGCTTCATAAATATCAACTATGCAACTTCTAAATGTATCTTATCTGGAATATCAAAATATGAATTAGAGACATTTTTATCTGTCACTAGTACAGTTTATTCACTTTATTACATAAAACGTCCAATTGGAATTTTGTATCACTCTGATGTTTACATTGAATATGATGTGTGGATTCAGCTGCAATCTTATATACCGAACAGATGGTTGCTTGAGTTTCATGTTGTATGCTTGTGTACCAGAGGTTTTCAAGCTGGAATGAAAATAACTGACAACAGTAACCACATATACATTCACGAATTGGCCGATAAGTATAAGTGTGTGTCTTTTGAAAACTTCACTGTAATGTCAATAGATAATAATCTGAAAATAACTATAATTAAACTCTCGTTACACACACTTGGGTTTGATATGTTTCTTTTTTTTCAAACTGTCGGCAACCTAATTTATTCTGAATGTACTGGAATAATATGGAGGTCTATAGTATCATTTTGCCTTTATGAGATTCCAAAAATCATGATTTTTCATTTGAAGTTTTTGTGGAAATGTCTCGGTGCGTGTAAAATGCCCATATCATTTGCAAGTAGCGTGAGCCCAAAAATGTGTTTCCAAAATTATATGTCTTTGTTCCTTCTATCTGGCGATGGAGATCACGCCAACTTTTATTCAAGCCTATCATCTGACTGTCATGGAGCTGAGTTACTAAGTTCACAGTATTTGACAGGTATCAAATATTGGAGAGACAGTGTAAAGAAGTGGCCAGATGAATACACCGATGTTTTGGCCAGACGTTTTATGTCCTCAGCTGTCACTATCAGGTTCTGGACTTTGGTCGCACCAGTACACAAGAAAATACAACTCAAATTTCGCCAACTTGAATTTCCATTTATAATTAAGTGTAGATACATTAACGTAACCGTGCGAGGTGCATGGCTGCAAGATGCCGGGAAGCCATTAGTTTTATGTTTCAATCATTGTTGGAAACCCGTCACTTCAGCTTCAAACTATATATTCATCCAGGTAAAAGTACAAGGGTGGATGCAGCTCCTCATCAAAGGAAAAATTTCACTGGTCTACTATTTCATCTCTTCGCCAACTTATTACCAGTGCCAAATATTGAATAATGCCAATGGCTCATTACAAATAAATAAATTGTATAACCCATCACGTTCAGTTTATAGAGTGAAGCAAATTTGCTTGACAATATTAATGTTCACCC
Source organism: Hermodice carunculata (assembly GCA_964020975.1). Taxonomy (NCBI): domain Eukaryota; kingdom Metazoa; phylum Annelida; class Polychaeta; order Eunicida; family Amphinomidae; genus Hermodice; species Hermodice carunculata. The sequence goes on from OZ026621.1 coordinate 74,007,341, forward strand.
GCATAGGACTTACATATGAAATGTTTTTCAGATCTCAATTGTGTGCAAATCTACTCCTAACCCAATATGTATATGAAGGATTGTTACCTATAAAGTCTTACCGCAATTTGCATACTAACGTGGGTAAAATCAGCCATATAAATAGGATCCTCAGATGCCATGGCCATATAATCAATATTGTAACCTGCTGTTTTACCCTTGAAGGAAACAGCAAAATAGTTATAGAGTATGCAAGCACCCCTGTAATATTTACTTCATTTTCATTACACTATCATCGTAGCTTTAGGGTAAACAATGTCACATTACTTGAAATTTCAATTTCCCCCCCAGTGAAACACGATTCGCATTTCAGAATCCAAGCTATAAATATTCTGACCTTTTCTGGTTTTTTTCTCAAGATAAAAATCACTGATACATTATGGCAAGGACCCATAAATGAATATTATCATAACTGTCCTCATGGTGGTCTAGCAGTGCTTGATAGTCAAGTGTTCCAGGGGCCATACTGTTCAAGCTCTTTGAAAAGCGTCTTCCCACATCCCTCTGCATCCCCAGCTACGATGCCAATTATCACGTCAAACAAGCTAGTATTCCTTCTCTACATATACTCCTCAGAATACAGCTTATCAGTGAGATTGACATATCATGTTATTCACTGCTTTGCCATTCATCATGCACAAGGAACATTTAAGTCACACAGATATGAGAAAGGTACATATGTTGAAGATAGGTATTATAAACGGGATAGTATAATTATATCACTTTTTCGACGAATGTGCTACTGTATGTTCCTAAGCACCTGTAGTGACAAGCATATACAGGTTACCGTCCCTGACATCAAAACACAATTTTCTTTGAAGTTAGATTCAGATCAATCAGTGTTTCAAGATACAGTGTGGATGGAGTTAATTAAATATGAGCGACTCGTACCTAATACTAGAATAGAGGTAATTGGAGGTGGTGGATATAAACTAGCAAATTGGAGAACGTATTGTATATTAAGCAGAGTGTATATTATGGTGATTATAAAGCCGGGACATTGTATTTTAACAAAACTTACATCTCCCTATTCATATCTACACAACGCTAAAGCATGCAAACACGAAATGTATATATTACTACCTCGCACCACATCATTTAATTTACTTTACAGAAATACAGATAACATCCACAGTAAATCGTATTTGGGGCATAAAATTGCTTATCTGAGCATAAGATCAAAATGTCGTCAGATTTATGATTTAGGGATATCAATCTGTTCTTACAATAAAAATAATAGAGCTGCGACCGCATTGCTTATGAACAAGTCTTCTAACAGTCAATGTAAATTTTCATGGGCATTAAAAAATATGTCTCATAAGCACTTTTGTTGGAGGTGTTTCATTGACAATCACCCTGTGGTTCAAGATTTAATGATAAGTATCATTCGGCCATGTATATCATGTCTTTCATGTCCGATTATGCTGAATGTAACCAATAGCTTTCTGCCTTTAATTAACGATATTGTATTTTTATACAGAAAGAACGAACGTGAGATATTTATACCCCGCGCCCATTCAATGAAAGGCGCCCGCAAATACCATACCATAAATTATGATGGCACTATTTACACACTTCCGAAAGTGGCAAACAAGTTGGTAGTTAACTGGGAAGAAGCAAAATGTATTTGCCATAAAGAAGGAGGTAGTCTCATTACAATACATAACCAATGGCAGCTAGGCATTTTCAAGTATGGTTTTGCTTTCAAAACCACAACCTGGGCTCGATTGACGGCACTTTTGATGGAAATAATTTTTATTGGCCTCAAGTCTGTAAACGTATGTTGACTTTCAAATTTTCACATTTCCATCATACATCTTTCGTATATATGTAACTTGAAAAAATATCACAAATAGTGTAATCTCATTATTTGTTTATATATTTACAAAACATGGAATACCTGAACATAAACCTTTCAGATGAGATTGTGTCTGCTTGACTATGTAACACAAGGCATGTTCTTTCTGAATTGTCACTCCGTTCTCTGTCAGCCGTTGGCTACATTTTTCAACTCTGTTCACAGCTAACCCGTTTTCCTTAAAATCATTCATGTTCATTCCAAAGTGGAAACACTACGCTTATGGAAATTTGAATGTAAACCGTCTAATAAGAGGGTGTTGTTTGTTCCAATCATGTTTTTTGTTTGTTGCCTAAGTAAACCTCTGAAGGATTTCAACAATTTCTCTGCAACTGCTAAAACATCAGAAGGGCTCCTTCAGGTAGACCATGGTATAATTTGCCTTTATTACACTGTTCTTTTTTAGTCAAGGGAAATGTCGTTTCAGCAATTTGAAAAAAAATCGTTAATTGCTGCAATTGCCTGATACTGGGTGGATCATTTGAGGGAAAATCACATCTACTGGGCTGTTTTGAGAAGGGTTTTATTTGGCATTGCCATTGTTATCACGTTACATATTGAACAATTAAAGTACATGTAACAAGCGTTGACATAGTAATATGGTTGTCCATGCCGTCATTTACACCCTTACTCATAATTCTTCGGCTCTGGTTGTAAGTACACATCTAATAATAATAATAATACGGTGGCTCTCCGCTTGTCTGCCGCGGTCCTGTGTCACTATGTGACACAGGTGGCCTAGGAAAAAAAAAAATCCATCCATCCCTCTCACACCCTATCCCCGCCTCTAAGGCTCAGGCTTTTCCCATGGGAGCCCCCATGGGAGCCCTTATAAGGGCTACCACCATTCCCATTCCTTCCCCTCCCTGTACTCTGGAATTCTAATTTAACCTGTTGCCTTCTAACTCTATTATTTCATTCCTTTTCTCCCAGCATCCTACCAGGTAGTCCTGTACATTTTTATTACCTTTCCTGCCTCCCAGAAAGCCACCTTTCATACCTAAAATCCATGCTATACGTTCCTCTTCCTCTAAACCCTGAACCTCTTCTAAACCCTTATAATTGTAATCTTCTCTGAGCAACTTTCTGAAAAAAACTTCCCTTATCTCTCTATATGCATCACACCACAACAGCCAATGGTCCACTGTCTCATCTGCCTCTTGTCTACATGACTTACACTTTCCATTACTCCCTGTTGTCCACTTTTGATTTCTCTTTTCGAGATTGATTACTCCTGCCCTACTTTGAAACAGAAGCTTGGATCCCTTCCCTCCATCCCAACACATACTTTTCTGTGGCTTTTCTAATACCTTGTATGCTTTCAATGTACTTTTTTCCCTGACTCCTCTTTTCCAGTCTTCTTTCCAACCCTCTGTAACAGTCTTACCTACATATACTTTCCAATCATCCACCTCATCATATCCTTTTAGTTCATATTTCTCTGCTAACGTGTCTATGTCTTTGACCCATCTTGTTTTTTCCTTGGCTACCTGATTGTAAACTTTCCTGCACCACCTGTCTTCGCTTATTCCTTGTAAATAACCCCAGTACTTTAACTTAGCTTTGGCAATTCTATCTGTGATTTTATTCCATCCTAACTCTCCTAGGACTGCTTCTGTTGCTGTACATGGTGGTGCTCCTAGTATCCATTTCCCCATCTCATTATGTGCTTTCTCCATTCCCTGGATATCTCCCTCACTCACTGAAATCACATATCAGCCATATATCATTCCTGGTATTGCAACTCTATCCCATAATACTCTTGCTGTGTATGCTCTGTTAAAACTGTTCAATGCAGTAGCCTTAATCATTCCTTTTGTGCGATTCACTTTCTGTTTAATCTTCTCCACCTGATACCTGAACATGCCTTTACCCGTTGCTTTAATCTTAACACCTAGGTATTCATACTCATCAACCTCCCCAATTTCAATTAACTGTTCCCTACCGTCTGGAATTTGGAACTGCCCAATTCTCCACTTTTTATTTCCATCTGGTTTCTTTCCAAGAGTCATCACTTTACTCTTATCCTTACTAAATTCTAACCTCCATTTATTCCCGTATTCCCCTACTATGTTCAGCATCTCTTGCAGTTCTTTCTGGGACTCTGTCATAAGTACGATGTCATCTGCAAAGAATAGACCAGGAATTTTTAGATCACCTACCCTTATACCCTTATCACACTCCATCAACTTGTCCCCCAACTCCTTAACATACAAAGCGAACAAAATTGGGGACAGCACACACCCCTGCTTTAGGCCTATATCCAGACTTGCATTCTCTACTTCTACCTTTCCTACTGAAAGTGTACAGTCTACATCTTTGTAGAGTGCTTTCAGAATTTCTAGAAAATTTCCACCAAATCCCAATCCACTCAGTTTTCCCCATAGAGCATCTCTCCATACCCTGTCATACGCTTTCCTCACATCTAAGAATCCCATGAAAACTTTCTTCCGCTTTTGTCTTGCCAGTTCTAAAACCTGGGTCAATGTGAAGATGTGGTCACCTACCCTTCTACCTGGTCTGAAACCATTCTGAATTTCCCCCCAGAAGTCCAAGCCTTTCAACTATTCTACTTAGTCTCCGGTACATTATCCTACTGAAAACTTTATCTAGTTGGTCTGTTTTAAGATGGTTGTTATGTGGCGCTGCTGTTGTTTCCAATGAACATATTGACAAATTAGTATATATTTTAGCACTGTTTACATTAATTATACTTATTGGACAAGCATTCACTCATGGCTCTAGTCATGATATTTAGGTGCTGCACTTCCCCAGTTGAATTTATCAAGTATAAATCCATAGAATATCTCTCTCTCTCTCTCTCTCTCTCTCTCTCTCTCTCTCTCTCTCTCTCTCTCTCTCTCTATATATATATATATATACACACACACACACACACACACACACACACACACACACACACACATATATATATATATATATATATATATATATATATATATATATTTCAACCATGCATACCTGGATCCTAAAGAAGCTTGGCAGGGACAAGCCTTTTTCTACAAATGACAATTTTGGTGCTATTAATGTAATTTTTAGTTTCAGATAAAGACCATGATGGTAATATAATAGCTGGTCAGTTTGACAAAGTAAAACATAACATTGGAAAAATTAAACATTCAGTTGAACCATTTGATGATATGTCATTTATGTAAATGAAAAATAACAATGGGCCGAGAATTGAACCCTGAGGGACGCCAGGAATACCTTCAATCACTACATACTGATTACGATTTGACACATAAATGGTGAATAGATTTACAGCAGAGTCATTTATGCCATAGCAACTATTTTTCTGGAGAAATATATTATGATCAAGGGTATCGAATGCCTTGGATAATTATATATATATATACATCTGCTGGAACAAACACATCCGAAGAGTAACTTAAACGAATATCACAAGTAAGTGGTTTCATGAATAAGTTAAAGAATGTTCTTCCCACTAATTTTCTTATATTATGCTATACAATTTGCTTATTCCTCCTACTCTATACTATTGTTTGCTTGTGTGGCGGCATCATTTTGATTGAACCTCTGTAGTACGAAAAGGCAAAAACGAATTGTAAACCATAGTTCATGTAATGCTCACACTTGTCCAATATTTAAACCAATGAAACTATTGAAGCTAGCAGACTTGATTAAGTACCAGCTTTTAAAATTGTATCATAAACTAGCAAATAATCTTCTTCCAAGCCATTTTCATGGTATATCATTTGACCCTGTTTCTAATTCATATGACCATAACACTATGAGAAAAGTCAAAATGTATGTTCATGGGGCTGGTCGTAACTGTACTCAGCAATGTATACATTTGCAACTTATACAATACTTAAATGACGTGCTTGACCTAATCAAAGATAAAGTATATCCTGATAGTCGTAATGGTTTATCATTATACATAAATCACTATTTTTAGAAACATATGATACTCATTGTCAAATACCAAATTGCTATGTGTGTAACACAAACACATGATTTTTTTTGTCAGGACTATGCCTGCGAAGCAACATCGTGTCTAAAAAGTGTGCAGCTAACATATTGTTTTACACACTCAAAAAATTATTGTAATTGTGACTAAGGGAACCTGTTAGTCTAATGTTTTATGGTCGATCCATTTGTCTTTTTGCTATTCTCTTTATTATTGGTTTTGGTGGCCTATATGATCGCCGTCAATCAATGACCTTAATTTGGGTCTCCTGTCCCGTGTATTATAACCAAAACTTGTACAACTGTATTTTCTTATGGGCAAAAAAAAAAACGGATTCATTAGAAGAAACGACAGAACAGACGACGAAGAAGCAAACAAGCAAACGAACAAATTAATGAGCAAATAAATAAATGGATATAAATAATGTGTCCTGCATTGTGGTAAACACATTGCTGCGCACTCATGTAACCCGTTGCATTGTAACTAACTATAACTTATACATAAATAGAGGTTAAAGAGGATGAAGTAAATGCGCATATCTCTTTCGAATTCAACTTTGGTCTTAATATTTCAAGCCTGTGGTGTATCAGAAGCACTATGCTATAGCGTGCTGCGTGTATTCATGTATTTACTTCGGTTTTCTTTTCTCCCTCTCTTGATAATTTTGCAATGATACACGTATGCTGTCCTTGCTTCTTTGGAGATGTAAGAATCGTACAGATCTAACATATTGATGGGCCCAGCTCTTCGATCCACCCAACATTTAAGGTTCACTCTTCGAAATAGCCAGAAGAAGGCAGTGAATTACCGTCTTGACATGCCAGAAACAGTATGTATAGCCATAATTCTAACTCGTTTGATTTCTACCAGATCATTGGCTACAGAAACGAGCTGCAATATAGTCAGCTTCAGTATGGTATCTCTGAAAATTATCACTCTTTCACAAGGAAGGGAATATGTATTATTAGGGCCTTGGATCATAACTGGTCAGGTCGGAACAGGATATACTTCAAATGGTATTATCAACTTTTAACGTGGAAGCAAAAATAGCGATGTATATGTCTAAACAGCACGTCTGAGAGCATCTTACTCTAGAGACTCTGCCAAAGATGCACTTTGTGCTTTTTGGGATATAAGAAATTCATATGTATGTATGTATGTATGTATGTATGTATGTATGCATATATTTATGTGTGCATACATGTGTGCATGCATCATCGATTTAAAATAGAGTGGAGAATAGAGGCTGAAAGTCTTTATAAGAAGAATTACCTATAATGATGAGACATAGAAATGTCCAAAACAGACAGATTTCTTTATGTACAAATTATTTAGGTTTACATGCACGTCGCCATCTACAGGGTACTGGCCTATGACCCACAAAATATCAGCATGAAGGTACTTTCCATGTCATTCTTTGCATTCACATATTCATACATCCATGTATTCATCCATCCATCCACACATACATACCTACATACATACATATATACATACATACATACATACATACATACATACATATGTACATACATACATACATATATACACACGCACACATACATATATACATACATACGTACATACATACATACATACTTTATTCTTTACTTACGGATTACCACGATAATATAACGGGTAGGGCTGCTTTTAAGCCAAAGCCATTGGACGTGCTTAAATCATGGTGGCTAATATTTAACTTTTGGGTAACTGACTCGCCCTACAATGGTGCATATAAATCAGGATTAACTGTCTGAAAATAGTGGAACCAGGTATTGCTTTCCTTGAATAGCTACTAGCCACGGATGGCAGGATGGGTTTATATACATCATCGGACTAGAGGCAGAATAACTGCAGGTAAATTTATGCACGTAGGAAGAAAGGATTGTATAAATTGCTACACATCAAACAATAGGGCCGAGAGTGAGTTACTGTTTTCCCTGTCAATAATGATCTCCCATAAAACAAAAATCATTACTTGCTATTATACCTCTAAGAGTTTGTTTATTTTATGTGTGGTAGAGTATGCCATGAATTGTGTCCTGTTTCAGTTGGAGGGGACATTTTTAAATGGGAAAATAAGACAGGATGCGATATGGTTGGTCAATAGACAATGATACTAATGTGACCTATTGTGGATAACTTTTTTTTTCGATTTTAGCTTAAAATTGGTAATTCTGAAAAAAAGTATCATGCTATGTCCAAGTTACCCTGGACCTGCAAGCAACTTTACTACACAACGATGGTTGCTTATCGGTGCGTCAATCTTAAAATTGGAGGACTGCATGAACAGCTCATGCTCAGCTGACCTAAGCGTGTCCCACAGAATCAAGGTTGCAACTAAATGGACCTGTGTTGTGCATCAGCTGAGTGCCTATGACCTTTGAAAGTATTTCTTAGATGGACGACTGAGCTTCTTAAATGTGCAGCCTGACTAGGAAGTCAGCTGCGCTCAAAATTGTTGTGCCACCTGGTCAACAAATAACCGACTACGAGACCCTAGGAATGTTCCTGTGTGATGTCAAAGCAATGGGGCAAGTGTTTCCAGAGAAGATTTTTTAAAACCATAAAAATATAAAAATCACTTGCGCATGATTGTTTGAACACACTTGGTAGAGACTAACCCAGGGTATATTGTTACCACGTTTGAAGTAAATCTGACTGACGGTTTTAGAGAATAAGTAAGAAATAGGCGAATAAGCACTAGAATGCTTATTGACTTGCATACTAATCAATAAGAAATGTGTATTTATCGACAAGTACCCGAACTGAAAAAAGAAAAAAAACTGAAAAAAAAGTCAGGAGTCCACTGCAGTGCCACATAGTGAACAAATTTGTTCGACCCATTCACAAGAAACATATCCACCTAGTTTCAGCTTAATCTGAGTGAAGATTCTCGAGAAAAAGTCGTAAATAGCTAAAACGATTAAAAAAATCATAAAAATGCAGCGCCATCTCGTGAACAAACTAGGAACTAAGAGTCCCTAGAATTGTTCCTGTGTCGAATCAAAGGAATTGGATCAGCAGTTTCAGGGAAGATTTTTAAAGTGTTGCTCCAAAAATGACCCCCCCCCCCCCAAAAAAAAGTAATGTAAAAAATCCACAAATCACTGAAGCAGAGCCATTTGAACATGCTTGGTAAGGACCTTCACAAGGTACATTGCTTACAAATTTGAAGTCAAGCTGATAAACGGTTTCGGAGAAGAAGTCAAAAATGTAAATGTGCATTGCAATGTATGTGATTTCTATTGTAATCAATAGGAAAGGTGCATTTACCTACAAAGCACATGATAAAAAAAAATCGTTGAAAATCGGGAATCCACAGCAGTGGAACATGGTGAACACCTTTGTTTGACTCTTTCAAAATGAACTTATCCAGCAAGTGTCAGCAAACTCTGAGAAACAGTCATGGAGAAAAAGGCGAAAGAAATGAGAACACACACAAATCATAATTTCCTATTTTTTTTAAATTGCAGCGTCACTTGGTGAACAAATTAAGAAATAAGAGTGTTCCTGTGTGATATTAAGTCAAAAGGGTGAGCGGTTTCGCAGAGGAAATTTTTTTATGGTTTGTCCAACAAAAGAACCAACTCTTACATAACAATACACAAATCACTTGAGCATGACCATTTGAACATATAGAGACTTACTTAAGGTACATTGCCACGAAGTTTAAAGTGAATCTGGCTGACGGTTTTGGAGAAAAGGTCGAAAATGTAATTGTGAAGGGATAGAGGGACGATGGACGACCCGGCCTCCTTAAAGCTCAGCCTGACTAGCAAGTCAGCTGAGCTAAAAAGGCTTTAATTGAGAGTTATGTCTTGATAAGGCCAAGGTTTTTATGCATTTTTAAGCACTTAAAACCCATAGCCTCTATATGTTTCCACATATCCCCAGGATGATGTGATTTGCCTAGACCTCCAAAGTAAATGTCTAATATTGAGCTGATGAAGGTGCAACATTCAGGACTGAATAAACACTGGTATGCTTGAGGTGCAAGAACCAGCATTTCCCATCAAGTCAAAAATGTAAATGTGCATTGCAATGTATGTGATTTCTATTGTAATCAATAGGAAAGGTGCATTTACCTACAAAGCACATGATAAAAAAAACGTTGAAAATCGGGAATCCACAGCAGTGGAACATGGTGAATATCTTTGTTTGACTCTTTCAAAATTTATCCAGCAAGTGTCAGCAAACTCTAAGAAACAGTAATAGAGAAAAAGGCGAAAGAAATGAGAACACACACAAATCATAATTTCCTATTTTTTTAAATTGCAGCGTCACCTGGTGAACAAATTAAGAAATAAGAGTGTTCCTGTGTGATATTAAGTCAAAAGGGTGAGCGGTTTCGCAGAGGAAATTTTTTTTATGGTTTGTCCAACAAAAGAACCAACTCTTACATAACAATACACAAATCACTTGAGCATGACCATTTGAACATATAGAGACTTACTTAAGGTACATTGCCACGAAGTTTAAAGTGAATCTGGCTGACGGTTTTGGAGAAAAGGTCGAAAATGTAATTGTGAAGGGATAGAGGGACGATGGACGACCCGGCCTCCTTAAAGCTCAGCCTGACTAGCAAGTCAGCTGAGCTAAAAAGGCTTTAATTGAGAGTTATGTCTTGATAAGGCCAAGGTTTTTATGCATTTTTAAGCACTTAAAACCCATAGCCTCTATATGTTTCCACATATCCCCAGGATGATGTGATTTGCCTAGACCTCCAAAGTAAATGTCTAATATTGAGCTGATGAAGGTGCAACATTCAGGACTGAATAAACACTGGTATGCTTGAGGTGCAAGAACCAGCATTTCCCATCAAGTCAAAAATGTAAATGTGCATTGCAATGTATGTGATTTCTATTGTAATCAATAGGAAAGGTGCATTTACCTACAAAGCACATGATAAAAAAAACGTTGAAAATCGGGAATCCACAGCAGTGGAACATGGTGAATATCTTTGTTTGACTCTTTCAAAATTTATCCAGCAAGTGTCAGCAAACTCTAAGAAACAGTAATAGAGAAAAAGGCGAAAGAAATGAGAACACACACAAATCATAATTTCCTATTTTTTTAAATTGCAGCGTCACCTGGTGAACAAATTAAGAAATAAGAGTGTTCCTGTGTGATATTAAGTCAAAAGGGTGAGCGGTTTCGCAGAGGAAATTTTTTTTATGGTTTGTCCAACAAAAGAACCAACTCTTACATAACAATACACAAATCACTTGAGCATGACCATTTGAACATATAGAGACTTACTTAAGGTACATTGCCACGAAGTTTAAAGTGAATCTGGCTGACGGTTTTGGAGAAAAGGTCGAAAATGTAATTGTGAAGGGATAGAGGGACGATGGACGACCCGGCCTCCTTAAAGCTCAGCCTGACTAGCAAGTCAGCTGAGCTAAAAAGGCTTTAATTGAGAGTTATGTCTTGATAAGGCCAAGGTTTTTAGGCATTTTTGAGCACTTAAAACCCATAGCCTCTATGTGTTTCCACATATCCCCAGGATGATGTGATTTGCCTAGACCTCCAAAGTAAATGTCTAATATTAAGCTGATGAAGGTGCAACATTCAGGACTGAATAAACACTGGTATGCTTGAGGTGCAGAACCAGCATTTCCCATCTGTCACATTTGCAGTGTCCCCGCTTGCTATATGCTACTGAGAAAGCCTCCTCATTTGTACTATCATCCAAGGATTCATTGAAAGAAGTGGATGGGCAATCTGAGGACCTGTCAGCTAAAAGTTAACGGAAGTACTATGTTCCTGGTGTCCCCGCCTATATGTGAACCCTTCAAGTGAATAATTCTTGCAGCCTGTCCATTTTAGTAGCCTGCACATGATCCCTCCTCAATTATCCCTGGCTCAATGCAAATATCACCAGGTCCAGAATCTTGAAATCACTTTCAAAAAATCCCCATAAAGTACAGAGTGTACAAAAGGTTCCAGATCTGGGTGTGAAAATTCAGGAATCTTTCTGTGTGCCTCTAAATTATTTCAGTTGCTTTGACAAACAGGGCTCGTTCAAAGACAACAACACCAGGTTTGGTAGTTGCAAGGTGTTTATTATTGCAAAATCTTCATGGGCAGTGGGCACCTGTACAACTGGGACATTTATTGTGGGTAAGTATCCCAGTGAATCAGTGGAATAGCATTATTTCGAATTTGTAGAGGTGAAACACTATACACGCAGATATTGTCTCCTCAAGTGTCTCTTTTACCCCATGTCAGGGTTATAGGCACATGTGGCTGCATATTGTTAGGTAATGGAACACTTTAATCAGATGTAGCATCAAATCACTCGGGTACATTGCTGTTTCACGCGGTCCGTCTAATTACCGAAAGCAACAGAAAACAACAGAAAGTTACCAAAAACAACCGAAAGTAACCGAATGCAACCGAAAGCGACCGAAAGCAAGCTATTTTTAGATCATATATACCGAAAGCAAGCTTTCATTTACAGTGGACAGATCAGCATACGTAGGTTACCGTGCGCAATTGCGACCTTAATTTCTGCATTGTTCAGAGTCATTATATAGTTGTCATAACGTTGCTGGACGTAATAATGGAGCTCTACCCCCCCCCCCCCCCGGGGATTTACGCCACAGGGGGTACGCGTGACATTGCGCAAGAGTCCGGGATAGCGAGGTGACCATGACACAACCGTCCCTCTGACTCAACGGAGTTGGCCGTGAGCACCTCGCTATGACCATACAGACATCTCCAGCCCAGAAATCTATCTGTTTTATGAAATTTTAGTGCAAAGAAAGTTTGAGAAATCATACATTGAAAACATGTGGAGCAACAAACTAAACAAAAATAAGTATAGGTGGAAATATGTTTGGTTATTTATCCATAAAGGTTTAATTGAAAACAAAATAAAACAATTCAAATACAAACTTCTACATTGCATTCTTCCTTGTGGAGAATTATTACACAAATGGAAAATTAACAAAACTGCTAATTGTTTGTTCTGTGATGAATTAGATAATTACACTCATATGTACTGTGAATGTAATCGTTTGATTTTCTTTTGGACTACGGTAAAACAAGCTTTTTTACGCATGGGAATAAGTAACATGGAAATATCATTAGAAACTCTGATTTTTGGTTATAAAATTAGACAAACAGACTATTATTGGGTAAATAGAATACTGTCATTATGTTATTTCATTATTTTCAAAAGCTATTGTATGGCCACAGAAAAGAAGGTAGACATTTATTTGTTGTTTAAAAAAGAAATTAACTATAGAGCCCAAATAATGGAATCATTGGACAAAGAATTTCATTTGAAAATATCAAAATTTGTTGATCATTTGTAAGTATCATGTTGGACTGTCGACAACATGATACAATTGGAAGACAGAAATGGAAAATAAAATTTTGTTGAGAAAAAAAAAGTTATCCGGGCCACATGAAACACAGAAAGAAATTTCCGCACAGACATCACCATCAAACAGATCTATCTTGGAGCATGAATGTTATTCTACTTGAATCAAATCTATTCAGGAGCACTGAAGTTATTCCGGCCTCAAGCAACATGAAATTTATGTTATCCTAAGAGAATCAGATCGCTCTGGGAGCGTAAAAAATATCCTGGCTACACGAAACACACACACACACACACACACACACACACACACACACACACACACACACACACACACACACACACACACACACACACAAACAAACACCCCCCCCAAAAAAAACCCAGGACCGGACAGACACCACCATCCCAAATCTCTCTCTCTCTCTCTCTCTCTCTCTCTCTCTCTCTCTCTCTCTCTCCCTCTCTCTCTCTCTCTCTCTCTCTCTCGTCATCATTTTCGTTGTTTTTGTTATTATTATTATTATTATTATTATTATTATTATTATTATTATTATTATTATTATTATTATTATTATTATTATTATTATTATTATTATATGCGAGTGTGTGGCAGATCGACATGAATGCAATGCAAACTACCAGTACATCTGACAGTATATGTTTCGCCTTGCTGCATGCAAGTAGAAAGATATTGAAATATGTCACTTGTGATCTATGCCATTGTGATACTTTGTGTATAAAATCCGGTTTCAATATAATTCATGTTGGATGCAGTTTCGTTTTAACAACAAATATCCTCTGAAATGCATTTGATTATGTATGTTTTACTTTTTATTTTATTATCTCTACGTTATCAATTGCAATCAATTTGCTTCTTGAGCGATGACAAGTAAAATGTTTTCAAATGCTAATGATGATACTGAATATAATTTTTACACACACACACACACACACACACACACACACACACACACACACACACACACGCCTATCACAAGAAATATTGTTGTTAATTAGGAAAATTTGGTTGTTCATGGGGATGGTCTATTTACTTTGCATAACTTCATAAAAGAATCATTATCAAAAGTATTTATAAGCAAACCTCTTTGTTTTTATTATTCCTGTGGCTTTCTTTTCTTACATCAAGACTAGAGCAAAAAATATATGGTATATTTTCCTAACTTATGTCGCTGGTAAATTTGTTTGCTTAGCTGAATTTCAGGCCGGTCCAAATTCAAAAAGAAGAAGAAGAAGAAGAAGAAGAAGAAGAAGAAGAAGAAGAAGAAGAAGAAGAAGAAGAAGAAGAAGAAGAAGAAGAAGAAGGAGGAGGAGGAGGAGGAGGAGGAGGAGGAGGAGAAGAAGAAGGAGAAGAAGAAGAAGGAGGAGGAGAAGAAGAAGAAGAAGAAGAAGAAGAAGAAGAAGAAGAAGAAGAAGAAGAAGAAGAAGAAGAAGAAGAAGAAGAAGAAGAAGAAGAAGAAGAAGATAGTTTCCTCAGACTTTTTGTGAAACTTAAACCATATTTATCCGGCCGAAATTTCTTGCGTAGCAGACCCAGGGCCTTTGACATTTAGGATGGCACCACCAACAAAATACAAATGTGGCAGAGAGTCCGCTAAGCAGACAATAACACAAAAATGACATAATGAGAGAACAAACTTAGTTCTGATTACCCTACCTATCTGCATTTTTTCAAAAATATCTTGACCTTGCTGCATTTCTTCAATCCAAGGTGTATTTTGGGTGTGTTTTTGGTGTATGGAGAGCTTTCCTATGGTAAGACCATCACCGTCCATCCCCCCCCCCCCCCCCATTTGAAGGTGATTAAATCCTGTAAAAACATAGTTTAATATTTGGACATCCCAAGTGCCCCCACCCCTGTCCCACCAAGTAATGCTGACCCGGCCCCAAATTCATTTATTTATTTATTTATTAATTAATTAATTAATTAATTAATTAATTAATTAATTAATTAATTAATTAATTAATTAATTAATTAATTAATTAATTAATTCATTCATTCATTCATTCATTCATTCATTCATTCATTCATTCATTTATTTATTTATTTTTATTTGAGAATATGTTTACCCTGGGTGACCCTTTCAGAGCACAGCTCTGTTCTTCCAAGGGGCCCAGCATACATCTAGATGAATAACTTAACTAAAAATTTAATGTAAAAGGAAACAAAACTAAAACTTACTAACAGCTTAAAAGGGTTAATATGACTAGGCGAAATTTCTAAACAAATCTACAAACTAGAAAACTAAAAGGAGTTGAGAAACACAGGTACTAAAATACATCATTTAAAAAAATGAGCCTTATACTGACATTTAAAATCACACACATTTTTACAGTTCTTTAAAATGTCCGGCAGGCTATTAAAAATGCAAGCACCTTCATACACAAGCGAACGTTTGAATATACTTTTTTTAGGAAAAGGAACATTGATAGTATTTCCCGTTGCGTACAGTGTTGAATAGTGATTAATTTCATTTAGAAGGCAGATTTGGTCTATGGCGGCAATCACATATTCATGTATGTATATGTGATTACCGCCATAGCAGAGGTAAGCTGTGTGTATAAGTATAGGTACAGCATTCAAAATCCATACAATCGGATCAAATAGAAAACAAACAAAACAAAAAATAAAAAAAAATAAAAAAAAAATAAATGAAGCTTTTAACAAATTTTTATACGCCCACTTGGGGAGTGGGATGGAAAAATTACAGCACTGCCTGTTGTAGATTGATCAAAAGTAGGTGAACAGAGGTATGCCCAGGTGATTTCAAACCAACATGCATCAGGGACTGGTGAAACTGAATTTGACTTGATGAAGTCTCTCCCCTTCCCCCACCCCCACCCCCGAACCGAGGGAGTCTCCCACCTTTACATCTCAAATTTTGAAGTTTATGCTTTGAGTGTGGCAAATGTTTCATCAAACCCAGTATGAAATTTTGTATTTTCTTTTATAATTAAAAAAAGAAACAAACAAACAAAAAATAAATAAAAATAAAAAAAATAAAAAATAAAAACAAAAAAAACCCAAAACCCCAACATATTTGGAGTTCTGCGTAAAATGTGCAAGACATCACTGGGTCAAGCTGTTATCTTGTTAGAGTGTGAATTAGTGACCCAAGGGGCAGGTTGGGGGAGGGAGACTTCAACTACTGTGATCATCTCTGGGATACATGTAAGCTCTGCTTCAATCGAGTTTAGAGGACTTTGCTTTCAGTATGTCAACTTCTGTTTTTCATCTTAATACATGTATTATACTTTTTGTGATATTCGGAAATGTAAAGCAATCTTACTACTATATATAGAGTTATCATAACTATGTTACTAGGAAAGCCCGAGGCGAGACATAATTGGGGCCTATTTTCCTCGGAAGGTGTAAGTATACCTGCTATGCGCGCAAGTGAATGAAAGTGGCGATTATGTTCATGAATACTTACGCATATTAACCTAAGATTCCTTCTATTGTTACATTGAACCTTCGATCATATACTGAACCCCAATGAAAAGTATCCACATAAAAAAATTAACAAATTAATTTTGTAAGTTACTAAGTACTGTGTGTGCATATATGCATGGTTTGGAGCCTACATCAGGGTCATTCAGGACAACTTTTTAACTTTTGCTGGGTTGTTACATAATGCATGTGACTTTTGTGCACCGAATATGGCTTCTGACCACCACTCCTATTGGATGGCTAAAATGACCTGATGTTTTCAGTGGCTTTAAAAAGGGATGTTCAGCCAAGAAAAAAGCCAGTGGTCTCAGGTGTGTTGAGGCGATCATGCCGCGTCTGAGCCAAGGTCAAAGACACCATGCTTTGGGGCTTGCAGAGGGTGGAGTCCCAATCACTCAAATCGCACAAAGAATGGGGTGTACTCGGCGCACCATCCAACGACTAATTGAACAGCAACAAGAAACTGGATCCGTAGATGATCGGCCTAGGCCTGGCCGAGAAAGAGTGACAACACCTGGCCAAGACCGTCACATCCGGCTGATGCACCTGCGAGACCGTTTCCGTACAGCAGCCCAAACAGCCCGTGAGACTCAAGGGGTGAATCACCGTCCTGTCAGTAGTTCTACTGTGGAGAGGCGACTGAGGAGCAGTGGCCTAACAGCCAGAAGACCTTACAGGGGTAACCTGCTGACCCAACCCAGAAGAGAAAGACGACTGCAGTGGTGCAGAGCACACTCCAGGTGGACTCGCCAGCAGTGGAATACCGTCCTTTTTACTGACGAGTCCCGTTTTTGTGTCAGCAGAGCAGATGGCAGAGAACGTGTGTGGCGCCGGACTGGGGAGAGATATGCAGATGCCTGTGTCCGTCAGGCAGATCGATGGGGTGGACCCTCTGTCATGGTGTGGGCAGGCATCAGCAACCGCTACCGGACACCCCTAGTGGTCATTCAAGGGATCCTCAATGCTAGGCGGTACATTGATGAGGTGCTGGAGCCGCACATGGTCCCATTTATGGAGCAGCATCAAGATCTGGCGATCTTTCAGCAGGACAATGCACGTTCACACTCTGCAAGATTAACAATGAACTTTCTCAATGAGAACAACATCAATGTCATGGAATGGCCAGCGTTCTCACCCGATCTGAGCCCTATTGAACATTAATTGTGGGATCAGTTAGGCCAAGGTATTCAACGGAGGACACCTAGGCCTACTACCCGAAACCAGCTGATCCAAGCTCTGCAGGAAGAATGGAATTATGTTCCCCAACACAGAATTCAAACCCTGGTCAGCAGTATGCGCCGCAGATGTATAGCATGTGTTGATGCTCGAGGTGGCCACATCCCATATTGAACAGAAAAATTTGTGTGACTTTCAATTAGGGCAGTTAATGACATTTTTTGCCTGTAAGTGACGTTAATGTCGGTAGAGCGTGACATTATTTTTACGCCAGAAAAGTGAATGCTTTGTTAAGTTCTAAGCACGTCTAGGTATGAAATGTTTCAAGTATAAACAATAAAATACTTCAAAATTGGCATGTGGATACTTTTCATTGGGGTTCAGTATATTATTATCCCACAACAGCTATTGACTCCTAGTACTTCTATTGCTTGTTGAAGTTCGAAACACACACACTCGATCTCAGCATGGAGGAAGGAAGATCTCTTCCGTCCTCCATGAAGGCATGATCTCAGCAACCACAGCAGTTGCTGACTTCTAGTTCAGCGTTATGAACGAGTTTATGACTTTATGTTTACAAAACTTTATTATTAACGCTTGCGTTTGAAAATTAGAAAATGTTGGTTCGTGTGCATTTTTAAAGTGGGAGATACCATGGAAGTATTATCGAGATACCAAAGCAACAGAGGGAATTGTAGGTTCATGTGAACAAAAAGTCGGCAAGTGGAATGACTCGCGTTACCGAAAGTACGTGTGTCTAAAAATAGCTTGCTTTCGGTCGCTTACTGTTGCTTTCGGTCCCTTTTGCTTCCTTTTGGTTGTTTTCGGTCGCTTTCTGTTGCTTTCGGTAATTAGACGGACCCGTTTCACGTTCCTCAAGTTGGGAATATGACACTTCACGGTCAATTTCGCTGTGTCATGTTCCTCAAGTTGGGAATATGACATCCCATGGTCAATGTGATTGTTTTGAGATGGATATTAACAAGGACAAGCAAGCTGCACACCACATGTCTGCCCAGTGCTCATCTAATTTTCGAACTCTCCATTTCAACTCTGATATGCATCCAGTGGAAATGCAGCCAAGCACAGTCACCAATTCTTATGTGAATCACAGGCACATTATACAATATGTTATGTCACTCATACCAGCAAGACTCTTGGCGATTTATAGAAAAGCAGGTAAAATGCAGATTTTGATAAAAAGGTGGAGATTTTCTTTTGTTGCTTGGTTCACATATATATGCATACACACACACACACACACACACACACACACACACACACACACATACATACATACATACATATATATATATATATATATATATATATATATATATATATATATATATATATATATATATATATATCGGTCAAGGTATGTACATGTACAAGGGCCAACACATTTATATATATATATATATATATATATGATATCTTGTGTACTACTTTGATAGTAGCCGGAAGTAAATTATTATCAGCCAGTATCAATACCATATCCAAACCGTAGTCCTAATGAAACAAATCCAAGTCAATTGCGACCAAAGGCAATGTTCCTTGATATTTATAACTGAAACACATAAATTTATAGTTCGTATTTACCCAAAAGAGACCAAAACGTATGTGCAAAGGTCCATAGGGTCGAAATGCCATCTTCAGTTTTAACATGACAGAATGCAAAAAGTTTTGTTTAAAATTATAGGCCCATTTCAGTAAATTGGCTTGAACACGTGCATCATTCATGCGCATATAGGACCGTGCAATTTATGAAAAGCGACCAAAATTTGCAGCACATCAGAGAATTTGCAAGCGCAGGTTCCTAATTTTTTTAATATGTCAATACAATTCAGCATTTAATAGGGTACTAGTTGCAACCACCATCTCAAAGATGATCATCATCCATATAAGTCCACAAAGTGACACTAACACCAACACCAACCCATGAGAAAAGCCCCCTAGGCCTAAAATGACCATCAACAAGAATCCAAACAACATGATTATACAATTCGATGTGTTTTAGGCATATAGTTAAAGGCATGATGTTGTTTTAAAGGAAATAAACTAAGAGTATTTCAAAAAGAAAAATGTTTGAATGTGCAATAAAGTAAGTACAATGGTTCAAATGTTAAACCTCAGCCAGAATCAAGTGATAGTTGCCTTGATAAAAGTGTTTTGTATTCAATTTTATCAGATGCATACATCCGTTGCCTATACGAGTTTCATAATGAACTATTACAATTCAACAAAGGGCTAACCCTGGAGTGAATTTATAGCTTTGTTGATTTACACATGAAATTAAAGCAATTTTGAAAAATTAGTCAGAAATGGGCATTGAATGTATTACTACCTAATTTACACACCATACAGGAGCAGTCCAGAAATGAACACACTATGTACATACATCGTGACCAAGGTTATTATGAAAGATCTAACAAACAACAATCCAAATAACTCATATATTATGTATCTTATTATAATTGTGGAATAAAGAATACTTGAGCAATCCAGGTTACCTGTTTTCTTCTTGCCCCATTTATCTGCATTAAGCTCTAAATCTGCAATTGAACAAATTTTTGTTTTGCAATTGTGCCTTGTGTGCCGTGTTCATGTGAAATCAGATCCAATGCTGGTTGGCATCCAAGATTCATAATTATAATACACAGATACTTTTTATGTGAAAATACCATTCACAGGACGCCTGAATAATAAATAAGACATCTCCAATATGATAATTATTCAACTGGATATATGAGCAGAGTCCCGATTGAAACTAAGGAGTAAAACCAAAGACTATATTATTGAGAAGTCAATGGTTACATGTTTCTTATTGCTGTGCAACAGGCTGCAATATGTTTATACATGGTTATGAAAGGCCATTTGGCAAAATAGATTCAAATAACCATACTGTTATTTATTGCTTTTGCACATTTTAGCGTTTACTTCACTATAGCTTACTTATGCTTCAATATATTATGGTATCAATAAATTTGCATGATCTATTTCCTATTTGTTTCACTTCTCAACTGTGCTGGCTTTTACCACAGCATGTTATTTGCAATTCATAGGTATGTAGCTAGCAAATATCTACGATAATTTCAGGATGAAACCCATCTGCCTCCATGTAATAATCTAATTAAAAACCGGAACTCTTTCCTTCTAAACTAGTATTTCCACATTATCCTGCTCTTCGAGAAAGTCGAGAATTTAACCGTGCTGTTTTTCCGTTTCATGGTGCACTTACACTTTTCCATATGATCGCTGTTTCGCCATCATTAGCAAGAATGTGTGCCACATTAATATATTTGCTATTATTTCATGTTTTTAAATGATCCTAATTCATCTGGTTGGTCTTTATCAAAAGATGTAAAGTGGACAAAAGCAACCGTCATAAAAATAAAGTTACGAAATATGCTTGGTGGTTTCCTGCTGATAACATATCGGCAAATTCATTAGGTACTGAAGCCTGAATATTTTAAGGTTTTGCAGCAAACGTGTAAATAGTGATTACGGTTAAGGTTTAGGCATGAACAATGACAGGATTTCTTATGGTATGGAGTGTAGAGACAGTTATCCCGTTATGTCTGATATTAGTTATACTATGCTGATTTTGGAGGACATATTTGGCAGTTTAGCGTGTGATTTTTCTAGTATATTTCTTGGTGGACATTTGAAGTTAAATTAAAACAAAGTGATATAGATAGTAGACCCCTATCTAAGACGTGACTACCAATCAGTGTCTACTTACTACTGGTTCCTGGCTGCGGCAGCCATCAGTATTACACTGAGAAGTATGTTATCAGGCTCCTTGTGGCCTACAAATCTGAACATATACTCTAAATGACTATCTTATGTTTGTTATAAAACCGTCAACAACAATTCCCCTGAATACAGAAAAGGCCAAACCGGTAAGAGGCGATGCGCTCCCAGGAATACGTGGCAATCTTAACATGCACCCTATCTGGTAGCACTGATGATGAGGTGATCAATGTATGAAGTCGCATCTTTACTAGATTTCGGCGCTGAATCTATAAACAGTTTTGAGCTTGTTTTTGCACAGAAGCTAAAGAAGAAATACCACAAATTGCTTTGATGAGACATTTTCAAAATTTCCAAACCGAGACAAATTTAGAGTTTTTACATTACTGAACAGTTTTTCAGAGACTCGGCATCAGGCAAATAACCCTGCTAAGTCTATCCAAACATATGACACTGTGAAATGAAGTCAATGAAAGGAATCCCTTTTAAGTGCAGTTTCATGCAATACACGTGGTGGCTGGGAACTCAGCTAGCCCTTTCCTGACTTATTGTTTATCACATTGGCTTCAAACAAGGACTGGTGTAAACATTTAGGACATCAAATCCAGCATGTATCAGTCATTTGTCAAAAACGAGTTATTGCTCAGGGAATGACTGTAAAAACTGAAGAAACTACCAGAACCATCAAAAGATGGCCATAGTGCAATTTCGCTTTACTGTCTTGGAAGAACAAAAAAAACCATTAAATATCAAGAGCTTGTGACTGTTCTTTGCTCATGGGACAATGGACACAGTAAATCAAACATTATACGGGACCATAATTTTGTGCAATATGAAATTGTTAGCTTTAAAACATTGTAAAGTTATGCCGTCATTACAGATAAAGTCTGTGTTGCTGCAGTATGTATGTATGTATGTATGTATGTATGTATGTATGTATGTATGTATGTATGTATGTATGTATGATAAATTAAATACAAATCTATGGGTCCATTTATGCAAAAATAATACGTTTTTCTAAAACCTTCTTCAACTCGAAATGTGAACTTCGGGAGCTCTTTGCTATATTAACTCTGCACGATGCGACACTGAATAATAGTATTAGAGTATCCTCAATGAGAAAAATCTGCTCAAGTTGAAAACGGTCCAAATCTTGACAAGTCTATCAACATGAACATCACCTTATGAAACAGCAAGACTTAAATACCCAGCAAGCAACACAGTATTCAATGAATATCTAAAAATGATCAGATGTCATATTCACGACATCAAAATCATAACTGTCATGAGAAATAGAGTTTGAAAACAGTTTTTAATAAAGCTAGAGAAACTGCACCAAAAATCCGAGCAAACAAAAACCAACCATGATCAATAACTAGTCCGTCGTCAAACACTTAATGTCAAATGTCAGATGCTCGAGGTAGACATACCACAATTTTATAATATTTAACATATTAAGGATTAAATATGAAGTCGTGTATAAAGGAAAACATCTCTCTCCTGATTTGTGACAGGTACCAACAAAAGGTAGTACTAGCCTATGATATAATGACCTGATCACTCAAGTTCAAGGTGTGTCTAGCCTCAAACACGCATTTTATGAAAAGTAATGTAGAATTGTTAGATTTACAGATTAACTGCAACATTAATATAGTATCTCAAAGTCACTTGTTATTTTTATATTGATTTTCTGGAGACAAACTTCAAAAACGATCACTTTATTTCATCTCGATTATCCCTGTTGTGCCGTCTTTTTTATTTGGAAGCACACGACGTTCATCAAAGTCAAAAACAGTGGTAAGGCAATAAACGTTGACACATAGACCCCTTGAGCTGGACTAAATGGAATATAATCCATGTGAAGGCAATTTACTATTATAGATTCAAAAGCACATTCTGCACATAATTTAAAATTTAATTCACTATGATCATTGCATATAATTATATCTATAAACTTACATTAAATCAGATTTTATGTAGATACTTTTAATTTCAAATACTTAGAGTATATTATGAATTATATTGGTAAAAGTGTTTATTATTGATGTTTAATACGTCATCAGTACATCCGAATGTCATCTTAA
The DNA here is from genome assembly GCA_964020975.1 of Hermodice carunculata. NCBI lineage: Eukaryota > Metazoa > Annelida > Polychaeta > Eunicida > Amphinomidae > Hermodice > Hermodice carunculata. The sequence continues at coordinate 74,031,011 of OZ026621.1, forward strand.
ATAATTTGTCATGGGCATTTTACTCTTTGAGAGCCTTACCAGACATTTGTCAATATGCTTCGGTAGGTCTTGCTTTCAAAATGTACCAGTGTTGTAATTTTGAGTAAATCCATTATGTGTACATTGTGTCGGTGGGCATACAGACACGTTTTGATTGTAGGCACTAATTACCGTTACTGTGACGAGTCATTTGAAAAAATGAAATATGCTGTACTCATTTCCGTCAAGGTAATCACATCAACTAATTTATTCAATCCGCATAAGACGGGACCTTTTTGGATCAGGCAGACTTCAATTGAAGAAAATGTAGGTGACGCTGTCACATACATTGATTCTGACTGCAACAATCATGATTGCTGGGAGTTTTGCTTTTATGAAGGAGAAACAAGATTTTGAGACCCTTGCAGTATATGTAAAATGGCTCTTTATTAAGCTTTCTTGTTTCCTGTCGTTTGACAAAATGGTATTACTTGATCATGACCGGTGGCATGGAGTAAAAACGTGGGATTTGGAGACATTATCTGGCTTGTAGATGGGTTTTCCTGCCATCTTTAATTAGGTACATCAATGCCAGTGTTTAATCCTAGTTTTCCCCTTCTGATACTTGAGAAACAGGCTCCATACATCTTGTACACAACGAACTGAAACAATTGAGTGTTTCCTTGCATAATTTTCAGCTTCCAGGTGCTCATGTGCAGTATGTTAGCACAGTTTGTTTTTGTAGAATCATATTTTGCATTTGCAGACGCAAGCTGGCTGGCATAACAGACTACTTGCTACTATATGGACACAAGAAATTTGCTCCTGTTTGTGCAAGTACATATGTTAGTAAACCCTCACAATTTTCTTCTTCTTCTTCTTCTTTTTCTTCTTCTTCTTCTTCTTCTTCTTCTTCTTCTTCTTCTTCTTCTTCTTCTTCTTCTTCTTCTTCTCTTGCAAATTTTTCTAAGACCAGGCACCTTAGCTTGGCGAAGATGAAGGATAGTAAACCCTCACAATTTTGTGTACCACCATAACTGTCCTTGAAAATCTGGATGTAAACATGAAGAAGGTCGTTGGCCTTAGCATTGATGGTGCATTCATCATGACCAGTAAGCTAAGTAAAAAACATGTCTGGATGAAATGAACTTCTTGTGCGTGGCTGTCCATTGTGTATGCTATCACTTGGTAGTGGCAGTCACTCAAGCATCCCATGAGATCCCAGGTATAACAGCTGTAGAATGCAGAGTTTCCTTCGTTCAAACTCAAACCAGGAAAACAGATTCAAGGCGCTGGCTGCCATGTTAGGTCTGCACTTAGGCAAATTATAACAGCAAAAAAAGATAATTGCCACTGTAAAACAGCTTAATAGTCATCATATAGAACTAACAAATTTTCAATTTCATTGTGGAATGTGATACTTGTCAGGGGCAAATGACTAAATCTACAATTATACATACACTGCTGGTACAAATGTCAAATAAAGGTGACTCGAACCAGCTGTCAGTCAGCCTAGTGTTTATAACAATGAAAATTTCTATCTGATTCTATATTTTCTCTCTCCATCCTTTTTTTTTCGTTTCTTTCAAATTCTGTGCCACCAATTGCGTCGTGGTCGTGGTAAGCAAATTTAAACATTGTTGTCTAAATATCAGCCTTATGGGCATAAATGTTGCTGTCGTTAAATTTGGGACATCCCTTAAAACATTTTCTACATAAAATCACCGATCCTGTGCAATTGAGATTTGAATATATTTACCTGGTAGAATGTATCAGGGACTTGTCATGACCATTTTTTTTTTTTTTTTTACAAGGATGATTTAAAAATATGAAAATGTCTATTTCTTTTATCAAATGGATTAGTTTGCAACACTCTTCAATTTGATATGTATTTAAAAAGGAACTGATCATAGGTATAAAACCCTGGGCACGCTTTTGCCCTCAAGATTTTTTTGGGCAAATAAGTTACTTGATTATGACCATGATATAGCCATGAGAAACAGATGTTTTGGTGCTGAAACCAATTGCCTTGAATCAAGATTGCCTTGAATCAAGATCCAATGCTAACAGTGTCCTTTGACCACCATGTTAATATTTTAATTATTTTGTTAATTTCTTCAGATCATGTTTTATTAGCTATTTCAACTTTGGAAATATGATACACAACAAATATGTTTACCAAAATATCCCAAATTTCAACATGGACAAAACTTTGCAAGACCAGTTGGACCATATGTTAACAAGACCCATCATGAAAAACTGATTCATTGCCACTGATCATAATCGAAGGGCTGTTTCCTTGAGTTTAAAAAAGTGAGAACAGATGACATATTTTGTATGGACAAGGGCCCATTGTGTCTGCAAATCCCAAAAGAAAAAGCATAGATGTTCAGGGTTAATACAGATTAATATATTTCATGTAAACCTTATGTATATAAAACATAATGCGAAATATTTTGCACTTGTAATATGTTCAGTTTCAGAGTCCTAAAGTTTACACCATCTTGTTTGCAGTCTATGTGATATAATGATTACCCGACCTGGAATCTGACGATCAGGTTCTCCAGACGTTTGAGAAGTGGATTTGCAACTTTTTATTACCAACTTTTCATCCATCATTGTGTGCAAAACTTACTTGTCACACGCAGCACAATATGTAAACGAACATCTTGTACATTTATTCATGAATGGTGTGTTGTTATTTGCTATCTTACAGGCTAACAGCATTTTCTGAGCTAGAAATACCTTTGACCTTACCATATGACCTTGACCTTGACATTTGACAGTCTCACAAATACTTCATTTCAGTCAGGTATCATCACAAACCCATAAAACAACCCAAATTTAGCCAAAATGGTAAACAGGCTTACTGAAAAAAGTGTTGCTTTGCTAAAATATACGTCTTGCAGCCATATTGGCCGCCATTTTGAATTTTTTTAAATGCTCAAGGGTAAAGCCAATTTACCCGCCAGTTTATGTCTGTATGACATCTTAAGTTGCAGAAGCAAGTGTGAAAAAAAATAAATCCGTCCAGTCAAGGTTCCTCAAAAAAATCAGCCTTGGCTTTCTGACTAAAAGGGACACTCATCAAATCGGGTGTGCTTGAACGATTTACACTTCAGGCACCTAGGGGGAAGTGCTCTAATAGATGTAGCATCAAAGATAGTGCTCATTAAATTTGGATCCCAGAAATATACCTCCTTGCTGGACATGTTGGCAAGGTGTCTCACATTGAAAAATGAAACAGCCGTCCATACATATTTCTGCTCAAATTGGAGGATGAACATTTTATATTCGGACATGGAATTGTATAATGTCAAGCCATGAAATGTCACAGGCAATCTTTCGAAATTTTACCAAGCTTCAAGCCATTTAATGAAATTAAAGATGTGACACTAAGACCGCATTAGCTTATATGATAATATACCATCATTGTCCAAATAGGTCTGAAAATCGCTTAGGCCATCACTGGAGAAGATGTGGATTGGAAGAAAAGCTTATAGTTGAACAAACTCACCAGTCAGCACTGCTTCTCTGGTCTTTTCTGTCTGCCCTGGTATGGTCCTCAGGGGGGCCCAATCTGTGGCCAGAACTATAGGACGTAATCCAAGCACAGTACCGGTAGGTAAATCCGCAGTGGCTACTGATGTTCCACTCGCCACCGAGTGTCCAGGCTTTGTCGATTTACTAATATCCATCAATGACATTTGCCACTATAGTTGCGACACTTGGCTGAGTCACTGATCCCTGACTGTATCGGCTGCAGATTGTCGGTTGTGAAAGCGGACCATGCTGGAGAAACTATACGCGTGGCAGTGCCTTGTTGTCTACCTGCAATGAAAGGTTTGTACAACTGTCCGTTGCATTTTTTTTCTGTATTGGTTGCAGTTTGTGGGCCAAGGAAATAGACCCTGCTGGCAAAACCATATGCGCAGCGGTGCCTTGTTGTCCTCCTGCAGTAAAATGGTTGCACAACTGTCCGCTGGGTAATGTTTGCTGCCCTCAGTCGTCTGTCCCTGGCAATATAGTCGTAGGAAAATTGTCAGTGCCCCGAGGGTCCAAGCATGGTACAGGAACATCCACAGTTGGAGCCGGCTGACTCTCCCATGACAATTTATGCCATTTTGCACCAGATCCGAATGATTTTGGGGCCTGATTTGTAACCAGGAATGAGGCCTGGATTCATCACTTTGAACCAGATACCAGAATTCAGTGTAAAGAATGTAAGCATCAATATGCCCGCCCCCCCCCACACACACACACAAAGCCAAGTTGGTTCTTCTGCTGGAGAGGAGATGGCTGCAGTCTTTTGGGATTCCCAGGGTATTCTGCTGATTGTCTATCTTGAATAAGACCAGACTATCAATGGCAGATATATTGCTGACCTACTGAGACAGTTGTGTGAAGCTATCAAAGCTAAGCGACAAGGAATTCTCACTAAAGTAGTCCTGTCCACCAAAGCAATGTTCCCATTCACAAATCAATTGGTGGTGGTCATGTCAGCAATCCATGATAGTGGTTTTGAACTCATTGACCATCTCCCTTATTCACCTGATTTATCCCTGTAAGACTTCCCTGTGTTTCCCAAAATGAAGAAAGGAAGTAGCGTGTCGCCATTTTTCTAGTAATGTGGACGTCATTTCCGCAGTTAATGACTTTTTCTAGAGTGGGGGGCCGAAAATTTCTACTTGACCGGCATCTAGGCCCTGCAGCATTGCTGCCAAAAGTGTGTAAATCTGAAAGGGGACAACGTAGAGAAACAAAGGAAAATCATCGATGTTGTTATGGGTCTTTTACAGATAGGCTTAGAACTTTTCAGACAGCCCTCATACCCCATAGCACACCAAGGCTGGCTGTTCAGGGTTATTTAGAAAGTTGGCACTGAAAGAGCTAACCCAGTTTTATTCAATCAAAATGATTTTGACGGCCACTTTGGTGATCCGGATGTGTCGTTTTGGGGCTTTTTTTCGACTTCTAGACACATTCATCATAAGAAATCGCATAAACCAAAAAGAAAAGAAAAGTTTTAGAAAATATTGCATAGAATATTTTCAAAAAATATGTTCGAAATCAGCACCAAAACGAAGAAAATTTGTATACGTGGTATTATGGAAAAGTTTATTCCATTTTTGCTTAACAGGCATATTGTGTATAAAAATAGATGAAACACAATGATTACGCTCATTTAGCAGATGATAAAAAACAAGGTTAACCGTAACGCTTTTGTCTGAAAGAAATTGCGTCCATTTGAAATTTTGAGCATAAACCCATTGTTAGCACCCATCTTGGAATGTGAAATGGCAAACGAGCCTCTGATTTCGAACTGACTTGGTTTCACCAAGATTTAACAAATTTGCGTGAATCCCACTTGAAAAAAAAAAACATGTACTCTTTTATCTGCATCTGACGATGACCATATTTTAATGAGGCAATTCAAAAAGTTTCTGAAAATTGAAAAAAATACCTCTTCTACTCGGATTATTAAGATCGGTTTTTATTTTGTTAAAAGCCAAATAAATTTTTCGGACTTCGCTTTTTTCAAATAAAATGGCCCTTTTGAGTATATGTATCAATATCTGAGTGAAAATGGACATCAAAATCTGTTTATGGATACATGTTGGTGCTCAAGGGCATTCCAAGGTCAAATGAAGTTTAAGTGTTATATATCTATTGCACATCCTACAATCTGCCAAGTTTCATGAAGAATGACTTTAAGCCTCCCAAACTTCAGGAGATAATGCCAAATATATCATTTGGCCCTTTAGTGAAGTGTTTCCATTTCCCTTAATAAGCAAGAAAACAGAGAATATACACAATAGAAGAACACACTACCAATTTTTGAATTATTATTAGGTATGCACTTTTAAAAATAGAAAATCATGGTACATGTCAGTTAATTTTTTACTCACCTTCCAGCTCGATGTCAACGAAAACCAGTACAGACGACGAACGCGAAATTTACGAATTTGCGATTTTCCGCTTTCGTTGTTTCCGGCACTCTCATATAAGCTTTGCTCTGCAATTGAGTGACATTGACTGATTTTGTTTTGCTTTTTCCCCCCGTATTATTGCATACGCGAGTGCTTGGTTGTTACAAAGAAATGTGCTGAATGCACGTCCCTGGCATTCACATTAGTGAAATCTGATTTACTTCTGGGCTGTTTCAAACACTGCTACTGTTTGGTGGTACAGAAAATGTGCACGGTATACAAAATACTGAATGTCAGGGAGCTACGGTTTTGTCTGTTTTATGTTCTTTTTTGCTTATGCCAGGTCTACTACCTCGACCATGGGGAGATATATATTTTGACGAAGAATAGATGCAGGAAATAGTGGTAATTTCGTCGTTTGTTCTGCTGGCATTATTCCACAGACCACCGCCCAATTTCTGTTCCTTGCAAGTACATGTTGGATTTGACGAACATTCAGTGTGGCAAAGAGTGTACCTCCAATGGGCTGTTCATCAAATCCAAAAATCCTCAGGGAAACAGGTGAAGCACCTGGACCTTTCTGGGACATTTTGCTGTACGACATTTAGTTCATCACAAGGTAAATTCAACATGCAATCAACTTTTTATGTGCATTTTTGGATGAGATCCTAGCCAACGTACAACATGCTGACCTTTCTCTTCGACGGCAGCCTATCTACAGTGCATCGAATGATGCATCGAAGCATCCTGATATTTTGAAGAGAATATGCCCGAAATCTAAAGGTGAATACATTTATCATGAATTTTGGTGTGTAAAAGTAAATGAAAGCACTGTGGTTACTCACATAGCGCCGGCGGCTTTTAGGTGCAAGGCGCAAAATGCTGTGAGGAAAGTTGTTAAGCTGGACAATTATATTCTATGGACTATCGGCTTGCTAACATGTTGACATAAAGGTTTTTATAAGGAATTTGAATATATGATCTTTATCATAATTCAGAGCAGTATAGACTTCAGTAGTTTGACTTTGTCACACTCGGCGTTGAAAGTGTTACTATAAATTTATTCCACACATATGTTACGACAATGATATTTGACTAAATTCCAGGAAGACAGAAATGAATCATTGTATGCAACGAAGCTGTGCATCCGCTCTGAACAAGACATATATAAGCAGAATTTAAAAAGCAGCAAAAATAGTATAAAAACAAACAAACAAACACCCCCCAGGTCAGCGACTATACGTTATGCTCTTTCATTGGCACATGTGCAGTAAATAAATAAGCCCATACCGCCTCAATATATACATACTTCTTTAAACCTATCAAAGGATATAATTAATGCCTTTTTACCCACCTTTGTCATACCTGCGTCGTCCACAGAGACTGGTCGACTCCATTTACTACATTTTAATCGCGAATTGTGACAAAATCATGCAACAGGTAGGTTCCTTTCTTTCCTACCTTCTTTCTTTCTTTCTTTCTTTCTTTCTTTCTTTCTTTCTTTCTTTCTTTCTTTCTTTCTTTCTTTCTTTCTTTCTTTTCCATCGTGCAACAATCTAAAATTTGTGTATTAGACTAATTTGCATACATTAAAGAGCTACAACCTTGGTTCTAGGTTCACAAACTTATAAGTTGAAGTTTAAAAAATATCACTCTCTATAATAGTTTTGAAGTTTTTCAATATTTGGTTTTGTGCACTTCATACATCAAAAACCTAGAACTTTGGTTCATGATTCATTGCATGCGACGATGTCATCTACCAGCACAATGAAGTTGGCATTGCACCAGCATATACAATTATATTTGGAATTTTCATGAATATAAATTTTGGGTACTCATTTTATTTGCATAAAACTGTATAGTTTTGGATCGTGATTCATTGAATAAGGGTGTATCACTAACCCATACATTAAAGTTACTATGGCACCTCTACTAATAGTTTTGAAGCTTCTCCAGATTTACATTTTCTACATTCACGTAATTTACATTAATTAAATTCTACAAATTTGGTTCATGGTTCACTAGGAGCATTTTTGCCACAATCCTGTAAATTGAACAATCATGACGTTTTTATCCCTTATACGTTTGAAGATATTTAACTGTTAAATTATTCAATGCCCCTAATTAGCATAATTTGAGGTTCTACAGCTTTCAAATACTGTTCATTGTATTGGCAGGTTTCACAAACCTATTCATGCACGTTGATGTTTTGTGTCTATCTCCAATAGTTTCGAATATATGGAACTTTTAAAATTTTAATTGACCCTAATTTGCATAATTTTTACCTCAAGACTAATCTAAATGATATACACAATTTCACTCGTAGGTCAGTCACTATGTCCAGTTTGGTGGTTTTCTGGAATAACAGTGTCCGAGAAAAAATTCAGACAAATTTAGCTGTAAAGAACAAAGAAACAAAGAACTAGAACAATACACTTCTTTCATAGCAAATTGGTCTGGGTGCCTTAAAAGCCAGGATTATTTGCTATGCCGTATTTCATTTACCGAAAAGGACAGATTGGGGACTTCAAACTGGGTTTTATATGAAGCTTCTGAAATTTAGTAATATATTTGAATGGTATGTGTATAATATAGAAGTCAGTTGTCATGTGTGCCAAATGTGCATCAATTAAAATGCTACAGCATTGCTTCAATGTTTAAAGGATAGGGCAGTATCACAAACCTACATTTAAATGTTGGCTGGTCATTTCTATGTATTATAGTTTAAAAGGTATTAAATTTTTTCATTTTGTATATGTGCTTAATTTGCAAAAATTCAAATCCTAAACATGTGTTTCATTATTTAATGGAAAGGGCTGTATCACAAACCGAAAATTAAAGCTGATTTGGCATGTCTATCTATAAAAGCTCTATAGATAATCATTAAAATTTTTATATGTGCCTATTTTCCATCAATTAAAATCCTACAACTGTGCTACAATACCCAAGAAATATGGATGTATCACAAACCTATAAATTGAGTTGGTTTGGCATCTGTAACTATTACAGTTCTTGAAATATTCATGATTTAAATTTTATATATGTGCCTTATTTGCATTAATTGAAACCCTACAACTTTGCTTCACAGCTCAATGGAATTGGTTTATTCTATCCTGTGAATTGTAGTGAAAATGTTATCTCTATCCGTGATAGTTTTGAAGATATGAGGCTTTTGTAATTTTAATTGCCCCTTATTTGCAGAATTATGTCCAACATGACAATCCAGTACCTAGGTGCACACCTTCACTGGTAGATAGATCTATGCGCCAATTATGGTGATTGAAGGTTCAGCAGTTATTGAAATTCCGCGTGGACAAATTTAGGTGCCATGGAAAGAAAGAAAGAGAGAGAGAGAAAACGAAAGAAGGAAAGTATTCTTGGAAAAACAAAATGTACGGGTTGGCACTCGGACGTAATTATATCTGACTACATGAGACTGAATAATATCTCTTCAGGCTTTTGGGTCATTGGAATGACCAAGCTTGTCAAAACTTTATGCCAACTATTGGTCCCGCCTACATCTGGACTTTCCAAGAGGCAGTTTTTTGCTGGCTTATCTGTGAATACAATACCTCCTATCCAGTATTAATCCCATTTAAGGCACATGAAAAATATACTTCAGTAGATCAAAATCATTAAAAAGTGATGAGAATGTAAATAAAGGAATTAAAACCCCAGAATATACGTTGAACATCCTATTTGGATGTTTAATTTTACCGAGCAGTTGCGGAGACATGGAGGCATCCGAGGGATTTGAAAGGCCAGATTGTACAATTATGTGCCGAGCTAGCACTAAGGAAGCCCTCCCCCCAAAACAACAACAACAACAACAACAACAACAACAACAACAACAACAACAACAAACCAAAAAACAAAAACAAAAAAAACAAAAAACAAAAAAAACAAAAACAAAACAAAACCAAACCAAAACAAAACAAAACAAAACAAACGGAAAAAAAAACAGACAGAATAATACTGTACTTTTAATATTTCTTCCTGTAACGTTCTTGGACACCTCAGTCCCTTCATCTATACGGCAAATTCGTGTAATATGTAATTATTCATTAATTTGTTAGGATGGATGGACAGACGGACAGGTGTATGGAAATGTTAGAAGGCGGTGTACACAAGAGTCGAAGATAGAAAGGCAGATAAAAATGAAAGGAAGAAAGGAGGAAAGAAAGAACGAAAGAAAGAAAGAAAGGAGGAAAGCAAGAAAGGAAGAAAGAAAGAAACAAACAAACAAAGGAAGAAAGAAAGAAAATGCTCGTAGAGAAACCCACCTGTTTCGTGATTTTGTAACAATTCACACCTAGAATGTAGTCAACGGAAACACAAAAACACATTGTACTCTCATACATGCTTACTTTTGTTGTTTAGAAATCCAGAAAGACTGCATATAATAACTGGACTTCTTAAAATGCACATGAAAATTATTCATCCAGAATTGATACTTAGTCTTAATTAATTTTGGAATCATGACAATTGATGGTGTACCACATACATTGATAAAACCATGGGCCTATGAAAGAACGTGACGATACATGTTTAAAACTAAGAAAACATAGATACTTGTAAATCACATGGTCTGATAAGAAATATAGAATAAAAAAGTACTGTTTCTCTTTTTTCAAATGTAGATTAACTGAAAAACAAACAAACAAACGAAAAAAACAAACTGCGTGCAGAGTGGCAATATGTGAATGCTACAATGCTTGCGCCGTCAAAAACAGAACCCCTTGTCAGCCAACTTTCTGTTGATGAACCTTCCAAATGTCATCATATCACATCACTACGCCAATGGCAATGCGTGACTAAAGCACTTGACCATCAGATTAACATTTAACGAAAATTATGAGCTACCTGCTGCTGCCAAAGTAACAACTTTGAACACAACCAAATGTGTGAAATCTGAAAACAATTCATCGCATTCAGTTTTGTGGATGGTCAGTTTCCTCGCCTTGAATGATCTGTCGTTGCAATTTCATTCCGGCGATCCGAAATCTGAATAAATGCAAAAACCCTGCCTGATTACCCTGTTTTTATGGTTTCACTCACTGATCATTGAGCTTTGCCTGTACAGTGCACAAAAATTGATCTTGAGACCGTCCCGAGCACCCAAGCAGAACAGCATGCTTTTGTGTTGTTTTGTCGTGTTCTCGGGATGCGCCCTGAATATTCCTTGTGTGCATCAAGTTGTGTTTTCAAATCCAGACCAGTGTGATTGGATTTGAATGACATGATTACAGTCAGTCTGGATTAAGGTAAATGATCTGTAGCCAGGACCTTTGGACGACATCTAATCATTTGAAAATATTTTTGCATAGATTGATACTCATTCTACATGCTCCAAAAAACTCAAATGTGTGAGCATAAGATTTATAAGAAATACCTGAGCTCAAAGCTTTTGTTTACACTGAAAAGTCGCAGGAGCGATAACACATGGTGCTTGTTTGCATGGGCATGATAACGAACCATGGCATTGCTTGCACAGTCATTAGTCCATGACCCCTGGATGGATACCAGGTGAGCCACTGAAAAGGGTCAGTCATAGGGAATAGGAAACCATTAGCCATGGAGAGAAGAAAACTGTGTGAAAGATCTTAGTCACGTCTTTTATTTTTACTTAATCATTGTGAAAATAGTGTGGGCCATATCCTGGTGAACTTCCTTCACTCAAACAGCACACTGCAGCAAAAGATGTCTCAATATATACACATGTACCATTTGGTATAAAAGCATACATCAGTTTACATAATAGATGAAACACATTGATTATGCTCATTTAGGGCATAATAAAAACAAGTTTAATAATTCCTTTGCTTCAAAAAATTGTTTTCATTTGAAATTGTAACCATAAACCCATTGTTGGCGGCCATCCTGGATTGAGAAGTCGAAAGTGACGCCCTGATTTCTCATTGATACAGTTTGACTAAGATTATACAAATTTTTAAACAGTTTTTCAAAACCATTAAACCTTTCAACTGCATCCGACGATGAATATATTTTAATGGAACAATTCAAAAGTTTTCTGATCTTTGGGAACTGTACTTTTTCCAGTTGGAATTATTTGGATCCGTTATTTTTTGGTTATATTTCAATTAACATTTCATCTCATGAGAGTCCTAAGACTTTCCTTTTTTCATATAAAATGGCCGTTTTGAGTATATGTATTAATATCTGGGTAAAAATTGACATAGAAATCTGTTTATGGCTACGTGTTTGTGCTAAAAGTCATTTCAGGGTCAAATAAAGTTCAAGTGTTATATATCTATTGCATATTTCATTATCTGCCAGGTTTCGTAAAGGTTGACCTTTGATTTCAGGCGATAATGCCAAATGTATTCTTAAGTAAACAAAATTTGGCCATTTGGCTTTATAGTCAAGTGTATACAGTTCCATTTATAAGAAAGAAAACAGAGAATATACACATGTAAATGTAAGCACACACTAAAAATTCTTGAAATATTATTAGGTATGCACTTTTGACAATACAAAAACATGGTACACGTAAGTTTATTTTTAACTCACCTTCCAGCTGGACATTTATGCAAACCAGCACAAACGAAGAACGCGAGATATAAGAATTGCAGATTTTTGGCATTCAGTGTGGGGCGCACTTATGTAAGCTTTCCTCTGCACTTGAATGACATTGACTGATTTCGGTTCTTTCTTATTTTTTTTTCTGCATTTTTTTTCATACGTGAGTGCTGGTTTCCTACACAGGAATGTGCAAGTGCTGAATGAACATCTCTGGCTTGCACATAAATGGTATCTGATTTACTTTACGGGGGTTCCAAACACTGCTACTTTTTGTTGGTGCAGAAAAATTTGCATGGTATATAAAATGGCAAATGTCAGGGGGGTACAGTTGTTGTACGTTTTATGTTCTTTTCTGCTGATACCCGTTTTACCACCTCCAACATGGGGAATTATATTTTGATGAAGAAAAGTTGTAGGAAATAGAGGTTATTTTGTCGTTTGTTCTACTGGCATTATTCCACAGACCAATTCCGAATTTCCCTTTCTTGCAAGTACAGCTGGGATCAGACGGACATTCAGTGTGGCAAGGAGTGCACCTCTACACCTTATGAGCTGTTCATCCTAATTCTTCACAGAAACCGATGAAACATCGGTAGCTTTTTTGGAAATTGTTCAATTTGTACAATATTTAGTTCAAGACAAAGTTATGTCAGCATGCAATCAAGTTTTGATATGCAATTTTGGATGATGTCCTAGCCAACGTACAACATGCTGGCCTTATCCTTTGACGTCAGTGTATCTACAGCGCATGGAATTCTGCAGCGGAGCATCCTGATACTTTCGTGAGAATATGCTGCAGATCTAGAGGTGAATACTTGTACCATGAATTTTCAGAGTAAACATACATGAAAGCACTGTGTTAACTCATTTAGTGCCAAGTCTTAGACTGGCTCAATAGCTTTCCTCAGCGGGCTTTGGCTGCAATGAGCAAAAACGCTCCGAGGAAAGTTGTTGAGGTGGATAGTTGTGTTCTTAAGAACTATAAGTTTGCTAACATTTTAACGAAAATTCTTTTTACAAGGAATGTGAATATATGATTTTTATGATTATTCATAGCAGTTCGATGTTAATTGTTTGACTTGGTCGCATTTGGTGTTGAAGGAATAAAACTTAGTTTATTTCACGCCAATGTTATGACAATGATATTTGACAAAATCCCAGAAAAGTATAAATGAATAATCATATACAGCGAAGTGGTTACACAATAAGCGAAAACAAAAAAAAAAACAAAACAAAAAAAAAACAAAAACAAAACAAAAACAAAAAACAAAAAGCAAACAAAAAAACAAAACAAAACCAAAAACAAAAACAAACAAAAACAAAACAAAAACACCAAAAAAAAAAAAAAACAAAAAAAAAAAACAAACCCCCAAGCGACTATATGTTATGCTCTTTGATTGGCATATTTGCACTAACTTAATTATCCCGTACTTACTTGATGAATACTTATTTGTGTCTCTCAGTGGCGATAAATGCTGCCTTTAAACCTAACGTTTTCATTTCTGCGATCTCCACACAGACTGATCGACTCCATTTACAACATTTAAATTGTGAATTGTGACAAAATCACACAGGAGGTGAGTTTCTCTATGTACACTTTCTTTTTTCTTTTTCTTTCTTTCTCCTTATTTCTTTCTCTCTTTCTTTCTATCCCCTTCATTGTTTTTTTCTTTTTGATTTTCTGTGTTTACTTTCTTGAATTGTCATTATATTTCGAACGACAGGTATCACACCAAGCTTCTTTTTGTAATCTGTCATTAGAATCAAATTTGAATTACACAAACCACAAGGGTATTAAAAAACGGATATGGGATTAGAACGATACTAACAGAATTGTACATATGCCACAATTTAGATAATCTTTCTCAAGATTGAAACCAGATCGGATAGTTTAAAGGTAGCAGCTAGACAATATAATTCTTGGTGTTGGACCTTGAAAGAAATTTTCATTGCCATGTCACCCTTTTGAAAAACAACGTGCATACATGTGTATGTGAAGAAAATCCATTTGTTTTGATAATCTAGATGAACACCCGTGGTTGAAGGGGGCTTAGAGGGACATCGCCTCAAATACCTAATGCAGTGGGCTGCATTGATTGGACTTCTCATAAAATATAGATCTGAGGTTTAAGTCCAAAGTGTTTTTTTCCTGGACATAGATATTTCCATTGCTTATATACAGTCAAAACTAGAAAAAAGTACTTCACGGCAAATCTGCCTGGGTGCTTTCAGATGAGAATGTTTTAAATCGTAATTTGCATAAATCAAAATGCTACAACTTTGGTGCTTGGTTCACAAACTTATAAACTGAAGCTTGAATGACACCACTGTCTGTAATAGATTTGAAGCTATTCAAGATTTTGTTTTTATGTTTTTGCCATATTTCATACATCACAAGCCTACAACAGTACTTCTTAGTAGTAGTTTATGGTTAATTGAATGCACCGATGACATCTACCTACAAATTGAGTTGGAATTGTACCAACGAATAAAATAGTTTTAAAATTATTTAGGATTTAAATTTTGTGTATTCGTTTTATTTGCATAAATTAAAATTGTACAATTTTTGGATCATGGTTCTTTGGTTGCAGCTGTATCACGAACCCAAATATTGAAGTTAGAATGACACCTCTATCTATGATAATTTTGAAGCTTCTCGAGATTTACATTTTGCATATTCACTTAATTTGCATAAATGTAATTGTACAATTTGGGTTCATTGTTCATTGGGAGCAGCTTTGCCACCCACCTATAAATTTTAGACAAGCATGACGTTTTTATGTATAATACTTTAGAAGATATTCAACTTTTAAATTTTCGATTGCCCCTAACTAGCATAATCAGAGGTTCTAAAACTGTCAAACACTGCCCATCATATTGGCAGGTGTCACAATCCTTCACATGCAAATTAAAGTTTTGTGTCTATCTGTAATAGTTTGGAAAATGTGGAATTTTTAAAATATTAATTGACGCTAGGTTTTTCAAAATATCCAAGACTTCGTCCTGATCAGTTTCCATAGATTCAAGCAAAACTGCTGGTAAATTGAGGTTTGCTGATGAATTTTGGTATATCAAAAATAATCTGGTCAAGACATGTTGATGAAAGTGCTGTTATTCTGGTTAGTTCTTTTGTATGGAGCATTAACAGGTTATTTCACAAAAGCAACATTATTCCAGGAGCAGAATTGAAGTTTGAATTTAAATCACCAGCTAAAATGTATTCTGAACATTGCTGGCTTTGCCCAGGTCGAGACTCTGACCTCAAAAAAAAAACAAAACAAAACAAAAAAAAAAAAAAAACAAACCAAAAAAACAAAACAAAACGAAACAAAACAAACAAACAAACCCAAAAATCAAAAAAAGACAAACAAAAAAAAACAAAAAACAAAAAACAAAACACAAAAAAACAAAAAAACAAAAAAAAAACAAAAAACAAAAAAAAAACAAAACAAAAAAAAAAAAAAAAAAGCAAAAAACACACAAAAAAAACAAAACCAAAACCAAAAACAAATCAAACATAAAAAAAAAAAAACCAACAAAAAACCTTTGAATATGGGGTCTGTGCATAATACCGAATAAAAACTTATTGTTCCTGACTCTAATCTCAATTCACTAAAGTTTAATAACGGGGAGCGGATCTCTAGGTCCAGGCAGCAAGATTTAGCAAGTTATCTAGATAAAATATCCCAGCACTGGCCACTTATCACATTACGGTGGTCTTTGCGCATTTTACCCTTATAGTCAGTTGACATAAAATCATAACAGGATGCAATGTTCTACAGGAATGTTCCGCAAAGGTAAAATCTGAAGTCATGTCTGCTTTGATTATCCCAAATTTATCCCAGTTTAAGCTGTGAGCATTAGTATGACACACCTTTATCTCACGAATGTCACAGTGACACTACGATATGTGTGTTTATAACAGAACACAGTAGAAAAGTAATAAATGAGAATTCTCTCTTTGCGCCATTGTGGGTAGGCTGAGGCTTCTAAGTTAATTAAGCACCATAAATATATAAAATAAACGAGAGAACACCAATGATACGTAAAGATACTGTGCTTGCTAGGGTTAACAGATGTAATGCCCTGGATGGCTGCCGACATTTATTGATGTTATACAGTTATTATGAATTAAGCCTGCCAAAATTCTATGAAATAAAATACCGGTGACTTGTTGGCTAATCAAAATAACATAAATCCAACGGTGACATATAAAAATGCCAATGCCAACATAGCAGTAATTATAAGACCCATTGGATCATGTAAAATAGAAAAATACACAATTGGTGGAGGGCTCAATAATACAGATGTTTTAAAATAGAGATACAATAAAGATCTTACTCTTCCAAAGTGTTGTGAGGAGATACATGTACATGAAGAACAACCGAACACTTAAACTGAGGATGACACGGTAACATAAATACAAAGAAATATAGAGTTTAGTGCATAATAGATGGAACACCATGTTATTATGTTTTGATATATGAATAGTGGATACATAGAGTCTGTACACATTTGTTGTAAACAAAGAACCGTTACTACAATGAGTATAGAAAGACATAATTTGCCTTCAAAGTAGCATTTCAATATATGCATTATATTGTGTATTAATTGCAGGTGTGTTGCAATTTAGGGAAAACAAGTACTGTTTAATTCATTATGTAGATGGTGTCCTGCATGATTTACAAATATTATATCTAGTCCAATGCTCCAACACTTAAAAGCATAAACATAGAAATAAGACAAACAATAACAAGTAGTATAAAATGGTATCATGAGAAAATGGAATGATCAATAAAGCACCCACATCAGGTTACAAAAAGAGAGAGAAAATGTCGAAAAGTGAACTAGTCTTACATATAAAACTGCATGACCATAGAAACGTGGAATAAAAAAAAGACATTCAAAAAAAAAAAAAAAAAGAAAAAAAAGGAGAAAATACAACGATATGAATATGAAAAAAGCGCTCATGGCACAACTAATGATTTTTGCTATTGTAGTGAATATTTTTTATTGTATGGTACAGGAAAAAGTTTCAACCAATCATACTGTCAAGTTCTAATTGTTGAGTTTTACATCATCGCTCATGGCAATATAGCTGTAGCTATCAAGTGGAACACACAAATTGTGACCACCAGAACGTCATGTGCGATGCCGAGGGTGGGACATCATGGGAATAGCATAATGCTAAGTGGTGAATAGCATATGTTGTGGTCATATACATAATCAAAGCAATATGTAAACGGCCCTGGTAAAATATTGGGTGTGCATGATTGTGCCAGGCGACTGACAGGGGCAGCATAAGGCTAAATTAATAAAGCTTGTTTCAGTTTGTTCGTAAAATCTGGAAAAATGTAACTAAACACAGAACACAAAACACGATATTCACACATATAGGATTGGGCAACCATGACTGTGTTTACAGCTTTGGATGGAATTTGTCAAGTTTGGCTTTCAACCTTAAATGTTTTCAATGTGGGGTCATTTGAGTTCAGTCTAGCTTTCATCATGATCTTGTCATCTGTAGTATGAGTACCTGAATAAATTTCTCCCTCCTCATCTACCATGCCAAATATGCAAGTTTCTTTCGAAAATGTGCGAGGTCTTCACTGACGAAGATGTCTCCTCTAATGATTGGAGGTATCCTCAGAGAGTCTATAAAAGTGACATCTAAAAGGGATGCCATTGATACTAATGTAATGTTGAGGGTAGATATATGGAAACAAATTTGTGAAATTTCCATAAAGTTATAGTATACCATGTTCCGCCTATTTCTCCATTTCATCCAGGACACTGATGTAAGGTATGTGTTCTTATAGTTGATAGTGGCAGTCTGTTTGAAAATGTGGCCAATATAACAGGAAACAGTTTTAAAATCACTTCATTGGCTATGTTGTGCTGTGGGCTTTGTTCTACGACTCATAGTTATAGTGGAGGTAGAGTGTGTTTATAATGTTCCAGATTCATAAATATCACAAAAACCATGTAGGCCTACTTTACTCTTTTGCTGTAAACTTAACTGACTGACACGTCGGGAGAACTAAAAGGTGATAGGCCTAATAGGTCTCTTTTTATTTTTGACAGAAGTAATGAAATTTGTGTTTTGGGTGGTTATGCCTACACATTTTGGAAAAGAACTAGTGTCTGCAGTTAATGATGAATATTTCTAAGGTTGAGAGGACCGGTTTAAAACCACCAGTTGCCTACAATGGGTGACTGCCTGTCTCAAGTTAGGAGTGAAATTTGTATCTTCACGTTGGTATGTGAAGAGAAAAATTGATGCTTTGGCAAGTCTGGAATGTCTTTGCTGTCATAGTTGGGTTTGGAATTAATGAATATGGATCATGCTTTTCTGTACTAATTAAATAGACCCCTCCCCTCATAATAGTCTTTCTCTTTTCTATTGTGATCATGCAAAGGATTAAATCATGCCCATGTATAGTAGAATAGCTCTATACACGATTGTCTCTGGTCAACATGACAAGCTCACTTTTGATGGTCTTGATGCCCTGTACGACATCAAGTAATATACCGACAGAACATGCTAGATTTTAAATATTCATTAGGCACCTGGTCGCACACAAGGGGCCCTCCCCACACCTTGATCAACGAATGTTATCTCATCAATATCCACAAACATCTATATCACGAAAAATATTTTAGAACACCCATTTTGCTATCTATAAGAGAACTAAGGGGCCAACATGGACTTTGGACTTGACAAATATGTAAAGTGAAACTCATTGACACTAGTTCTTAAGGCTTGTGATACGCATTTGACTCTCATGTCTTGTTTATCTCAGAAGGTTGTGGCATCTCGACACATATTTTACATGTGTCCCCAGGTTCTGATGAGCATTTGAAATTCCAGTCTGGTAAGAAGGTAAAACTGGATTCAGATCTCCACGGCGAATGTTGTATTCTGCACTAAATAAATCCATTCCACAGGAAATGACCTATAAGGGTCAACTCTCAAGTACAATAATTTCAAATATAATTTAATATGTTTTACCATGATTTTTATACCAAATCATCCCTTTTTACACATGTAATCCAAATATTGTATTCTTCCCACACAAACGGGTTCATTGTAGTAAACATAGTAGAATTTGTTACAACTCTTAGTACATATTATCCTTTCATCTTTATAAATCTTTGTTTTTATTCATTAACATCAAAATTATGTTGAATGAAATAATTGCGTGGGACTTCCATTATTGATAATTACACAGCTGCATCACTAATTAACTGTATTGCCGTGTACGGTTGTCAAGCCTTGAGAACCATTTCCTCGGTCATTATGGTATAAATGACCAATGTACTTCCTGTTAACTCTTTGCAGATATTAACTCTTTTGTTCATTTTTAGTTTCCCCGTAAAGATGCTAATCTTTACAAAATGACTATCCCTTTTATTGATGTCTGCCCATCATTTTGAATGGCAGCTGCAGATCACCTTGATTGACCAGTGTAACGTCATTTGTACACATGTATCTCACAATTGAAATAGCCGAAATCGCACTTGGGTATATACTTACACGACAGTCTTGCAGTCTTCAAACGTATTTAATATACATACATTGAAAAGCTTGCCAGCATACTTTACACTATTCCTTTCTTTTATTATCATATAGGGGAGATGGCTATCTTGGATCACTGGGCAACCACTAAGTATGACTGAATGGTCATCATCTTCCTTGGTAAAAAAAATAATAACTTTGGATAATACAGTGCACGATACGCAACAGTCCCTACTTTTGGAGTTTGCTTTGCAGCAGAAACAACCATACAATTCAGAAAATTGGCAATGTGCAGCCCTTACATTTATTGCAAGTTTTCAACGTACTGCCTGGTTTACTATAAAATGTGATAGACGCTTCAACAAACCTTCATTTATATGCCAGAGACAGACGGATTATAAAATGAACATGTTTTTTCGTCAAACATATGAATTAGAATTAGTGTGTCCAAAGTTTTGGTTACCATTAAACAACACTTGTTTGCTCCCATATTACGCACAAGATGGTTACAGAGATTTTAAATTTGCAGAACACCAATGTTCTTCCTTTAGGTCAAAGGTTTTCTTTTTCAATTTGTCTATTTTCACAACATCCTTAAATTTTGTGAAGGTTTGGGACTTTGCATTCAAATATATATTGAGATTCAAGTGTCTTAAAGGGGGGTTTAATAACCACAAGAACTTGTTTCATCTTTTTGATTTTGCATGGATTGTCAAGTATATAAACCTTGCCTCACAAACTACAAAACTATGGATTTTAACGGGACATAACACTCCAGGAAATGGCAGTAAATTGGTTCTTAAGCAATATAGGTACAGTACGTTAACCCGTAAATCAGAATGTCCCACCTATAAAGTACAAAAGGTACTTCAAAGCGTGAAAAGACAGAAATGTAATGACTGCAGATTTATATTTCCCACAATTCAATTTCACCCGTTTGAAGAGTCCTGTAAAATATGTTCACTAATCCATGGAGTTCTATGTGAAAGGACCAAAAATATCAGACAAAATAATTGCAGATTACATCTCTTTCATTGTGCAAGTCTGGAGTGCATTTTGAACCTATATGTCTGTGATGGTCATCGGGACTGTGTAGATGGAAGTGATGAATATTCCTGCAGGACTGCCTGCACATTTTATCACAGAGGCACCGAGGAATTAAATATATGTCTCAAAACATGTCCGAGGCACCTGTGTGCCTGTGGGTTATTGTTCTTTCAATGTCAGACCACAGGCTGTATTCCACTGTCGTTTTTGTGTAACCTGACTCCTGATTGTTTGGACGCTTCGGACGAGATGAACTGCCCATCTACCACATATCCTGATTCCAGAATAATAAAGGATGATTCTCCGTTGGATAAACCAAATAGAAGTGTGTGCACAAATCCTAACTCATTGCCATGCGAAAAACACAAGCAATTCCCTTGTTATCCACGCACCTTGGTTTGCATCTATGACAGAAATGAGGTAGATCTGGCAATGCACTGCCCAGAGGGTCAGCATTTGTCAGAATGTATGTATTTTCCCTGCTTTGGGTTTTTCAAATGCCCTGAATCATACTGTGTGCCTATCAGGTTCTTGAGTGATGGCATCTGGGATTGTCCGCAAGGGCAGGATGAGATGGCGGAAATCAACTGCAAGTACAGTTTTAGATGCAAATATGTGAAAAAATGTATAAGTAATGATGCTTTATGCGATGGCGTTGCACAATGCACGCTCACTAAAGATGATGAAGAATTATGCATATTATCCTACATATGTCCACGTACGTGTTTCTGTAGAGGGTATGTTGTTAACTGCAAAGGGAAGAAACTTTCACACATACCAATGCACATATGTTCATCTAAAGCTATCATTTTCAACGACAATATAATTACAAAGCTGCAAAGGTTTCAAGTAAACTTTGCAATTCTTTATATACTAGATATATCACAGAACAGGATACAGGAAATCGTAGGTGGTTCTTTTGCTAATAGCAAATCTTTAAGACACTTGGATTTAAAATATAATGAGATACATCAGATTTCCATGTATACGTTTGCACAGCTTCACTTATTGCAGAATTTAGTGCTTACAGGCAACCCTATCCAAAGTATTCGCAAAAAGGGATTTTATAACCTCCCGAAAATTCGCACTTTAAACTTGCAAGGTCTATCTCTTGTGTACGTGGACGAAAACGCGTTTTCGGGACTTTTTCACCTTGAAAACTTGAACATTTCAGATAACAAAATAAAAACTCTGCCAAAAGGGATGGTATTTAATTTGAAAGCACTAGTATCTTTCGAAAGTGATGACATTCTCTTTTGTTGCTACCCAAGTAGTTTAAAAGTTTGCTGCCCCACACCTGTATGGTGGAAATGTTCAGCTCAGGTACTACCAAACCTGCTGTGCAAAATTTTATTGTGGCTTGTTTTTACCCTAGCCATTATCTTAAACTCAATTGTTGTTGCATCTGTATATGTTCAAAAACATCCAGATTTTTCTTTGGCTGCGTGGTTAAATATACTAATTGCTGTTTCTGATTTAGGCATGGCTTTATACCTTCTTATCTTAGGAATTGTAGATATGATTATTAATGAGGGTATAATAACTTTGATGGCAAAATGGACATCAAGCGGTTTTTGTATTGTAATTATGATTTTGTCCTTTACCTCGCATGCATTTTCCATATTTCTTTCTACCTTCCTTGCATGTATACGCCTCATTTCGACCCTTATAATTTTCAAAAGTTGGATGAATAAGAAGTATGTGATACTAGTATCAATGGTAGGCTTTTTGTGTGTCATTACCATGGGGGTGCTACCCATCAGCAAATTTTCCAACAGAAATGGATCGTTCATATGCCTTTCTCCTTTACTTAATGCCAACAGTCATTGCTGTTTTTTGGGACGATATCTGTATTTACTTATTTTTGTGTTTTTTTCTCTTTTCATTATTTTTTCCCATGCAGTAATTTTCAAAATTGCGCAGTTATCAAGAAAGAAGTTTGATAACATTGGTACAAATAAAGCTCTTTTTGCAAAAATCATGATGATAATATTGTCGTCATTTATTGGCTGTGTCTGTACTGTGTACACGACACAACTGGCCATATCTGAGAGAGAAAAGTATCCTTATTCTGACATGATTTTGATATTTACTGTATCTGTTTGTTCGCTGACCAATCCCCTGAGTCACATAAAAAATTCGCAGGATGTGGCAAATCTTTTAAGAAGAATATGGATCCAGATGGGGTTATTGCTATTCAAAAACAACGCACATATGGCCAAACTCCTTATCCAAAGTTCCTCATATTGATAGTTACACACAGATAAGGGTAAAATAAATCATGTACACCTAAATATATAGAGTTGTGTCCTGATATTCATTTGTTATGTCATCTCTGGATT
Source organism: Hermodice carunculata (assembly GCA_964020975.1). NCBI lineage: Eukaryota > Metazoa > Annelida > Polychaeta > Eunicida > Amphinomidae > Hermodice > Hermodice carunculata. The sequence goes on from OZ026621.1 coordinate 74,054,371, forward strand.
GGTTTGTAATATAAAATTGAACCATATCATCAACATGCACAGTGGTTAATTTCAAATGGGCTTGAATATCTTGGCCTCATGCCTCCATTCATGATTAATTCATCATTAAAGCAGCAAAAACAGTATCTGATACTGAGTTGATGATAAGTTAGATTTAGAAGTCTCATTAGTGGTCAAACTTTACCCACCATATTACAATGTAGCCACCTGCAACATTATAGGGATCATTAGTAACTGATGCTGACAACAGCGCATGGCACTCTAGCTTTTTAAAATCTACATTCACCAGCCATGGCTTAGTGCGCGTTATTTTCTGCAATAAGTTATTGGCATTGTTTAAGACTTCATCCGATTAGTTCAATTGCATGATGGCCAACCATAATGAAAAATAAGTATATGGAATAAGCTTTTGCTAAAATTACTAAAATTACTGGCAAATGGTATTTCTATTTTATGTTTCTGGATTTGTACTGAAGTTTAAGGTAACTTACAATATCTATGTGCATCAGAGGCCCTTTGCAATAAGATTGAGACTCTTTTCAATTATGCTCAAGTCCCGAGCGCATATTTCAGTTCCCACCGTGTTGTCATGTCCACACACATTTAGTCATGTACCTGTCAAAATATCCCAACTTACGTTCACATTTATGATTGTGAAAAGCTTTATATTATTTGTTCGCTATTATGCACATTCTTTCTTTTTTTTTTTTTAATGTAAGGGAGTCATCTTAAACAATATAAGGCAAAGTCCATCAGGAAAAAAGTGTCCCCGAATATAAAGGTATAAAGTATCCTGGACGGTTTCCTAGTGATGACTTTGGTATAAATGGTTTTGGCTGTTGAAGGCCTACCCTCTCCAAGTTTTGCATTAAACTTGATTATACTGAGTAATCAAGATGTACCTTTAGAAATAGTCGGCATCTAAATTGGATGTCAAGTGTAGTGACATCGGGCTATGCTAGTTATTTATTTGATTTCTAAAACTGAAGGAAGCAAAAAATTTCTGGCGCCCAAACAAACACAAAATAGGTTGTGTAAAACAGGTCACATGGTAGCTACAATTGCAAAGTCGTTATTATTAACTCACAGAATGTAGTTTATTGCTGCTAACCCTTTATTCAAGAAATGAATTTGGAGAGTCACCATATAATTTAAGTGTGGCAGTAAGGTGGCGCCAAACATAAAGTTAAGCTAAATTCCCATATTTAGTGAGGTTTATCATTTAGTTAATTGTGAGTACAAATCCCAAAAGGGAGCAAAGATATAAATAGCTGAGTATTTTAATTCCAAGTTCTAGGTTAAATATATAAAAAATGTGTGTTTGGTACGCATTATTGACTTCATACCCTGTGATTTTGTTCCTGACGTGCTTCTCTTTTTCATGTAACTATGGACAAAAGTTATATGGGCTGTGCTGATTTCCGAATTCAATTTCTATATAAATTTCATTGTGACATTAGATATTTGACATCTATAACTAAAACTTGCTCTTTTAGGATTTTTTGAAATTCTTAAAAAAAATTATGGGATGTCTAGAAGTCCAAACTACGTGAAAGCACATTTTCAACCTTCAATATTTTTACAAACTCAAAGTTCAGAATAGGTTAAAATATTTTAAGATTTGGCTTATGGTAGTCGAATAATTTACATTGATGCACACTTGCCAAACCCAACATGTACAGAAGGTGTAAGTGTTGATTCAAACTAGGTATAACCTAATTGTGTATATTTTCTTTGCGTTATATTTCTGTAGAGGTGCTTTTCAATGAAGACAAATGATGTTCCTCAAAGCGTCCATGAATCATGATGTTTGTGTTTTTAATGAGAGAGATTATATATGTCCTACTCATAAATTCATGTTTTCCTACCCAAATTAACCAGATAGATACTTAATTATAGTGCTAACAGTGACCAGTACAAGGAGGTTGATTACTTATCCTTTTAAAAAAATACTAAGTATGATGCACATTACCTTTCTTTACATTATAGTAGTACGATTAAAAATCCCAGTCTTTGAAACAAAGCTGATATTATTGATATATGTCAGTGTGACTTGCAAGTTTTACAAGGAGGTTAAAGACAATGCTTTTTCTTTTTTATTCTCACACTGTACTTATTACTTAGTAAATTCTACTGGTCTGTCGTTCCTGTGTGTAGTTTTATATGTGTCACATATGTCACTATCAGCCACATAGTAAATACTAGAATGTAATCTTTGAAGTGAATGGAATAAATGAGATGTTAATGTTTGAATCATAGACTCCAAACAATATCGTGCTACATTCTATCTATTTTGCAGCTTGTCTCCCTGTATATTTTATTTCATCACAAAGAGGGCCATCAGAACCAAAGATAGTTTATCGTCATTGCCTTGATTACCTTTCCATGGTATCCAAATTGAACAGAAGCCTATGCAACCTAGGTTGAATTCTTGGCCGGGGAAGCAAGTGGAAAATGTTCGAGACATTCTGTCTCTAAATGGTAGTTTTGTCTGATGTCTTATCCCCCCCCCACCCCACCTCACAAGGTCTCATCATAACGCTCACAAATAAAACTACAAATAAAAGTCAATTTGACATGAAAAGAGTAAAGAGCTATAAGCCTCAAAAAGTTATCTAAGCCACCTTTGTGTACGAAAGGCAAGGCCCAGGACTTTTCGGACAGTAACATTGAGGAGACAGACATAATGGTTGAGTGTATTTTCTCTGACTGCTAGTTAGAGCCTCAATCTGATCCTTGTTACGTGGGACTGACCACTTATGTTTAGTGCAAAGGGCACACTGTAAGTTCTCCGTGCATGAATACAATGTACTGAGATCGTTCGATCTTGGCAAGGCAGCATATGCATCCGATGTAATGTGATCAAAACAGCTGAAATCTTAGATATTCCCCCAAAGAACATTATGAAATACAAGGCTCACAATGGCTGGAAGGAATTTGAATTCATAAGAAGCCATCGTACCAATGACCAATGTTCAGTAATGCAAGGTGTTTAATCCAGTTAAGTTTTGACAACCTTTGAAGAAGGGACGATGGAGGCTTGTCAAATTGGGGTTGTCATATTTATCTGTATCAGGGATTTGTCAGGACGAAAGTTGTTTCTCTCTCTCTCTCTCTCTCTCTCTCTCTCTCTCTCTCTCTCTCTCTCTCTCTCTCTCTCTCTCTCTCTTTACAAGGGTAATTTCAAAATAGGAGCAATGCTTTTTCATTTTTTAATGGGGCACATTCCAACGCTATTCACTTTGATACGCATCTAAGAAGGTTCTGTTCAGAGGGAGAAAACCCCGGATACGGTTTAGCCCTCAAGAATTTTTTTTGTCAAATGAATGACTTGATTAAAACCATGATATATGTACGTTAGACAAACGTTTCAGTGGAGAAGTCAATTGCCTGGAAACACGATCCAAATGCTACCATTGTCCATTATCTGCCGCTAATCTTTTAGGTATTTTTTGCATATCTTTAGATCAAATTTTAACTGGATCTTTCAACTTTGAAATATGATACACAACATATATCTTCACCAAAATGTCCTGAATATCAACCTGCACAAAAATGTCCAAGACCCGTTGGACCATATGTTAACAAGACTCATCATGAAGAAATGATTCAATGCCCCTTTTTATAGTCGACGGTCTTTTTCCACGAGCTTAAAAGTGAGAACAGATGATAGCTTATTATTACCAAGGGTCCACCTTGGCTGCACATACCAAAGCAAAAGGCATAGATGTTAAGAGTTTATACAGGCTAGTATATTTCATGAAACCTTTTGCATATAAGACATAATTGGGAATTCTTTGCATGTGTTACATATTTAGTCTTTTTTTATTAATAAATCTATTTTGTCAGGATTTTACATGGCTTTACATACCCCCTGACCAAGGGCTACAGGCTGTCATTTTTCCTTCTAATGCCATTTCCTTACCACACAATATTTGTAAAAAAAGCTTTTCCCATATTTACTCTCTTTTAGTACTTCATTTTTTTTCTTCTAGAACTGCTTTTGGGATTGTCCACATTTTTTCTTCATTTATCCACACTTCATCAAATTTTATAATATTTCTCTGTTTCCATATTTCCCATTTTATAGTTAAAATGATCATATCTATTTCATATTTTTCCGGCTTTCTACTCCTTCTGTTACTCCAAAATATGTTGTGTCCTCCTTTATATCATAATTGTTATATTTTTTCAATAGTTCACCACTATTTGCCAAAAATTGCCAATTGTTTCACAATCGTAAATGACATGGGTCACTGTTTCCTGTTCAATTTCACATAATTTACACATCCCGTTTGATTCTTTGAACTTTTTCAACTTTCCCTCTGTATAAATTGCTCCATTTAACCATTTCCATTTGAATTCTTTAATTTTCTTATCAATCAGACTGTTGCATAAAGAGTTGTATATTTTACCCCAATTCATTTCTCCATAATTCTGTTCCAAATTCAATTCCTGCTTGCTTTTCTTATAATCCCCATCAATCATGTACTGGTAAATTAATTTTGAACTAAAATATTCTAATTTTATCCAATTTTCTTCTTTGAATATCCCAATTTCACCATTTTCAAAACTTTGTTCATATTGATGTCTCCGCAATATTTCTTTCCATTTTTGTTGATGCAATTCCAAATTTTGCAATGAAAAATTGTATCTCTACTTTATTACTCACTTTTGTTTTTGCAATCTCTACTTTAAATTTTCCCCTTCTGGTAAGAACATCCTTAAATCTCATTATTCCTTGTTGTGCCCAGTCTTCCTCGACCAAGACCTCTCCTTTTACTCTAATGAAATGATTACACCAAATAATCTGATTTAATGGGTTTTTTAGTATTTTCCCAACATGTATCTAATCGTTTCAACTTTTTAAAAGCAAGGAAACACTTCTTATAATACTCAGGAATTTCTGTTTCTTGTAACAATTTTGAAGAGTCAGTACATTTTAAAACAAAATATTCGTAATTAAATTTCGCATCTAAACATTTTATATATTGTTTTGCTAAAACATTCAACTTGTATTTTCATCCTGTAAATTTGTTTTTAACATCATGACATATCCTGTTTCTTTTTTGTTGTTGTCAATATCTGGTGCACCTAGCCCCCCTTCTGATTTTCCTCTTGTACACACATTTCTGCTTATCAATTCTACCTTATCTTTCAAAGTATATTACTAAAGTATTTTTTTTTTTAAATTTCCTTAATACTTTCCTCCTGTATATTTTTCAGCTGTAATGGGTATCTTAAGATACTTATTCCTATTAATTTCAATAAATACACTCTTCCAAATATAGATAAGTTTCTTTTTTTTTCATCCTTGCAAGTTTTTCTGCATTTTTGTTATTAGTCCTTACCGGAATTCACTGTTGTTTTCCTTTTTTCCCTGTGGTAGGCCCAATGCTTTCACTTGCCCATCTGTACATTCAATTTTTGTGTTAATATTACTGTTACCTACTTTACCAAAGGTGCTCAATTTTATTCCTTTTGTTTTATCTTCATTCACCTTTGCACATGAAGCTTTGCTATACAGTTTAAGAATTTCAAAAAAAATGTTTGCAGACTTTTTATTGGAAATGTATCTTGCATATCATCTGCATATGCACTTATCTAAATTTCACCTTGTATTTCTTCTCCATTATTTTTTTTACCTTCTACTTCTTTTTCTTGTCTTATTGCTTGAACCTGTGGCTCTGCTTGCAAAATATAGAGGCATGGAGACAGGGATGATCCTTGTCTCACACTTCTACTTATTTCAAAATATTTAGACATATATCCGTTTGTGAAAATTGAACTTTTACCCTTTTGTACAAAGTTTTGATCGTTGTTCTAAATATTTCTCCGAAACCATATTTTCCGAATACTAAATCCAAGCATTCCCACTCCACACAATCGAAATCCTTTGACTGATCTACATAGAGTATTGCTCCTTCCTGGTTTATCATCTCACAGTACTTTATTACAGCCTCATTAAGCCTTACTCCTGGCCTATATATCTGTGCTTTAAATATGCTATCTGGCCATTGTTAACAATACCTTGTAAATGCTGCTTCATGCGTCCCGCTATTACCCGTTTTATTAGTTTGTAGTGTGTATTCAACAATGGTATTGGTCGCCAATTTACAAGTGATTCTCTGTCACCTTGCTTATATAGTAATGTTATTAATCCCTCAGTCTGGGCACATAGCATTTTTCTGGTACAAAACAAGTTTGACCATCTTGTATTTAACTTTTGTCCACATCTTCCCTTGAGCTAGTTTCTTTTCTAAACCATGAAAATACTTCGTGGAATTCTCTCCATCTTCTATCCAATTAAACTTTGCTGTTTTTCGAGCTCCCTCTGCTTTTTGCTTGTATATATTTTCTATTTTCATTTCCAGTACTCTTTACCTTTCCATATGTACATTGTTCTCATCATATAATTCTTTTTCTAATCTTTGTAACAACTTTTCCTGTTGACTTTTTCTTTCTTTAGAACACGTAATAGTAAAATCCTTAATTTTGAGCTTACCTTCTTCCCACCAAACTCTCAAAGTTTGAAACTCGCTCTTTTTACTCCTCCAGTATTCCCAAAATTCTTTGAAACGGTCTTGAAATTTTTTGGACTTAATCACATTTTCGTCCATTTGCCATCGTCCTGGACCCCTATCTTTGCTATCTGTTTGCAGCAAAAGGTTTATTGCTTTGTGATCAGAACCAACACCATTCACTATTTCTACTTTCTGAATTTTTGCATCCAGTTCTCTTGACACCAACCAGTAATCTATTATTACTGCTATATTGTTTCCCCTTTTGGCAGTATAGGCCATTTTATTTGGATGTCGTCTCCTATACATATTTTCTAGATCTGCTTGATACTTATGGTAGAGAAATTGATGTTTGATAAAACTTGGCATATCGATAGATCCCAGCATAGAGAAAAAATAAATATATTCAGTGACCTTGAGATGACTTAATGATGACCTTGAAGGTCATCATAGGGATCTGGTAAGGTCTTTTTTTGCCTTTTTGTCGTTTTCTAGTCACTTTCATAACAATAAATCGAAATAAGTGAGGAAAACAAGTTGTATAAAATTCTGCAAAAATATATTATCCAAAAATATATTTTCGAAATCCTACAATTTAGGTTCATGGTTTTTGGAAGTGGCTTTGCCACAAACCAATAAAGTAAAATAGGAATGACGTCTCCATCCATGAAGCTTTTGGAGCTATTCAATTTTATTTTTTTCAATGCCCCAGTTAGCATAACTGAGGTTCTAAAGCTTTCAAATGATGCCCATTGTAGTGGTAGGTACCACAAACCTATACATGCACATTGAAGTTCTGTGTCTGTATGCAATAGTTTGGTAGATGTGGAATTTTTAAAATGTCAATAGACCCGAATTTGCATTGTTGTTAACGTCAGGACTGTTCAAAATTGTATACACAATTTTAATGGTTAGTCAGTCATCTTGCCAAGTCTTGTGGTTTTCCGAATAACAGGGTCTGAAAAAAAAATTGGCTTAATTGAAGAAAGAAATAAAGAACTAGAGAAGTACATTTTCTCCACAACAAATCTGTTTGTGTGCTATCAAAGCTAGGTTATTTGCAATGCCGCATTTCATTTGCTGACAAGGTCAGATTTGCGAACTTGAAACTGGGTTATATTTGCAGCCTCTTGAATTTAAAAAACAGATTTCAATGGTATGTCTCTGATAAAGAATATGTTTCCTGGTCGTGTGACCCAAATGTGCATCAATTATGAACCTACAGCTTTGCTTCAATGTTCAATGCATAGGACATATCACAAACCTATACATAAATGTTACTTTGACATTTCTATATATAATAATTTAAAAGGTGGTCATAATTTTAAGGTTGCATAGGTACCTAAATTGCATAAAATAAAATCCTACAACAGTGCTTTACTGCTAAACTGATAGGGCTTTATCACAAATGTATATATTAAGGTTGGTTTGGCATCTATATTTATAATAGTTTTGGTGTTATTCATAATTTACATTTTGCATATGTGTCTACGTTGCATAACTTAAAACCCTAAAAGCTTGATTCACAGCTCAATGAATATGGATTCATCTATGAATTGAAGTGAGAATGGTACCTGTAGTTGTGATAGTTTGGAATAATTTAAGCCTTTACAATCTTAACTACCCCTAATTTGCATCCTTATGTACAACATGTAAATTCAGCACCTAGGTGTACAGCTTCACTGGTAGATAGATCTTTGTGCCAAATATGGTGATTGTAGGTTCAGCAGATTGTCAGGTTTCGCAAAGAAAGACAGAAAGAAAGACAGAAAGAAAGAAAGAAAGAATCCTTGGAAAAGCAAAATTTCAGATTTGCCCCCGACACTTGATTATATCCAGTAACATGAAGCTAGGTTATATTTGTTCAGGTTTTTTGGGTCATTGCTTTGACCAAGCCCGTATATACTTTATTCCAACTATTGGACCTAGCCAACATCTGGATTTTACCACAGACTGTGTCTTGCTGGGTGGCTATGGGTACCCGAGATACTATGCAGTAATGACCCCTTTTAAGGCACAACAGACTAATCCTGCAGGCGATGCAAATGAAGAGGAATTAATAAGAATGTAAACATAATTATTAGGAAACACCGAATATACACTGGATATTTTATTTGGATGTTTACATTTTCTAGTAGTTACAGGGCATGGAGGCGTGTGAGGGATTTGCAAGGCAAGATTGTTCAATCATGAACAGAGCTAGCACAAAGGAGGGTAAATAACTTTATTGCAGATATCCAGCGACAAACTTAATATATATATATATATATATATATATATATATATATATATATATATATATATATATATATATATGCACACTTAGAATGACATATGTACAATATGGATAATTCTAACAAAATTTTCATATCGTATGCGGGATATAATATTTTATTAAAGTATAGCATATACCGCCGCCCATTTTGACCCTCCATTTTCATTAAATCGCATGTAGAAAATGGGTTGCACGCCTTCGAAGGTGCCTGTCTTCCCATATGGAGAACAATTAAACATCATTATGGGGTTAGGCTACTTTGCATTCTTTATACATTGGGCTTACTGATGTATTTAAGTTTTTGTACAATCAATGCAGCTTTTTTTTTCGGGGGGGGGGGGTTGTTGGTCGACGTGATCACATTGGGCGGGAAGAAACAGGGTGGATGCATGGCAATCCTATGAAATGTGTTTTCAGAACGTAATTGGATTAAACAGATATAACAAACAAAGTGTAACTATATTTGTCCTATGGATATAAGCACAAAAAAAGAAAAGAAAAACCCCGAAGGTAGACCAGCAAACCCCTGTAAATCAATTGCTTTTTTTCTTCTCCTTTTTTCAGTTTGTTTGTTTGCTTGCTTTTTTTTTTACTAAAAACAATCTACTCTTTATCATATTAAAGGCAATGGAATGATCCAAAATGAGGCAAATGGCTACGCCTATGATTTCTAACATCATATTTTCTCGCTTGTAAAATCCATTAAGAGATTTGAAACCATATACACTTCTGTTTGAGATAGGAAGCTTTGATACGCACACATTACCATAGGACCGAGCATGTGCTTGCTATTAAAACATAGTCAGTATGTTAATAGTTATGAAGCTGTGGGAAAGTGAATGTAGTACCAGGAATTGCATTGTGGTCATACACAGATAAATTGCATTTGCCTTTGCTGTTCCTTTTCTTCTAAGGCTAAAAACCAAACCACATATAAACATATTTTCGTAAACTCTATAAAACTACCTTCTTTCTCAGTTTAGATTTTGCATGTGAAAATTATGGAAAAGAAGCACTTCAGTTTTCTTTAACAAAAAATAAAAAAGATTAAGCATCTTATATAGAAATTGGCGATAGTGTAACATTGCATTTACCATCCACACTTTTCAAAATGCTAGGGCTTGTGACTTCAGATGGTTTATAGTGTCATAAAATTTCTACAGCGTATCAGGCTAAATTAAAGGGGCATCATCAGCAAAAATGCATGGCATACTTTATCAAAGTATGGCTCATGTTGGTTACACTTCTTTTATTAATACCTCTGCCAGTCTTACAAGGGGTACTTCAAAGGCCAACTTAGGTATAGATAAGATCACAGCTCTTGACCCTAAGGTTAACTTATGCTGATAAATCTTATAAACATGGTCATTAATTTTCCCTGGTGAGGACATCATAGAGGTTGTGGCCCATCTGGAACACAAACTGCATTTTTCACAAGGACTGAAGTATTTATATGCATCCTTACTTTAACTGTATAGCAGTAATATGTTGGTCCCATAGGGAAGTACAAAATGAATATATATTGCAGCTTTATTGTCTTATTTTTAAAGGAATGTCACCCACATGCTTTTTGAAAAGTTAAAGTTGTGTGTCACATGGTTTTTACTTACCATGGCTTTATGAAATTCTCAAACAACCATAGGTTGTTCTCTCTTATTCTTAGTGATATATCACTTTTTCCTGCTTCTTGTAGGGAAGAATAGCTCTCTAACATATAACATCCTATTAATGCCAAGCTCAATGTTAGTCTGTGTACTCACCGAGATATTTCAAATACCGCATGTGGGCCATTAATTATGCAACAGCAGGATATTGATTGCTTCCATGATTTACTATATATATTAGCAATTGTGAAGATGTTAACACAGATAACATTAAATTGATTAACTTTTTGTACATTTTGTTTAGCAGGCAGGAGCAGCAGGACTATAATAATGCCTGCAGATGGGGAAGTGTGCCCAGACTTCATATTTAAATGCAGATTGGGAGAGTGCATCTGGGATTCAAACTTATGCAATAACTATACTGACTGCTTGGATGAGGAAAACTGTTCGTATAGTGGTAAAGGTGTTGTTTTGACCTGTTCAAACAGCTGTTGATCGATGACTTTAATATATAATTGCAAGGTATTTTTCACCAAATATGTGGGTGATTTACTTGTCGATTGAACTTTAATGACACAATCTGGTTTTACCTTAGGTTCTAAAACCCTGTTTTAAGAGCATGTTGTACTATTTATTTTATCTTTTCACTATATGATTTCCTCTCTTTTCCTAACAACAACAACAACAATAACAATGATAATGATAATGATGATGATAGCAATAATAATAATAATAATAATAATATTAATAATAATAATAATAATAATAATAATAATAATAATAATAATAATAATAATAATAATAATGATTATGGACAAGGGGTGTCCATCCAGCATGTTATGGTACAAATCAGTTATACTCGAATCTCTCCTGCAGTTGGTACATTTCCCGAAATAGAAAAGCATGTACATCATTTACTGGCTGCCTATGAACATTTTCATTTGACACTGATTCCGTAATGCAGGCTTAAGTTGTAATCGAAACAAACAGAAATGAATTTCAAGTTGATGCTTAAACTGTTGTCGTTGGACCCGTTCAGCAGCTTTCTCCTGTGCAGAGACCAATTAATTTCTCTGCAGTCATGGAGCTTATCCTAGGATGTCAGCTCTTTATTGAGAGAAGTTTCTATGTGGGATCAGGAGGTGGAATCATTGTCATAATTCATAAATGTGTCACCAACCTATGACACTGTTAATGCCCACAATACGCATGCTTTTTTTCAGTACAGAGTTGCTTTGCCTGCAGAGATCGGACTTTCATTCCCATAGCCTTCTATTGCGACCACAAGCAGGATTGTAAAAAAATTAGGACAGATGAGACAGATTACAGTTAGCGTTGTTTTGCTGTACTCAACAAATAAAAAATGTACCATTTCTTTGTTACATTAATAATTTGGTTTAGCTGAATTGTCACACAGTTGATTGGTTTGAAAGTTACCTTACTGATTGATCTCCATATGTTTCATCAACATTATGTGTTCAAGTACATTTTTAGCGCAGCTAAGTTTTCAGTCAGGCTGAGCTTTCAGGAGGCTGAGTCATAGAAAATTAAGATGTACAATGTTTACACAAACATTACTGGAAAATATCAGTGTCTTTAAGCATCAGACAACTCATGTATCGGTTTTAGTTTACATCAAAATAGGCTTAAGTCTGCACTGAAGTGTCCTTTCCAGCAGATGTACATACCTTGCCATAGCAAGGAAATATGAGAGAAGGGTGTAAGGAAGCTGTAGTTCCTTTTGTTACCTTTAATTCAATGGGTTTCCCCACCTTGGTTTCATCTGCAGCTTTCCCTATGAGCTCACTTAACTTTCCCTTAATATCAGACCAATGATACTTGAAAACATACAATGCAATCATTATTCGTGCAATCAGGAGTGATACCAGGATGCATAATACCACCCAAGATACATGGCTACCATGTTAAGTCCAATGTATCTTGTCATTTGGTTTTACTAGCAGTTTTAGTGCGATATGTGAAACTGGTTTCATTGCTCGAAATTTTACCTTTGGTAATTCCTTTAGAGCATCCCCTTCAGGTATTGCTTGTTGAATATTTAAGGAAGATGGTATTTCCTTAATGTGCTATGCATGGGCAGAAGGGCGGCTGATCCTTTCAGTCATACCAGGTAAAGTCCAATGTATTGCACTTACAGTACAACCATCTCTAGCCATGATTAGGTAGATTCCTGCTTTAAGTTGTTGAGATTTTTCAAGACTAGATTTACATTTAATATAGATTGCCTCACCCCAATTTATGAAAATGTAATCTCCTAATGATATCTCAATGGGCTGAGACAAACCACCTGTCTGTGTAAGTCTCACTGCACATGAACTTTCCAGCTCTTTGTTCTCAAATAGAATACCACATCTTCATGATCCTGCATTAGGTGCGTAAATCGTGCTCATCCAACATACGGTGGGAAAATACCGTAAACATAAGCATGGATACAAAATCTCTCCTGTAAGTGCCTTAGTTCCAACTTCATTTTGTTTAATTAGCTAGACCTGTCTTAGATTATAGGTGAGGCCAACTGCACTGGTTTAGAATAATAATTGCAAATTCCTAAGAATGATCTTACTTCATTCAAAGTAGTGGGTGCATCAATGTTAACAATGGCATCAACTTTTTCAGGGTTGCTACAGATTCCTTCTTGATTTTTAATGTAAACAAGAAGTCTGACTTCTGTTTATGCAAATGAGCCCTTAGATGGTTTTATCTTGAGTGCAGCATTTTGTTAACTTTAGAATACATCTTCCAAAACTTCTGCATGTATAGCCTTATATTTACTATGGATAACAATAGCATCTATCTACACAAATACACATATTCCTATCTATTCTGATACGACTTTGTCAATATTTTTTTCTAAAATATAGTCAGAGCATTGGATTAAGCAAAGGCATTCCGAAAATTCATACAATCTCTTTTGACAATTGAAAGCTGTTTATGGAATATTTTCTACAGAAACCGGGATTTGCTAGTAACTACTCTTTAAATGTAGGGTAGTATAAATCCCAGCACCACCTACCTTATCAAATACATCTTGATTTAGTGGTACAGGGCAGCTATCCTTCCCCGTCACATCATTCAACTTCCTGTAGTCTATACAAAAACCTGTTGAACTGTCTGGTTTGGGCACCAAGGTCACTGGTGAGTTCCATGGGCTAGAAAGTGGTTGAATTGCTCCATCTGTCAACAACTTGTCCTCTTCCTCCTGTATAATTTTCCTTTTTTGCCAAAGGTGTCCTTAAAGTCTCTGCTTTATAGGAGAATGTCCTTGTGTATCTTTTTTCCCAGAGTCCAGCTCACAAAGTGCATGTTTTTTTGTTTTTGTTTTTTTGTTTTTAATTGAGTGCATCACTGTATTTTTTCCAATACCTTATCAATAGCAGAATGTCCAGTATATCTATCTGGTTTTACTACAGTTGATTCCTTAAGTACACTCTTATTTACAGTGTTGATACCATATTTCTTATGTTACTGCAATGACCAATCTTTTCTAAACTATGTCAATGTCCTCTTTGAATAGTTCACGATACCCTCTACTTTTTCCAAAGCATCATGATCCAATACCATGTCATGAGAATTGTCTTTTACTATTATAGCTTTGGTGAGAGGGGCGTTGTCAATTTGGTTTTGGTTTTACCGAATGTATTGAATTTTTCTCCCGAAGCACTGACAATGTATGGACATGGCTGAAGAAGTTTGGACCATCACTCAACTTATCAAAATGTCTTTGGTGCAGCAAGGTAATTCTATCTCCTGTATGTAGGAGTGCATCACACCTTACCCCACACAAAGTGAAATGTTCCACTTATCTCCAGTCTGGCTTGCTGCAGCCTCTAGTTTAAAGACTTAGGATTGGACATTGGTCTCTGCACTGGTCTTTAGATTGTTGTTTGCTTGATGTCGGTGTGCTTCTTTCTACAGTCCACAACTCTGTGTCCCACATTTTTATCACAATTCCCTTGTATAGAGCTTCTGGATGGCAATGTTTGTCATAGCACGTTTGGCTTCGTCTCGAGCTTGATCACCCTTGCTGCCAATTTCTGCTGTGTAAACAGCCCGTCCTCAGCTGACTTTGACACTCAAGCCATAATAAGCCCAACTTTCTATAAGGGTACATAAGAGTATTGCTATACAATTTTGAATAAGTTACCAAGCCATTTCCGTGAAGGTTCTGTTAAATACTAATACAATTAAAGAAAAAATAAAAATCAATACAGGGTGACAATGTGAACAATATTGGTAGAGGTTGACACATTGTAGACCCCGGAGCATGTTTAGAGGGAAAATTACCGACGGTCTAGACAAGACGTCGACAATATGGAAAACCAATGCAATCCCCGTTCACCGATATCTTAAGCAATAAAATTTTTTGCATAAATAACCTCTATTCGAGTTTTAATATAACGTTAGATGAGTGATCCGGAATATACACACATATTGGACAACGGTGCATTTCCACACAAAAATTAAACACTTTAAGAGTGACGGTTTGGAGAAGTGGAAAGCAGCGAAAACACACCAAAAAATCGTTAAGAATTAAAAAAAAAAGGCAGTGCCACACACTCAACAAAATATGGTCCCTCGAAGTGTCCCTGTGCAATTTTGGAGCAATCTGCCGAGCGCTTATAGGGAAGATTTTTTATCTTTGTTACTTTTGCAAACATTTATAATATGTTTAAAAGTAAAAGAATGACACCATGTGAAAAACATGGTATGGATTCACCTAACATATGTACTCACCATGTTCAAAGTGAATCTGGCTGACGCTTTTGAAGAAGTCTAAAATGTGTTTTAATATAACAATCTCCAATGACTTATATTGTAACAAATGGGAATGTGTGCCCAAACCAACAAGTGTCCACACTGAAAAGTTCCTTAAAAACAAGGAATCCAGAACATCACCGACTACTTAACATGTTTTTGATCATTGCACAAAGTGCATTTTCATCAGATGTTAGCACTAAGTGACGGCTCCAGAGAAGTCAACCAAGCGGAAAAAAAGCACGTTTCCAGAATCTTAGAAGAGAATCTGACGCACGGTTTTGAACAAAAAAAAAATCGAAAATATGAATTGCAAACAGACAGATGGCCCACGGTCAACACCCATCAACTAAACCCCACTTACTGACGTTAAAATATTCAAACTCTGATCATGTTTCGACCAGAAGCATAACTTCCTGACATATTATTTTTGATCGGTGGTTGCTATCGAAATTGCATGGTATATATTTTTCGATGTGAAATGTTGTCTTATGTTATAAACTCATGCTGGGGAGTGTTCAAATGCCCTAATATTTCCATAAACTGATCCTGGTTATTTCCACAGTGATCACTAGATGAAAGAAACATGATTGGCCTCTTTGAACCGTTTACCATTTTACACGTTTACCAGCCGCAAACTTATGTTTTCCAGGGAAAAACACTCTTTAAAACGTGGAAAAAGATTGATTGATATCGTTGCTGTCCATTCCAATCATTCTTTTGATGGCCGATTGACTCAAGAAAAGAACGCTACGTCATCCTTTTTTTGCCGCACACAGAAGTCACGCATGATCGTTCACAATCCCGAATAGTTAAGGGTCATTTTGTATCATATAATGTCAGTACCACCCATGGTAGTTATATGAAATCCAGCGGGAGAAAAACAATTAGCTGATGGCTCTATGGTTAAACTATAAACAGTGACACTGCATTACCCGGCATTCTTATTTCCACACTCTGATAAAGGAAAATTGCCTGCCCTGTTTAAATATTTCCGTCATGACACGTATATTTTTTTGCATTTCTGCGCATCGTGCCAATTATGATGGCAATCATAAGGGGGGCGATAATGCGGGAGACAATCTACCAGTGTGTTCCCTCGTCCCTGCACTAGCAAAATCACGGAAAAATCTATCTGAATTATGCACGCAAACCTTACAGCGTCCTACTTTTGTTTTAACTTCATCTGCTTTGTACGTGCCTTGCGAGTGTCCTTTTTCTACATTCACCAACCAGAAGGCATATTTGTCGCTGAAGAAATGACACCCCCCATGTCCATTGCATTCTATATAGGGATTGTTGCGGAAATTTTCCAAGCAGCTTCTAGGGCTGGACAAGATTGACCTCCCCCCATTGCTCCCACAGCATGCTGAAACAAAGTATGAAACCATAGCCAATTAAAAAATCAACAGGAAACTTCCTGACAGTACAAAACTTAATACACGTCATCTTATGTCTCGTTCCACTTAATTTTGAGCTTACCGTAAGCCCAAAGCAAAGGGGACAAAATCATAATGTACATACATATTTGAATAACTATGACGTTCATGATACATGCAATGTAGGGAAGGTAGGCAAATTAACATATGCATATACCTGTTTTGGGCAGCAGGACTCCAAAATAATCTAACTTCGGATTCCTTTTTTAATTAGATGGACTTGATTTCTAAATTTTCTGTTATACCTTGTCTTTATCTTGGTCTCTAATACGGAGACTCGAATAGCAGTATTGTGGATCTGAGTAAGGTCGGTACATACAGCTTGCCTGTTCTTTGGGATAGTGGCCCTATAATTATAGTGAAGCTATCCGAGCCATCGGCTCCGGCCACCACACCACTCTGGTTATCACATTTTTACCCAAGCCGGTCACTCGACCAATGCGCTTCAGACAAAAGAGGGAAGAGGTTCCCTCCTTGGTCAGACAAAAGCACCGTGGTAACCCAAACTGGCAACTCGAATGAATGTTTTATTATTCTGCACTGGTAGAAAAACATAAAAAGACAGTAGTGATCACTTAAAAACAAACGTTTCCAAATGTAAACAAGTTTGACTAGCTGTCAAGCAAAAGGAAGACCTACGTTTAGTATAGGAATATTATTGACAACCCTCCCACGCAAACAAACAGACAGGAACAAAATAGCATCAACGTTGGATTACAGAAGTAACAACGTGTAATCTACCACAAAAATCTAACCTCATACCTGAGATGGTGGGTGAATGGTAACTAATAGTTGTATCCCATGCGGACAGAACAGACCTCACCATGTAAACCTTCATCGGAGAAGATACCAGAAATGAGAGTTTGTAACTTGTCCAAGCAGCATGCAAGTGACTTGAATTTAGGAAGTAGCGCCACTACTGCCTGAACATGAATTTGAGAGCCACTCAGAAAATACTAACCGAATATAGTCCCACCTTACAACACTTTTTTGATAACTTCAAAGTTCATACGCAAATACACAATAAACATTGAAACCATGATACACTGCACAGACTCAGACTGACTGATATTGGTCTTGCCATTCGCCTTCTTGTGAAAGCTGTATTGTTGAAGAGGCGGTCTGATATTATACCTAATCCCCAAAGAAAAGGACATGGCAACTTTCATCATCAAATATTTGGTCGAAATGTATTTTTATTTCCAACAAGAAAATAATAGGATTGGACAACAGGCCAAGCCTTTATGAATTCTTCCCGCAAAAGTACAAAGTACATATATTCAAAAGTGTGCACACAAGTCACAGGACATTAGTGTAACGTCATTATAAAACAGCAGTAAGAATGTAGACGCCTTTAGATGTCACAGACAGTAGTAGGCTGAATAGTGAGAACGGCACTTGGTTTTGGCCCGCACATGGTCACTTGTACAAAAGAAGACGACAGTTATAACGACTGTGTCGCAAGGTATAAAGAGTTTAGTGAAACGCGAGCGGGTCTTAACTAAATTTACCAGTGCAGACTATGTAATCCTGCACAGCCTCAAAAATATGTCTGTTATCTGCTGTAGTACATTTTGAACTTTCATTAAGTGACGTAAACAAGCTTTAGGCATGGTTCACATTTACAATCATTTCGTTAAGTAACATAATGATGACATTCAAAAAAGTAATCGTGTGAATTTTCGTTTTTACCCCACCAGCACACACATGGAAACTTGCAAGACCAATTTTATGCATGCCTAAGTGCAATGTCAGGGCTGAAGGCAAATCTAGACAAAACTGTTGTACTGCGTATTGGACTTATAAAATATTCAAATACTACGTATGCTGAAAATTTAGAGTTACGCTGGACAAATAAATCTGCAGTTCTTTTATGGGTAGAAATAACTCCAGAAAGAGATAAATTAGAAAATCTAAATTATTTGCCTAAACTAAAGAAAATCAAACAAATTTTTAACTCTTGGGATAAAAGAAACCCCTCTGTTATTGGTAAAACTTTAATTATAAAATGTCTAGCATTATCACAACTCTTATATCTTGTATCTGTTATCCCAAATCCAGCTGACTCCTTAATGAAAAGAGTTGAGGGCCTTATATTTAAATACCTTTGGGACAAAAAACCTGATAAAATAAAAAGAAGGTATCTGATCTCTCCCACTGATCAAGGTGGACTAGGAATCCCTCAAATATTTTCCCAATTCCATGCAATGAAATGTGCCTGGGTTAAAAGCCTTGCTTCAGAATCAGAGGCGGCATGGAAACACCTCATTTTACGTCAGTTGCCTTGCAAAGATAATTATTTATGGGAATGTAATTTTCATAAATCTGACGTAAGAGATATATTTAGTAAAGTGAAGACTAAATTTTGGAGGGAGGTGATTTATAGTTGGAGTTAATATAATTATAAGAATCCAGAAACAAAAGAGGACATTATGAAAGAAACATTGTGGTTTAATTCACTTATTAGAATAGGAGGTAAAGCATTCTTTTATAAGAAATGGTGTAATAAAGGGATCAAGTATATTTCAGATTTGTTATCCAGAGAAGGTGTTTTTTTATCATTTCAAAGGTTCACACAAAAATTCTAAATATCAACAAATTATCTACTGTATATGGGTCTTATATCTGCTATCCCACAAAAGTGGAAAGAAAATTTAACAAATCAAGAAAGCCAACGTGAAAACTTGTGTCCACAAAACAAAAGAAAAATTGATATAATTTTGAATATTGATAAAGTTCCGCGATTTGTTTTTCCTTTTTTGTTACAAAACAACATTGAAAGTTAGCTGCCACTAATAAGAAAATGGAATGCAGTTTTAAATTGTGAAATCCAGGAAGCTGAATGGTTTAAATGAAAACATTTATTCAACGACAATCTCTTCAGAAATTAGAAGTTTTCAGTTTAGATTTCTGCACAGAATTATTTATACTAATGAAAAACTGTATGAGTAGAAAATAGTTGAAACAGACTTATGCCGTTTTTGCAAAACAGAAGTTGAAACGATTTTTAAACATCTTTTTTGGGAATGTAGTCACACTGTTCAATTATGGAGACAGGTCTTCACATGCTTCTCAATAAACAATGTTCAGATCTTGCAATTTTCTGTTCAACAGGTCCTGTTGGGTGATAACAACTTAGATATAATTTATAATTTGATTTTTATACTGGGTAAAAAATTTTATACATGGATGTAAATATAGAAATGTTCTACCCTATATTACAGACTTTGTAACAGTGATAAAGAAGATTAAATTTATTGAATACTGTATAAAAAGAAATAGAAGTAAAATTTGTAAGCACGATAAAAAATGCCAAGGTTTTAGGCTAGAACCATAAGCAATATTTCCTCTTCCCATTATATAGATAGATTTAAAGTATGAACACTATACCTCAAATAACACATTGTAACAGTTCTTTTTCTGTGTTTGCTCAAATGTATATTAATATATCAATCGCATTGTGAACTTTGGGTGTTTTGTCTATATGTACCCCTTGTGGAAAAAAATTTTTAAAAAAACTAACCGGCCACATTGCTGATTTCCGAGTATAGTGGCACTTGAGTGCAATTACTGCGTGTGTGCCGAATTACCCTTTAGATCTGAATCCAAGTTTTTGTAAGTTAACGCAAGCAAAGAGTTCCATCATTGACTCTACCAACCTTAGAGAGTCACAGACACAGACACAGACACACACATATATATACAAATATATGTATAAATATATATGTATATATATGTATATATATATATATATATATATATATATATGTATATATATATATATATATATCTTCAGAAATGGCGGTTCTATATATACATAAAATGTAAGACTTGGGCAGACCCCAGACTTGAGGGGACAAAACGCAAAGTATGGTCATTTTAATCCTTATATTTATGTATGTATGTATGTACGTATGTATATATGTTTGTCTGTATGTATTATGTATGTATGTAGGTATGTATGTATGTAGGTATGTATGTATGTATGTATGCATGTATGTATGTATGTATGCATGCATGTACATATGTATATATGTATGTATGTATGAATGTATGTATGTATGTATATATGTATGTATGATACCTCAATTGCTGAAAAAATATGATAACATATATCTGATACTCAGTTAACAGGACACAAAAATGTTTATTTGTCAGGATTATATCAATTATACAAGGTAATTGTTGGTCCCCCCCATGCTGCAATTTAGGCACTGGTCCATCTACTGCTCACTCACTATATATATATATATATATATTTCATGTTTGGAACGAGCGGGACTCGAACCTGCAACCTTTGGCACCAGTCGCCTAGCTGAAATGGGAAACGCACATATATATATATGTGTGTGTGTGTGTGTGTGTGTGTGTGTGTGTGTGTGTGTATGTATATATATATATATATATATATATATATATATATATGTGTGTGTGTGTATGTATGTATGTATGTATATATATTGTAAAACCTGCCTATAGCGGACACCTGTGGTTCTGGCAAAAGTGTCCGCAATAGACAGGTGTCCACAATAGGCAGGGGCTGAACTTTTTAGGATCTCAGAGTACATTTGTATCAAAGGAGATAAACTTGTATAGACTGTCATAAAAGATGCGCATGTGTACACATCAAATTCCATTTAATCATTATAATGAAAAATAACAAGTTAACTGTGTATGTATGGGCTTACCGGGCTACAGGAAGTTTGCGTAAGTTATTTTACTAACAGAAAAGATACAAACAACAAACATACCACAGGGATATCCTATCCTTTGAGTACAGTATGACTGTATGTGCCATTGTTACAAATTGTGAATAACTTCACATGAGTCTCAATGGGTCCTTTGTTTTAGGCTTAATGATTGATCTATGGAGCTTAATTGTTTGATAGACAGAGAAAGTGAGAGCAACCTCACTCAACAGGAGCATCAGTGCTCAGAGACACCTGGAATTTTCGTTGAGGCATTGCAGCCGAACTGCTTGGCTGAGTGAGGTAATTATGTGTTACAGGCCACTGAACAATGGATTAATTAGTTTTTGATTCCAGCTGAACATGCACGGAATTGTTCAGGCATAACAGCTTCGAACATAACAAGTTGCAAAAAATGCATTGATATATCAATTGTGTCCGCAATAGACAGGTTCTTTTTGCATTTGGTACCCCAAAAAGTGTCCGCAATACACAATAGACAGATGTCCACTGTAGACAGGTATCAGCAATATGAAAATGACTTAAAAATATTCGGTTCTGGCCAAAACTATCCGCATTAAGCAGGTGTCCACAGTAGACAGGTGTCCGCAAGGACAGGTTTTACTGTATATATATTTATATATTCAACATATTTTGAATCGATTGGGACTACCAAATAGTGGGAACGGTATGTGCACTATTTCAAACGGAAGTTTGCAATGCTGTAAACTGATGGCGCTGCATGTATGCAAGCATGGCGTTACGACATAACTCTCAAAATTTTAACACTCCAAATTATGTGTTTCAAATGTGAAAGCAAGGAAACACCAAATTATAATTTCTTTTGGATAGGTAAATGTTATTCACCCTCCTAAAACAAGAACCAAAAAAAAAAAAAAAATACATTTGAATGCTTGATGCTATTCGTTATTCTGATTACAGATCAAAGTGCAGCTATCTGATTGGCTGTTGTATGCTGCTCATGATAGAAGTGTTACTCAGGCCTGTACCAAGATTATACACCTATTCCAGGAACTTGCACTTGGATCACTACAGGTTTCCGTTAACATAAGTATTCTACAGTATAGCTTTACAAAGAAGGTGGGTGGTAGTTGGATAATTAGGTAAGTATGTATTTGTTTTTGGGGTGGATAAATCAGTATGGCAGTGAATTGTTTTAAAATTGGCATTAATGCAACACGGTGTTCATCAGCCACATAGGAAATGATAAAGAGACAGTTAAATTTTTGGATTTAGAATATACCTGTGCACATGGTGCTGGAGGTTACAGTAACTTAAGTAACTGGCAATTATTCTTATTGTGGCCACAAAGTGGCTTTGCAAATACACATGGGACTCTGGAGATGTTGCGATATACTTGCGACTTATCAGAAATATTACATAGTTAAGTTCGTTTCTTGGCGTCACTTGATCACGCATGACGGCCAATGACCGAGGAAGAAGTGCGCAATATACTTTACTGACATGACATTTGACACAGTGTCCTGCTTAAAAGGACATAACGACAAATGACAGCTGTAACAGTTGATCAGTGGTCGATATTTGAGGTGGTTGGACTGAATTATGTCCATTTTATTGGCGGTAAAAAAAACTGTGAAAGAAGTATCCTCTCTTCGGAATTTGAACAGCAGTTGAACATCTGTGGAACAGCCTCGTTTTGACAATTTTGTTTTGCCGAAAATTTATGATCCTTGCTTTCTCTGAAACTTGAACTTTACCTGGACGTCGTGTTCTATGGCAAAATTTTTAATTTGACATCAGCACTCTTTCAAGCAACAAGCAGCAATCAGGTGCTCCGTCAGAACATCAGCGTGCGGCATGACAGGATGGGGACGTTTCATGAGCACGTTCATTTGGATTTACACTTTGAATTTCTTTAATAAGCATGCACACTAATTTTGACCTAATTTGAAATAACTATTTTTCAAGAAGAAAATTGGCGTGAAGGCAATAAAAAATGATTTAGTCAAACGTGTTCAAGGTGTGAGAGGTCTCTATGTAATATAGGGTGTGGCCTGAACGACATAGTTTCCTAGGCACAGCCAAAATATTTTGGGCAAGTTTACATTGGAAGTGCACGCGTATAAACGAAACTTCCAATGATATCTGTATGAAATTTATACAATAATTTCAACTCGTCACCTTACAGATGTATGCATACGAAAACAGGCATTCAATTACATTATATAACTGTTATCAATTATCAGAGCAGAGAGGTTCTACTGGTGCACTTGTGTGAGGTTTTACACGATCTTGACTTTAAAGCAGGGTAACAGCCTTCCAGCATGCAACAAACAGCAGCTCTCCCACGTGCATTCCGAGGGCAACAGAGACGTGCAGGTCTTGGGTGAGACGTTTTATACTATAATTGATTGGTTGATTGATTGATTGATTGATTGATTGATTGATTGATTATGGCCCCCTTTGAAAAAGGCGGCGCATATGGCTTTGCTCATGTTTGTATGTCGGTAGAAAGACTTTGTTTTTTGCACCGTAACTCAAGAAGTTTTTAAATTAGGACTTTAATAGTGCCCAGGTATATACTGCAGTATAAGGGCTACTAGGTGAAATATGAAAGCGGTTGACCCTGACCCTATTTCCTAGGTCACAGAGTTACTGTAATAAATTTTGAATTTCTGCATGATAACTGGAAAGTTTTTATGATAGAACCTGTATATTGCACAGCATTATACCCATTATCCAGGACGAGGTCAAGTTTGAAGACGGGTGACTTTGACTTTAATTCAAAGGTAAAAAGGACACTTCAGTGAACTCGATTTCTACATTGAAACTCAGAATTTTAGTTACGACTTCAACATTGCACATGGTAATAGTTCTGACTTAGAGATTAGCCAGCTTAAAAGATGGATGACCTTAACTAAATTCCAAAGACCATAAAGCAACAGTCCTGTTAGTGAACTTGATTTCTGCATGACAACTAAAGATGTTTTTCACCGGTGGCTTTAATATTGCACAGGAATGCAGCCTTACATAGGAGCTCGATTAAATTCTGAGAACAATTTTGTGGAGTTCTTGGTAGGATGCTCAATCGCATGGCTTCAGTCGCCACTTTGAAAAACTTGAACGGCTTGCTCATCGCAGATTGTTTCCTGTGTATTATCGGACAAAACCCTTCGTGTACTCATTTTATTAAAAGTATTTACAAGCAGCATTATGTGATAGGAAGTAGCCGCCCGTTTAGTTTGTTTTCAATGCAACTGTGGCCTCAATCGGCCCAGTTCTGTGCTCTATAAGTACTTGCTGAAGAAACCATGTTTGTGTGTAGCTACTTCTTGCCAGCTAGGCTGGCGTGATATTTGAATATAGCACTGACCGCATTGTAGTCGACCCAAAAATGTTTCTTGTGCTGGGATTTAAAAGTAATTATGCATGTATGATGCAGACACGTATAATTTAAATTCTCCCTTTCAACTTCTACTTGCATTCACCTCCATTTCTAAACCAGTGCTCAGTGGCAACCCGAACAGCCCGATTACAGGCAGAGCCACTACCGGTGACAAAATGTACTAGACATTCGCAACGCTCTCTAATGTATTGAAAGGGTCTATTGAAATGCAATGTCACCAAAATAATATGCTTTTACACCTTTACACTTAAGTATAAACAAAACATATATTAGCGCTATTGTGTATCACTTGAGGGCATGACATTTCATTCTAGCAACATGCAAGTTATTCATTTTCACTTAAGTGGAGTTTAAGGGAAATAAATAACATTTAAATTGAGCTTCATGTTACAGAAATGTTACGGAATGACACTACAATATTACGGTTGGTCACTGAATTGTCATTCACATGTGCAAAAACTACTTTTTTGTAATTTACAAACAAGTGAATTCAGCTCAGCAGTGTTTCAGATGATAAAAAAATACCCTATCCTACAACAGATACCACATCAATAAATAAGGCTCCTAAAGGCCAAAGATATCAATAGGACTGATTTTTTGTAAAGAACATTTGGTGCTCCTTAGGAAGATCATTCCTTGCTCTTGGGCTTGCACATATACTTGAATATACTCCCAAAAAGCAAATGCTGCTGTGGACCTGTGTGGTGCATGTTGACTTGGCATTCCACATGATAGATATAGGCTTAATTCTTTGCTTTGAACAGCACCCCTCTACAAGTAATCTTGCCATTTCAATTGAGTACACGAACTTCAGAATTTCCTGAGAAAATCCTCAATGGTCTCAAACTGCAACACAGTCTTACCATTGATTCAACTTCCTTTGCAAAACTTCCAGCTTTTGTAGTAAAGAAATGCACAATGTGCTTTAAAAAATTCCCAAGTTCCAGCCATACCTGGCCATGAGGAGTCCCAGTTATTCAAACCGAGTTTGTATGCTGGTCAAAAATACAACGTCGGAAGACAAGATAATTATTCAACGCAATAGTTCTAATGACTATCAGATACAAATGTATATTAAAAACAAACACATCGCGGCTCAACCTATCATTCATCCTTCTAGAAGCAATATTGCTATTTCAATTATGCACAAAGAATTCGAGATTTTCACAAGAAAAAGCCAAACTGTCACAACTGTGATTCACTACCTGCACAGTGTATATCTCCAGAGCATGAGCAGTGCAACATGGCAACCTAATTCAGGGGTACAAATAACCTAACATAACCAAGAAATATAATTATAGCCAAAATAATTACTGTCTGCAGAGTAGTCATCTCACTTTGTGGGTACTTTAAGTAGACAACAATTTACATATCTGACCATGTTTGATCAGAATTCACCAACCAAACAGTGTTTTTCAAAGAACGTAATTAGGCAGCCTGGGGAAAAGTTGGCTCAAGGTGAGAGCAGCTGTTCCCCGGACTTAGTTTGGCCAATGTGTTACCCAGGACTTATGACACTTTCTGCTCATGCTCAGAACAGTGCATTGTGGACTTGAGTCAATACGGTTGCATCATTGATTTGATATCTTTCCCATACCGGGGATATACCTACCCTTTTCAAGACTCAGTAGTTCCCTCTCCTACAGGTTGCAGTTGGCATCGCAGTGAAAACCAACTGATTTACTCGCACAAGTGCACATGCCCAAGATACTGAGGTCCCGTTGTATAAGGGCTAGACTTACACACAGAGTACATGAGTGAGCCTGCCCTTATTATCAAGGTCACAGTGCCAGTAGCTGAACTTTACTGTTCCCATGATAACTTGATGAATATTTGAGCTGGGATTTTCATGTGCGGCCAGGCTTACATAGTATGTGAGTGACGTTGGGACAGTTGTCAAGGTCACAGAGTCATTTCCATGATTTGTACTATTCACTTGGTAAAGTTAAAACTATGTGTGGTAGGACTATTAAGCCAATACGTTGATGCATGCAAAGTCGTCTGTGGACAGGACAGCACAGTCCTATTGTTTAGATCTTGCCAAAAATGAACAATAAGCATAAATCTTAAAAACCCGCAATCGCCTGAGAATGACCTTTAAAACGTAAGAAGAAATCCACCCATGGTTTATCCCTACTAGGTTTGAAATGAATCTGGTTGACAGTATAGAATACGTAAAATGTTAATAACCATTGCAATGTCCACTACGTAAAATGTTAATAACTACTGCAATCTCCACTGATTACATTATAATCAAAAGGGATACGTGCATTAAGCGTTGGTTACGCGAACTAACCAAGTCAATGAAAATTGAGATCTGGAGGATAACCACCTTGTGGACAACTTTGTTTGACCTCGAGAACATTTCCAATAAGTTTCAGCATAACCTGACTTAGGCTTTTGGGGAAGCCAAAATTGGGAAAGCACAACAATCAATAACTATTTTAGAACTGGGTGGGATTTGTAAGTCTAGGGGTGACCTGAAGAGTGTCTATGCAAATTCTACTCAATTGGCCAAGCAGATCTGGAGATAACTATAACTCTGTTTAGTTCTTTGTGCAAAGAAAATTGCGACTTAGCGGTGCATTTTTACTACCTCATACATAGTTTGTTCATTATGGCTGCAATTTGACTTTGTCGTTGTCAAACAGGCACACACACACACACACACACACACACACACACACACACACGCGCGCGCGCGCGCGCATGCGCAACATAGAAAAAAACCCAGAAATATAGCTTATCACTAAGTTTTTGTTTGTTTGTTTGTTTGTTTGTTTGTTTGTTCTTTGTGTTTGTTTTTGGGGGGTCTGTTTTTAGCGATGAGTGATGAAAACTGGCATATTTTCATAATAGAGTTTTTCATCTTGTATTTTTACGGAAACTTACAAATGCCACGGCATGTACAGATGCAGGTACAAAAAGAACTGTATTCTCCTGGAACAGGTATGCGATGGAATAATTCATTGTGTGGAGTGAGATGATGAGGAACCCTGTGGTATGACATGCCCCGTCGGATGTTATTGTAAGGGAGCGGACTTCAACTGCAGCTCCGTGGACTTATCCGGCAAAACATCTGTCATATATATAAATTGGGTGGAAATGCCAGATTCATACAGGCTACATATAACAATTTTACAGAACTAATTGGGCGTTGGGAATATCCATACCTTTACGCATTTAATGTGTCCAATAATGGAATTAAAACCATTGTGTCGATGGTATTAGCGAGCATAAAGAACCTCGCATCATTGATCTTAGATATGATTTTCTGAGGCATTTACGGAGAGACACATTTTTTAATCTGAATCGACTACAAACTCTTAAATTGGAAGGGAATCCTGACTTATTTAAAAGAGATAATGGTGCTTTTTATGGCTTGAGCTCTTTGCAGCGTTTGCAGCTTATTGGCCATTCTTTAGATGAACAATTTCGTGATTTACGCACACTCTGAACAATTCACTTGCGGAACGACAAAATACGTATTAATTACTTTCAAAGGCATTTCACACATTTGCCCATGTTGCGTGAATTAGACCTTTCTGGAAATGATATTGTAGACTTTGACAAGACAATCTTTTCACAGCTAACAAATTTACAAGCATTAACAAGTTCAGCACATAAAGTTCTGTTGTCTAGCGGCCGTCACCATATGTGAACCGAAAGCTGACGTATTCTTGAGCTGTTCTGATCTCATGGCTAATCATACATTAAGAATACTTCTCTGGATAATGGGGCTGTTGTCTCTTCTTGGGAATACAATGGTCATAGTTTTACGTGTCAAATCTAAAGCTCTGAACCCCCTGCATTCATATCTGATTTCCAATTTAGGTGCAGCAGATAGGTTGATGAGTGTTTAGCTTTTGACAATAGCTGGTGACGACCTCACCTACAGAGGACACCACATCGAGGAAGATGCAAAATGGCGGTCGCTGCATTATGTAGTGTGGCGGGAATAGCAGCAACAACTTCAGCCCTGGGATCCTTTCTCATGCTTCTGGTTATTTCTTTAAATATATTTCATGTTATTGTATTTCTTTCTCATGCTTCTGGTTATTTCTTTAAATCTATTTCATGTTATTGTATTTCCACTTTTTTTTTTGGCTGACCATGAAAGGTGCTGCAGCACTGACCATGACTGTGTGGTGAATTGCACTCATCGTAGCTGCATTTCCCGCCATGTTTCACTCTTACTTTAAACCTAAATTTTATGGACGCTCAACAGTTTGCTTGGCGCTTCACAACACCTCTGAAAAAATACACAGGATGGGTGTATTCGTTCCTGTCACTTACGGTCACTGCATCTGTTGCAACAGTTATACTTCTTGTTGCGTACATATGGATGTACACCTCAATTAAAAAAACTGGTCTGTCTGCAGGGAAGAAGTCTTCACACTACGCGCGTGTATATCACCAAATGTTAATAATGATTGCGACAGATCTCTGTTGTTGGATGCCAATTAGCATTCTTGGTGAGTGAGTATTCGCATTTGACCCTACATAAATTTCACTGTAAGGTTATGGCCTCAGTTACGAGTCAAATGTTCACATAACTTGCTGAACCATAATGCTTAGTTCATATTAATTATGGTTTAAGAAATCGGGAAAACTTATGTTTGATTAAAAACGAATATTGTTCATCTGCACTCAATCCTGTCGCCAATAAGTTAGCAAAACGTGCCACACTAAGAATTAATTACATTTGTTGTTTTACAAGAGGTGAGATCGCAATGCCCGAAGAGCGTGTGTGTGTGTGTGTGTGTGTGTGTGTGTGTGTGTGTGTGTGTGTGTGTGTTTTCAGGTTTCTTATCCTTAGGCGGTAATGCCCGCATTCCGGAAGAGATATAGGCCTGGTTCGTTGTCTTGGTAGTACCTATTAATTCTGTGCTAAGTCCCTTCATTTACAAAATTGCTCCATTTGTCCAGAAGAAAAGCTAAAAGTACTATATACTGTACATCACATTTCTATATTTGTTACATGATAGATTGATTTATAATCTGCACCCACGCATAAATAGTATGTAACGTTAAAGGCGGCTAACATGTATCGCAGTTATGCCAGAGTGGATTTCTGCTTTTTTGATGTTATACTTCCAACGTAAATTCGTAATGGGTAAGACTATCTGGCATTTCTACATACTAACAGTTCTTTAGACATCGCTTGTGTGCTACATAAAGGCAATGTAGCTATGAAACGTACTTTATAAGGTAGCGGAGGGGATTGAGCCGTGCGCAGCGGTCCGCGACTTTAACGTTGTATAGATGAACTATGTTTCACATTTCACCCACAAAACGATACATTTTATTCATTGTTCAGACATCTAGACTTGTTAGAAAGAAGTTTCATATCGATACGATAATTTTCAAGGGTTTTATACGCCCGTTTACAAGAGGGTATCAGATTTGACATTTTGTCAGCATTTCTTTGAAAATAATCGATGCAAAAGTGTTATACCTATGTAAATTTAAAGTATAGACCAATATGCAGGAACCGTATTTTTTGTTTACAAATTAAATACATAATAACAGAATTATCGAATTCTTTGATCATCATTTTAAACATCAACAGTTACTTCATTTTGTGAGCTACAAAAGTCTTGGAAGGGGACATCTGACGGAAAAAAAACGGTTCCTAGATAATAGATTTATCTTTCAAAAGACGATTATTTGAAGCAGATCGGTCAATTAGCTTTATATTGACGCTGTCCACAAAATTGATTCATAAGCAGAAAATTTCAATCCGTGAAATCGGCGTTGAAAGATTTGAGGCCCTTTTTTCGCACATTGTTGGCCATAATGACAATACAGCTTTCCAAATTCGGCCCGTTTTGGTCTCAGTACTTCGAAGAAAGGTCAATCAACATCTTTGATGTATAGTTTCCAACATACAATGATGTTTATTGGCTTAAAAAAAGCAGTAATTTACCCAAATGACATCAAATGCAGCCACACTCGAAAGCTTGTCAGTCGGGTTTCCACGCGAATGGGACAGCTTGAAAGGGGGATTCGAAAGCGGATTAGCCACGTGACCCGAAGGTGCCATCACCTTGACCCTAGCAACATTGTTTGCATATGGCGCCGCTTGAACAAACGGGTTGCAGTTTCACAGCTTGCTCTACTCAGAAGGCTGCCCGGTAGGCAGGAGTTGCTCACTCACTTCTCATCACCTTCGATCAAAGAACAACATGGCTTTATTAACGGCATGGATGGGACATTCGCCATTCAGTGTCTTGGACTACTTGCGACCTTACCGATGTGTCTTGCTTTGTTTCTTGGCTTTTGGCATTTTGTAAAGTGAGATTGCTTGGTCTTGACGGAGAGAGGTCTATGTCGTTCTGAATGTAGCTTATAAATGCTAGACAGGCGGTCAACATGGATGATCATGACGTAACATTTAAGACAATAGTCCTGTTACTGATAAACAAAGACTCCCAGGATAAATTATACTTCAAAGAAGAAACAAACAAACAAACAAAAAAGCAAACGTTTTATATGTGTTGATAATCCATTAGTTTCAACGTTGTATTGGTGATGAAACTGTATTGCTAGATTGAATAACTTAATCCACAGATTTGCTGAAGTAATCTTTGATCAGACCCTGACGGTTACATAGATCAATATAATGCACCAGACCACGCTCAGATGTAAGGTGATGACGCTACACTTCGTGCGCAATGGTAAAACTTGCTTGCCTGCAAAGACGGACTGTGTTTGCTTACCTGGCGACACGCACTTCAAGCGCAATTTTACAATTACGCAGAGCGAGTCTGTCTGGCAGTCAAGAAAGTTTCCAATTCCCACAAAATTGAGAAAGGGATGGGCATCGTGAGGGAGTGTGTTCTTCATGGCCTTGGCTTGTGCTTTTTTTTTTTTTTTTTTTTTTTTTTTGTTTGTTTGTTTGTTTGTTTGTTTTTTTTTTTTTTTGTTGCCGGGAGCACAATAGGCCTAGAATACGCCAAGCCTATTTCATTGGTTCCTCCACATATTAGCCACTTCCTTGTGATAAAGAATGCCATTCACTTTGCCATGTTTTTCTCGCGTATTGCCATTCGAAACGTTGCCACTCATGTAACATATTTTTATTTTGTGGAGATAACTAGCCCACTGAAAGATAGTTGTCTCACCCTTGAACTGCAATTAACTGATCGAGACACAAAACTGAAACTTCCTGATTGGTGAGTGCGGGTGAGTGGTATCGGAACATGCCGCGAACAGTGAGACAAAATAATTTTATATGACCGATCAACCAGCTAAAAGCAGAGTGCAGAGTCACTTTTCGCAGTCATTTAACAGTATTCTGATTATTTTATCCCCCCGATGGTCAAACTTTTAAAGCTTTTTTTTTCTGTCCCCTCGCTCAGTGTACTTCGAAACTCCCCCGTATGAAGTGGGCAAGTCCGTGCATGTGCAATGTGCTAGTCTTCCAGCTCCACAAAATGCGACAACGCTACAGACGATACCAGTTTTAGTGGAGGCGTGTGCTTCATATAAATTAACTTCAAGGTTAACATCTAATGCTATTCACCGTTTCACGTTCAGGTAAAGGCACATGAGATTATTGAAGGCAGATATAATTATTTACGCTGAATCGAATGCCCGCTTTTATAGTTTGCGGCATATTTATAGCCAAGTGGTCCATTGCTAGGATTCCTCGATCGTCATGTGTATTTTTTGCCAGTAAACATTAAAAGCAAATTGGTCTTGGATAGGGCAAGACTGTAGAAAGGGTTGTAAGCCTTTATAATGTATACAATGCCATGATTCTGAGTAACGATTTACGCATAGGTTGAAATCGCCTTCATTGAAAACACACTGAGGCTCACGTCCATCGCCAGGTGCCGTTTTGACAATCGCCACCTTTTATCGTCCCTTATTTTTAAATTTTTTTTATCACACTCTGAGAAGGAAAACATGAGCCCATCGATTTAATTATCTACATGGCCATTTGATCACCACAGCTAACCAATTAATCAGTCCTAATCTTGTCAAGCAGTTTATACAAGAATTGGTAGCAGCGCACCTCAAAATGTGACGTTGGTCGCTTGTTGTTGCTACGGTCCTGGATTGTGGAAAGCAGCCGACTGCTATCCAAACTTTGGCGGACTAAATAGCATACATTTGTAAACAGACATGCTCATGCTGCAGCCAGCTAAAACATGGTCATGTTTTTTTCCCTTTTTTACCATATAAATTTTGCTTTTTTAGTATTCATGTTTGGTGACAAGAAAGTTAAAGTGCCAAACTTTACGGAAACGGTAAAAAAAAACCTCATTTTCTGTCGGGTCACGATTTTGCCGTTATAGCTCAATCTCCTCCGCTACCTGAATAGCACTATAGGAACGGGGGGAAATCTAATGACATCCGCTTGAGAACCTAGCATAGAATAAAGTATAGTACAGACGTACAGCACTGAAATTTGTCAAAGTTGCATGGCTTTTATTTGATAAAAATTTTGAGTGTTATAAAGCTTATCACTGGCCCACATCGAATATTTTCAGCTTACTTAGTGGGTTGTGTTAGTCGTTTCGGGAAAATAATTCACGTGCAATTCTACGAAGAGCCACACACGCTCATTTGGGTATGCAAGAGTTTGTGTGTACTCCACACATTATAATACGCTTGATTTCTTCTGTATTAAAACTGTAAATAGCATTTGTCGTTCTTGTGCGAGTTTATTGCATTGAACCATTCAACTTTTCTTTTAAATGCATTGACATTGCCCAGGGGTAGATTTGAATTAGCTTGGGGAACTGGCAAGCACTTTCCATATGGTAAAACCATGAACAATCAATCCTACGTTTTGTATCAGATTGCTTGTAAATTTTAATGAGTCAGGAGACACAGCACAATGTCAATTTTGAGCAAACAGCAAAAAGCTTAGGACAAATTGTGGAATGAATAAAGTTTACTTTGGCGTTGTGTTTGTGTTCTTTGTCCCCGTGTGACACGGGGTGCAGCATGGATTGAAATTAAACGGTCCCATTTATGTTTAAAAACGCTTTCTGCATCTGCATTTCAATGAATTTGTGTCAGAAAACAAATGGAGCAGAGCTTACTGGATTAAAGCTGAGACATATACATGATGGCTTACCGCTGATGATCCCTGTATAACTACTTTTTGTCTGTTGAAGCCTCTTGATTTCACAATTTAGAATTGAAAGCGACATTATTGCTGAGTTGATTATAAATTAATGAATAAATGAAGTCATGTATACGTTTGGACATCTCGATTGTCTGTTGAGGATAAATTGTGCTTATTGGTTTGTTCAAAACTACGGGGAAGATGTGGCCCTGTTGATCTTATTTATGTAATTCAATTGATGTTTACAAGTTTGTACATTTCATGTCAGATCCTGTAGCGGAAAGCTTGATAATTTAATAGTGTAAGGTATTAGCTAAACGTGTAAAAAAGGAAGTCACGCATCATTAATTGCTTTTCAAAAAGGTTATTACCTCAGTGAGGTTGAGTGTGGCTTAGGAATATGACAATTATTTGAACTGATGTCATGTACATCATACCAAGATGACTTTGGGAAGTGTTCTACTTATGCTTGCACGTCGGTAATTTCAGCATTTTTTGATAAATGGGACCAAAGTATCGTTGAAATGACAACGCAGTAAATATCATCAAACCGGCGTGAACGTTGAGTTTCTTTTGAGATGTGAAATCTCAATCACTTATACCTAAAGTGTCAGGATTGCTTACGATTATTATTTTCGAGCAGTGTTTCACTGGTTATTCAATACCTTCACTCATACTGTTCTGTCAAAACACACACACACACACACACACACACACACACACACACGCACACACACACATACATACATATATATATATATATATATATATATATATATATATATATATATATATATATATATATATATATGTATATATATGTATAATATATATAATACGAACAAGAGCAACAATGCCACATGCTCCGTTTGGTTTGAACCACAAACAATGCAGAAAAAATCCCTGTACGGTTCTTAGCAAATCCGGTCACTTTCTGTCTCTAATCATACCACATTAATTAATTATTTAATTAATTAATTAATTTCATGATGTTTCATTGAAAATATTTCGAAAATACAAGGCTTTAACAGTCAATTGAATTGATAAATGGGCCATCTATACAATAAATGTGCTATGAGATGAGGGGAAAAGGTTGCCATTTGACATACATAGTTATTTTTCAATGGATAGTAACTGAATTTGACGACCACTAGCCTCTTTGCCCTCATATTTGCATTGACTATGAGGTGTTTTTTGTGAACAGTTCAGAAAGCTTTTTGGATATATATTTAGCTCCCGACTGGAAGCAACGTTTGTGCTTCATAATTAGTATGAGCGGTATCCTCACTGTTGACAATTATTTAAGAACAGGACAGGTATCCATAATGGAAATGGCTACCATAACAAAACAAGCAGCTGAAACAATGGTAGAACTGGAACGAAAAGGACTGTACCCAATGCTTACTGTGCAAAGCATCTATTTACTGCAGGACAGGAAAGTACGTATATAGACCTCATGAGAGAATGCTGCTTTCTTAATTGGGAACAAACATGGTGCAAGGGCATTGTTAGGCCGTTTTGTTGGCAGAGCTAATTCAGTGCACGAATTTGTTCTTCATTGTGAAAAAAAAATCTGTAGGTAAATCCGTAGACTTCCTGTACCATAACTATATAAGGTGTGTCGTGCCCCCAATCTAACTTCCAGTTGTTGCCTTTGACACAATTTTGACGACACTGTAGTGGCCGCAAGGGGCTCGTACTCACTCTGCATTACCTGTAACCGTTAAAAGAAAAGTGTATATGTGTATAGGTGAATATGAAATTAACCAAAAGGCAAACAATATGTTACAAAGGAACAAGTCGCCGAACAAAGCAATATGACATCAAATAATTGCTTAATTAATTAAGACATTTTGGAAAGTGAAAAAACACAAAACACCCCCCCCCCCCAAAAAAAACCCAGCAGCTTTATGCCAAACAATTAGGTGAATTTTAATTGAAAACACAATTATATGAATGGACTTTTGAATATTTAATGCGTTTTTAAATAATATACGCATCGGAATATACCGTCAATCCATTCTCATAGCTGTGAAAAGTAAAAGATGAGCGAAGCCATAATACAGTATTAATTATACTCGAACTTCTTCAAATTTGCATTTAAAAGTCGCAGAGTGAAATGAAATGCATGCATTCCGAAATCAGATGATAATGTTAAAGAGAACGCATATTTGATTAATTTTCTTAGAAAATGAGTAAAATATGATTCTAGACTTTACTGATAATTCACCATGCTCGGATACGAATGGATTCTTTCAACAAGTAGATACATTTCTTCCACTGCAGGTATATTTCGTCAGCAAAATGTAATTGTGGTGCCCGACGTCCGCTAAAGTATTCCTTTGTTTCCCCTCAGAATGTGATAAATGTTTTCACCACTAGAGCTGCATGCTTTTGGTTATTTTCAAATTGCTTTATTGCACAGGATCTTTTGAATGAAAATCCAATCGATACATCGTTGAAGACATCTTGGTTTAATTTTGTTAAACCAATGGCGACAGAGGTAAATGTGCTAAAATATTGAATGTATATATACTGAACCCCAATGAAAAGTATCCACATGCCAATTTTGAAGTATTTTATTGTTTATACTTGAAACATTTCATACCTAGACGTGCTTAGAACTTAACAAAGCATTCACTTTTCTGGCGTAAAAATAATGTCACGCTCTACCGACATTAACGTCACTTACAGGCAAAAAATGTCATTAACTGCCCTAATTGAAAGTCACACAAATTTTTCTGTTCAATATGGGATGTGGCCACCTCGAGCATCAACACATGCTATACATCTGCGGCGCATACTGCTGACCAGGGTTTGAATTCTGTGTTGGGGAACATTATTCCATTCTTCCTGCAGAGCTTGGATCAGCTGGTTTCGGGTAGTAGGCCTAGGTGTCCTCCGTTGAATACCTTGGCCTAACTGATCCCACAAATGTTCAATAGGGCTCAGATCGGGTGAGAACGCTGGCCATTCCATGACATTGATGTTGTTCTCATTGAGAAAGTTCATTGTTAATCTTGCAGAGTGTGCACGTGCATTGTCCTGCTGAAAGATCGCCAGATCTTGATGCTGCTCCATAAATGGGACCATGTGCAGCTCCAGCACCTCATCAATGTACCGCCTAGCATTGAGGATCCCTTGAATGACCACTAGGGGTGTCCGGTAGCGGTTGCTGATGCCTGCCCACACCATGACAGAGGGTCCACCCCATCGATCTGCCTGACGGACACAGGCATCTGCATATCTCTCCCCAGTCCGGCGCCACACACGTTCTCTGCCATCTGCTCTGCTGACACAAAAACGGGACTCGTCAGTAAAAAGGACGGTATTCCACTGCTGGCGAGTCCACCTGGAGTGTGCTCTACACCACTGCAGTCGTCTTTCTCTTCTGGGTTGGGTCAGCAGGTTACCCCTGTAAGGTCTTCTGGCTGTTAGGCCACTGCTCCTCAGTCGCCTCTCCACAGTAGAACTACTGACAGGACGGTGATTCACCCCTTGAGTCTCACGGGCTGTTTGGGCTGCTGTACGGAAACGGTCTCGCAGGTGCATCAGCCGGATGTGACGGTCTTGGCCAGGTGTTGTCACTCTTTCTCGGCCAGGCCTAGGCCGATCATCTACGGATCCAGTTTCTTGTTGCCGTTCA
This sequence comes from Hermodice carunculata, assembly GCA_964020975.1. Classification (NCBI taxonomy): domain Eukaryota; kingdom Metazoa; phylum Annelida; class Polychaeta; order Eunicida; family Amphinomidae; genus Hermodice; species Hermodice carunculata. Next base: position 74,091,793 of record OZ026621.1, read on the forward strand.
ATTAGTCGTTGGATGGTGCGCCGAGTACACCCCATTCTTTGTGCGATTTGAGTGATTGGGACTCCACCCTCTGCAAGCCCCAAAGCATGGTGTCTTTGACCTTGGCTCAGACGCGGCATGATCGCCTCAACACACCTGAGACAACTGGCTTTTTTCTTGGCTGAACATCCCTTTTTAAAGCCACTGAAAACATCAGGTCATTTTAGCCATCCAATAGGAGTGGTGGTCAGAAGCCATATTCGGTGCACAAAAGTCACATGCATTATGTAACAACCCAGCAAAAGTTAAAAAGTTGTCCTGAATGACCCTGATGTAGGCTCCAAACCATGCATATATGCACACACAGTACTTAGTAACTTACAAAATTAATGTGTTAATTTTTTTATGTGGATACTTTTCATTGGGGTTCAGTATATTTGTACGTAAGCACAGGAAATACACCAAAATGTCGTTTGTCAGTCATTGGCAACTTGCACCATGTTACCTGAAACAATCTAAAACAATATATGCATGTATTTTTCATTTTCTACAGAACACGCATGCATCATACGCAACTATCATATCTGATATAAAGAAGACTCATAAGAATGACATCGTTTGTTTCTCTGAAAAGATGTTACACAATTGAACACATCAGATAAAAAGTAAAAAAAAAAAACCTTTGGTTCCATACAAACAACACGCACGCACATACACACTCATACACTTACATACATACATATACTGAACCCCAATGAAAAGTATCCACATGCCAATGTTGAAGTATTTTATTGTTTATACTTGAAACATTTCATACCTAGACGTGCTTAGAACTTAACAAAGCATTCACTTTTCTGGCGTAAAAATAATGTCACGCTCTACCGACATTAACGTCACTTACAGGCAAAAAATGTCATTAACTGCCCTAATTGAAAGTCACACAATTTTTTCTGTTCAATATGGGATGTGGCCACCTCGAGCATCAACACATGCTATACATCTGCGGCGCATACTGCTGACCAGGGTTTGAATTCTGTGTTGGGGAACATAATTCCATTCTTCCTGCAGAGCTTGGATCAGCTGGTTTCGGGTAGTAGGCCTAGGTGTCCTCCGTTGAATACCTTGGCCTAACTGATCCCACAATTAATGTTCAATAGGGCTCAGATCGGGTGAGAACGCTGGCCATTCCATGACATTGATGTTGTTCTCATTGAGAAAGTTCATTGTTAATCTTGCAGAGTGTGAACGTGCATTGTCCTGCTGAAAGATCGCCAGATCTTGATGCTGCTCCATAAATGGGACCATGTGCGGCTCCAGCACCTCATCAATGTACCGCCTAGCATTGAGGATCCCTTGAATGACCACTAGGGGTGTCCGGTAGCGGTTGCTGATGCCTGCCCACACCATGACAGAGGGTCCACCCCATCGATCTGCCTGACGGACACAGGCATCTGCATATCTCTCCCCAGTCCGGCGCCACACACGTTCTCTGCCATCTGCTCTGCTGACACAAAAACGGGACTCGTCAGTAAAAAGGACGGTATTCCACTGCTGGCGAGTCCACCTGGAGTGTGCTCTACACCACTGCAGTCGTCTTTCTCTTCTGGGTTGGGTCAGCAGGTTACCCCTGTAAGGTCTTCTGGCTGTTAGGCCACTGCTCCTCAGTCGCCTCTGCACAGTAGAACTACTGACAGGACGGTGATTCACCCCTTGAGTCTCACGGGCTGTTTGGGCTGCTGTACGGAAACGGTCTCGCAGGTGCATCAGCCGGATGTGACGGTCTTGGCCAGGTGTTGTCACTCTTTCTCGGCCAGGCCTAGGCCGATCATCTACGGATCCAGTTTCTTGTTGCCGTTCAATTAGTCGTTGGATGGTGCGCCGAGTACACCCCATTCTTTGTGCGATTTGAGTGATTGGGACTCCACCCTCTGCAAGCCCCAAAGCATGGTGTCTTTGACCTTGGCTCAGACGCGGCATGATCGCCTCAACACACCTGAGACCACTGGCTTTTTTCTTGGCTGAACATCCCTTTTTAAAGCCACTGAAAACATCAGGTCATTTTAGCCATCCAATAGGAGTGGTGGTCAGAAGCCATATTCGGTGCACAAAAGTCACATGCATTATGTAACAACCCTGCAAAAGTTAAAAAGTTGTCCTGAATGACCCTGATGTAGGCTCCAAACCATGCATATATGCACACACAGTACTTAGTAACTTACAAAATTAATGTGTTAATTCTTTTATGTGGATACTTTTCATTGGGGTTCAGTATATGTACAGTTACGCCCGGCTAAAAGTTAACCGCCAAACGCTTTTTTCTCGTTTTGCTGGTGTTTGGCTTGTGTTTGGAAACGTTTGAAAACGTTTGGAATGTGTTTGGAATGTGTTTAGAATGTGTTTGGAAAGCGTTTGGAAAGCGTTTGGGAAAAATCTCAAACACTTTTACACAAAATTCGAACACTTTCACAAAGCTACCGAACACTTCTCCAAACGCGTTCAAACACTTTCCAAACGCGTTGAACAATTATCCGAACTATTTCAAACACTTTCACAAACGCATTCAAACACTATGCATTTCAAACACTTCCATTTAAATGATGAAGAATCTCCAAGCGTATTTTCAACAGGTCCAGCAATATATGATGTACCTACTTGTAAATGTGCAGTTATCCAGCATTATAGGTTGTATATATTTATATAAAACACGATCCAAATACGTTTACCCAAGTGTCTAATTCAACTAAAATTAATTAAAGACTTAATTCTTCATTTAAAATGGAATACTTCATCTTTTAAAAACTGTTTCGGAGTAGATCCACAGGCACTATGATCAGATCATGATTCATGATCTGATCATGATATTGCCTATAAATGTACTCCGAAATAGTACCCAATTTTTTTAATTAAAATATATATAATTACTCCAAGGACCAATGGAGTATCGCCTGGCGTACTGCACTAGAGCTAATTCTATTGCTTGGCTTAGTAAGGCAAACAATACTTAACTTGAGCTGCTTCTGTATTTCCATTCGAAATTTTAAAAGTTAGCCTTTTTTCAAGAACTTCACTTTCAGCAAAAATATGATAGCGACTGGGTATACTTGCTACTGAAAGATCTGTAACTTTATAATAAATGCAATGTTAGTCCTGTTAATGTAGGCATATTATTTGTTTTCTTCTACCTATACTTTTTTTCTTCCTTAATTAGGTATGACCATGTCATAATATTGTTGATTACCAGTAACAATATAAATATTGGCAGGTAAAAGTGACAAATACATATTTCCAGGAATTATTTGTCACAGACTCATTTTTAGACACTTGTTAAAAAATATTCCTGTCCTTAGAATTAGATTACCAAGTGTACATGCACATGTATCGCATACGTTTGGCGCAAAGTGTAAAGTGTTTGAAAACGTTCGGCTTTCACCAAACGCGTTAGGCAATGTGTTTGAAAGCGTTTTGAAAAGTGTTGAAAGCGTTTGGCAAAGCGTTCGAAAGTGTTTGCAAAGTGTTTGCAACGCGTTTTCAAAACGTTTGACTTTCACTGAAAGAGTTTGGGAAACGTTTGGGAAACGTTGGTGCGTTTGGCGTTTGTTACCTTGAACGCGAGCGTAACTGTATATATGTAAACACATAGAAGTACGCATAAGACTGGCGTTTAAGTCTCATTTAGGACAAAACTTGCGTTTATTTATACTAATTTATCTGCTCATTAATAGTTAGAAACTTCATTGAAGTACCATCATTCCAGTATTTTAACAGGAAAAAAACAAAGTTGGCTCATGCCAAAGCTTTCCTCGGTGCGCCTTGACGAGGTGCGCCAAAAAAATCGCTGATGACAGATGTTAACATTAGGCCCTGGTGTAAGTATACCTGGTGTCAGTAGCGTTAGCCTCTTTCCTGACGAGTGTATGGCATTCGCAAGCATGCACGTGCAGCATAATGTTATATGAATGTATGACTATATTATATTGAAAGAAAAATTGTCCCGACCCAGCAGTGTGTAGGTGCTCGCTAATTATTGTATCTGTGCCTTTTTTCCTTCTCTTATTTGTATACTTGAACTATCTATGTTCTCTGGCTTTTGTTATATGTATACTTAATTTTTGTACTGGTATATTTTATATTTTCAGTTTTGTGCTGACCTTTATGATTCGTATGCTTGGGTCTTGTATTTTGTGTAGAAGTAATTGAAAGTGGATTTGTGATGATTGGTTTATATGATTTGAGTTCTGTGTGTGGACTTACTTTGATGTATTTCCATTTTCCTCATAACCGGGTGCTCAAAAAAAAAAAACAAACAAAAAAAAACAAAACAAAAAAAAAACTATATACTGTAGGCGTGTGATGCAATGTGAGCCCAAGAAGGCTACACGGCGCAATTATTGACTCAATTGGCTCTGCAGTTTCCAGGTCAGTTAACCCAAATTCTATAAACCCTTTGAGATGTAAAGTATTTCGCCTTTAGAGCGGTTACAGGTTTTTTTTTATAACAACATGTGTGAAAGAACACGTGTAGCCTCTGCAGGATCACGGACGTGATTTACCGTAATGTGTCGTATTTTTCTTTCATGCGTCATGAATTTTACTCTTTTCTTGTTTTGTTTTACAGAATTTTCCCACTGGAACATTTTAATGAAACTATATCCATAAAGTGTGGTGGATTGCTCTAGTATTAATTTGTCATGTCGACATATAGTGATGTTGCGGAACTATAATAACACAATCATCATGTTTGCAGGGGCGTCGTTACTGTGCTGTGACAAAAGTAGTTTTTTTTTCTCTTTCTGTCACAAATTTTCCGACCTGACTTACCCTCTGAATAAATTTATGTATAGTACAGGTTTAGATAAGAACAATTTGACAGATTCAGCTAAGAACAATTTTAAGTTGAAATATGTTTCTCAGGTTTCAAAGCTGGCATATGATTTGCGCGGGGATGCGCGATATTAATAGCCCAAAAACAACGTTAACCAGACCGCAATTGAGATTATTAATGGTGTTCAATTATGTATATTTATATGTTTATAAACAGTTATTATAAATGACGGAGTATATATTAAAAAAATTATCAAAATATCTACAAATAAATGTGTTTAAAAAGTTATACAATAACATTCATGAAATTATCAGTCCAATAATTTAGATGTGACACCATAAATTCACGTCATTTTTATCTATTCATGCGTTACTTGTCGCACCGTAATGTTGAGGTTTTTACATTTCAGATGCATAGAATATTAGCAAAAAAAGATATTCATCGATAAAGCACGACCTTTTGCAGCAGCAGTTAAAAGTATATTATAAGTATTCTGTGCCACTGATTAACGCTTGCAGTTATTACAGAAGTAACTTGGGTGTTTGGTGTAAAATTATGTGAATTATTTGTAAACTGAATACAGGTGATGTTTATTTATATATATATATTCACTACAATCATGTCCAGTTTCCAAGTTTTGTTCTTGGTTTGCTTATACGTATATACTCATTAGGTACAGGTTCTGTTGTTGTGTTTATTGTGGGTGTGTTTAGCTGCGTAGCTTTACTACATAAAGGCTCCGTAGTAGGATTTTTGGTTCAGTCTTGTTAGTAAAGGTACAGGTCCAGCGAGAGTGTTTCCTTTGTTACACGGCGAGTAGAATGAATACTTGTACATTTTTATTACAATTATTTGTGTAGACATAAGATAACCTGTTATTGCCAAATAATACTTTTTCGACTTGAGAGATGCTATCGTATATATCAGGTAGTTATCTTATATAGGTGTTCGTCATATAAGTTCTCCAGCATAAAATATTCGGAAATGTGAAACATGCATAGGAAGACAGTCACACAGTGACACATCACCACATCGATAATGACTGTCATTTATGCCTATTTGATACCCGTAATGATTATTATTAAATCGACATATGTATATACGTATTATATACTCACTATACAAATTGGGAAAGAGATAAAATGTTGATGTGTTGATGAGTTCCTCAGAAGTGAAAAGAAAGCACTCTAAATCTATAATATGTATGATGGTGTTGAGAGAATTATTCACATTTAACTTTTCATCATGCTATGGATCGCTGTATGGTAGGGAAATAATGGATTTATTAGCATTAGGATGCTTTCTGTGTATTGTTATTTTGCTAATACACTGGTCGGGGAACAGTAAAACTTTAAGGACAGGTAAGACACCAAAAACCTTTGCATGGCCGATTTTGAGATTTTAACGTTTTTAACAAATGAATTCCCTTTCTATAAGTTGTCAAAATTTCTACCTTTTAACTGAAGTAGAATATCAGAAAAACCGCCAAAAACCACAAAGGCATGTAGTCATCCGAACGTCCATGTGTCATTCTTTTGGTTTTCAGCCACCAAACGGAACAATGCTACTCATTAATCACACTTAACAGTCTGCCACGTGGCTGCAGGGAGCAACGGCCCATATGGCAAAAGGAGAGTGGTATCACGGTGGCACCGCGAAATCAGGCAGGCAGGAAAAAGATGCAAACATGCGAACATATCATAGCCTCAGTGGTTTATTTTACAGTTATCTTTCTTGTTTTGCGTTCTAATGAAGGGAGACTTTAAATGTTCAAGAGGAGCTGGAATCGTCAGACGATGTCCCTTCAAAGGCCATGCCCCGATGGACTACCCCAGTGGTCCTGCACAGCAAAGACAGGCGGGGGAGAAAACTGACACTTTAATCAACAATACTCACGTAGATAAAACCATTTTATCGAAACCCAGGGATGAGGAAATAAAACTACAAATAAACACATTGAATTAAGCACAAACGTGAACAGAAGAGAAAACACAAAAAATAGCGTTACAAAGCTCAGGTTGGAAAGAGAAATGAAACTCATTGAGAAAATAACTACAAAATAATGACAAGCTAACAAAGTAAAGTGAACAAACAAGTCTAATAAGCTAACTACATAAAGTTTACAGATAAGAGTAAATACAATAAAACACTGTCCCTAAAAACGGGATGAAGAGGTAGGGGGCGGTAAACCAAACCCGCTGTCCATCCACTGACCACGATCGCACGCAGGCTGCCCCACCGAAGCAATGCAACACAACTTTCGTTGCCAGGCTGCCCCACCGAAGCAATGCAACACAACTTTCGTTGCCAGGCTTGAGGTCTGGGGGCCCGAAGGGCCGCCTCCATGACGTCACGCTTTAAAACCATCTTGTCGCTGTCGCCGTTTGACAGATCACTGAGTAATGTTTTCCGTACTTCAAAGGCTGTTTTTCCATGTGACTGGGCAAGAATTGATTGACAACCTCACCAAATGTGAAGGAACGATGTTTACTACGTTTTGTACAAATATCAGCTCAACTTTACCAAACAGTATTGTTTCAGAGGCAAATGATCAACATCAAATGACTCTGAAGCTTGTTTTCTCAGAAAGGATAATGGGACGAGAACCCCACCTAAGAATGGTTGTTCAAAGAAACGACTGGGCGAAATTTAATCTGGTTAACGGCTTTTGATTCTATAATGTCTGAACCGCAAAAAATATTCAGCGATTTTCTAAATTTTGCTTTGTTCTTTTTCTATGAAATGAAGAAAATAAACATCCTAGAAATCAAAGGGAAAATGGAAACGTCAAACTTTGAGGATGTTTAACAGAAAAATTAAACCAAACATAAAAAATAGCAGGATCGTTTTCTGTTCCCAATATGTCAGGATTAAGATGCAAGTGTAATTATCATTTTATCACAAATGATTAGTAACTTATATCGCTATTTATGGGGTGGATGCTTTGCGGTCAACATTCAATTTATTATTCAACAATTAACATCACAGACACCAAAATACGGAACATATAAATTCTTTGGAGTATAACACACATAATAGATATGTTATCGTAACGCAAATACGTTTTGAGCTAGGATTAATTAAAGTGGCATTTATTTTTGGTGTCCTACCTGTCTTTAAGCCTGGAGAATTGATTCTTATAGTTGATGGACAATTGCTGAGAAGCGAGTGGCGTCTGGTAAAGATAATAGAAATCTTCCCAGGCAAGGACGGTAATGTCGAACTGTGAGTATCAAGTCAAGAAATAAAGAAATATTAAGCCTTGTATATACAGTTTGGCCCTTGGAAGCATCATATGCTTAATTGGCAAAGAATGCATGCTGGCAAGTTCAATGGTAATTCATGAGGGTATGTCACAAGATTACGACGCCAGGACAGATTAAAATATATGTTATTGTAACAACGTCCAACATATGTTGTTTGCGGTTTATGAATCAATTTGGAATGAAAGCATTAATACACTGTATGCATCCCACTGCAATCAGCAAACGCCGCAAAAGCGTATCCAACATGTCTCTAAGTCATTTTAATTGGGTTCTATCTATATATAGATGTTGCATATTGGGGCCCAATATTGAAATAACGACCTTTCTATTGTCGCACCTGCATGATATGTCTGTAGATCAGCTTTTGACCATGGCAGGGGCTTCCTATTTAGATTTTCATAGCTCGTGGCATGCAAAATGAAAGTTTGCGATAATAACTTGAGAGTTTTGATCTGATCTATATGCCCAGTAACACAATAATAATCACAATGCCTCAGTATTACTGCCTTCAAGGAACTTGCAACCACAAGTCATTTCCTGGGTATTGTGTCCTGCTGCCTATAGTACAACACTCCAAGCATCTTTGGCAATAATTTATATGCTATCTTTCTATGGAAACACCTGAATTGTGCGACTTTGACATGCCATTTGACTGTGAAATGTAAATGCCTCCATTGTCTGACCTCGACCTTAGCTGGGTGCTTGACCTTTCATGTTGATGTTTGGGTGATTGGACCTCTACCTTGAGAATTAGATACCTATATTGTTGCCGTCAAATATAAAGGCAAACTTGTTGGAGACGGTTATATTGGTCGGAATTGACTTGGATTTGTTTTGTTAGGACTACGGTTTGGATATGGTAATGACACTGTCTAATAAAGTTTTCTGCATACAACTTTTGTGGAGGTTTAATGTTGGGGCATCCAAACCACGAGCGATGTAATCCAGAGTTGAAGTATGTACAGGTCTGTACAATTGGACTATATTCTTAACATCAGCCATCCTATTAGTCACACCACCCATTATAAATTTGTTAAGGATATCCTAGAACATGGGTATAAAAGGATAAGTTTAATATTTACGTCTTAGATTAACGAATTAGTGACACATAGAATAGCCTAGGAAGCGGAATACAAAAATTACAAACTCCTAAACAGCTATCAGGTCCTGTTCTGACAAATATAGAAGATGGTAAGGATGACGCATGATAAACATGTTTTGCACCTTGTGATGAAACGTGAAATAATGTTATTTTAATATGCAAACAGATTTATTGTAAGGTTCTCACTGAATTATTAGGCCTGTTGACCAACTCAATTTCTCCCACAAAAGGTATACGTAAAGTAATCATTGGATAATTATTTTGAACAAACGTCAACAATTTTGATCGTCATTTGGCCTGAAATTGTCCGATATACACGTCCATTTACCCTACATTCACTCACTTCCGAATCTGCATTAAAGTACCCTTAAGTTCCAACTTATAATAGGTTCTAAATTTTCGGCTTTTAAAGAATTGCCAGGTTTGTTTCTAGAGGCTTTTAGAAAGCACAAGAATTTTATTTTCATAACTATGATTAGATAGACGCATGGTCCGGTATTAACAGGTTTTAGATTTTATCCATAATAAAATACGGCTTTAGCGGACGAATACCTCTAAACCCCAAGTTGATGAAAGAACAGGTCGGGTTCAATGGAAGGGAAGGGGGGGTCCAAATTAAGCTTTTATCTGCTCCTTGACATGTATATTAAGCTAATAGGGACAACAGGGTGCCTACTGTACCCATATGGTAGAAAAGCAAATGATGAACAACCGCTGCCACCTGGAACTGGGTGAGTGATTAATGCCTCTCCACTTAGTTTTGTATCAGTGATAAAGCTGGACTGCATGCTGTGCCTGGACATAAAGCTACTTGTTGCCATCTCTCATGAAAAGTTTCCAGCATGTCTAATTTGAAGATCGGGTTGGACCAGTTGAATGGTACAAAAAGTCATTTAACCTTTAAACAAATTTCATCTTGAGACCTCTCCATTTTAAACACCATTATTCCTCATTCAAATTTTAAAAGAATGTAGCAGGTCTTTCATATAAATCACATGAGAGAATTCAGTTTCAAACATTGATGTTATCTTATACAGGTTCATAATTTGGTAATGATATAAGTGGTGACCAGCCTGCAATCACTACAATATATCCATGCATTCATTATGCAGATAATGTATGCGGGACATTTGGAACTACACTTAAGATATCTCAGTATTTAAAATGCGTTACAAAAAACTTCTTCTAAATTGGTTCATTTAATACAATAGAATTATACATTAGTTCACTTGTTTCATTTCTGAAGTTTTCATTCTTATTTTAGTTAAATCTCTTGGTAATGTCTACACTTGGTTTGTCGGGGGATTTTTCTAGATGTATGCCTGGACCCTTGAAACATGAAGGCTGTGGTGTGAAAGGTAACCAGGATAAACATATCAATCAGTCAGTCAATCAATGGAACCTAACCATTTGAGCAAATTTTGTGACCTCCAAATTTGAACAGAATCCAGCCAACGTGTAATCCATTAACTGTAGATGACCGACAGGATACAGATGGTAATCCATATAACCTGAGCTGACTGACAAATGAGCTGAAGAAAAATGGAGTTAAACTTTTGATCCAAACATTTTGCAGCCAGTACAAACTATACAAAACCGTTTTCTTGTGTGCTGTGATAAGTTTGGTATCATATGGAATAATTTATAATAATTATATGATATTCATTTTTAGACCCCACAGGTGGACATGACGTCCATGTCGTCGTTCTTCTAGCTTCAAATAGTTGCATACACTTTTTTTTCTCTTTTTAGATCAAGTGATTGCACAAGTGCTGCCCCATCAATAACTTTCATGTTCACCTGAGGAGTATTGATAGTTGTGCAAGAGGTTGTAGGCAACCAAGTAATTCATATGTTTGAAAAACGATTCAAGGTTATCATCCATGATTCGACATGGAATGTACATGCAAAAGAATAGATGAAGGTCACTTATGAGTCCAGATGGTGTTTGCTTGGCTTTAGCAGAAGCTTCCTTTGGTTCAGACATGAACAGCGGTGCATTGTTCTTAGAAATTGTGCCATAGAAGTTTTTTTTTTCATTTTTCTAATCGTTTCTTCACAAAACCCTGATACCATGCTTCTCCCAGATTGTTAATTGACTTTGGAGTCTGGACAACCTGGTCAGACATGATAACCTTTGGGTCAAGGGTGAAAATGTCATTATCAGCAGCAGATGCATTCCCTGTTCTTGAGCAGTGCCATGGAATGCATCATGGGCAAATGTGCGTGATGGAACGTGGTCAATATTGTCCAATGGTCCTGTTGTGTAGAGGTGTTTTCTTATGCCTGCAAGGCACACAACTTGATCACTCGCACACTGTTGTATGACTGGATTGGCATCTTATGTAAATATCTGCAACACCCTGCTGTAGGATACTCAGAGACCTCTTTCAAAGACTGTATCAATCAAGTCACGTGTCCCAGTCTTGTTGGGCATTTTAATCCCAAGATAAGGGCGAAGTGACGTTTCCATCTCGGAACTATGACACATTATTTGACTTATGGTCTATGTGTTTTTGACTGTCATCTTTTCAGCCATCTTGAATCTCATGTAAAAATATTGGATAGGCCGTGAATATTGTATATCTTACTTCTGCACTTTGTGATGCAAAACTGTGGAATCCCTACACCAAGGAAAATGACTTGGCATGACTAACCCTATGAGGTATGGGGAAAAACAGCAGGGATAGGGGTAAATTGTGTTTTGTTGATGCTTTGGTAGCTCTGCAATCTATTTGCTGCCATTGTTGGGTTTTAAGGACTTGTGAATATGGGTCATGTTCTTCTGTACTCTTTGACCGTCATCTAGGAAGCCATCTTAAATTTTAGATGAAAAAGTTTCATGCTTTTTTTCCAGAAGGGAACATCTCTTCAACCTGTTTCCCTGACTAAAAAGTGACATCGCACATAGATCAAACAACATTTTTGAATTGATATAATGCAAGTTATGTTTTCAAAAGAGCATATAACATTGATAAAAAAAGCATAAGATGAGCAGCAAATAGTCAAAATCAATGACAATGGCATACAATAGTGTTGTGCATGTGAGTGAGAGAGGATTATTGACAATGGGCTAGAAAATTTATGACAATTGATATGAAAATAAAGCAGATAAATCAGATACACCAAATGTTGGACACGGAATAGAAGACCTATTTTAAGCGAACATGAAGTACGAGTTCCAGCTTTTTTTACACAGTGTCTCGTTTGCAAAGCTTTTTTATGATTCTGATGAAACATGCATCCATTTTATGCCCTCGTGCGTTTGCAATATTGCGGAAACAAGATATAAAGTGTCTTGGAATCGGGTATTCATGAATACACAGTGGCTTGTTTGCAAAGCTTTGTGTATAATCCTGACAAAGCACACATGCATTTTATGCCTCCACTCATTTGCAATTGTGTGCAAACAAGCTAACAATTAACTTGGGATCGGTTATTTACGAATAGAAAACATGATATTGTCACGACCAACAAGCATCTCATGAAGCGCATTCTTCATGTTACAATTCCGTCATGTGGCAAATCATTTGCAAACAGTTCAAAGCAAATTAATGGATGATTTAAATATTTCAAATTGCATACATCCTTATGTATTGTATTTGTGTCTTTTTGCCCAGAACCACTTCCTAGTAGTCAATATCCTATTCCGCAGTTCGAACTCTTTACTCTCCATAAGCTAACCTGTCCCTGTCTAACCTGTATACATATGGAATTACTATTGTCTATATTGCACACGTTCCTCTGTAAAATTTTGACATAGGCTGTATCAGCCCAAATAAATTAAAGGGTCTTCAGCGGGTAACTACTCAACATGTTTCGGAGCCTTTTACCCGTACATGTCTCTCTGAGTAGCGGCTCCTTGTCTAAGCTAAATATTCAGCAAAGACAACCCACATAATAAAGAATAAATAAGAACGTGGCAAATGATGAATTAGCTAAATACGTGAAGTTTTGCTTATAAATGCAGAGCTTCGTTATGAAAGAAGAACCCCTGTCAAACAAACCATAATTACTAAATTTGTATAGTACAGGTTCAGATAAGAACAATTTGACTTACCCCTGAACCAATATGTACCCTTTCTGGCTGGACAGTTTATCCTAGTTAAACCACCCGCCAGTGTATAACTGAAGTGGAAATAAGCTGGGGCCTTATATTCAGTCCCAGTGATAGTAAAATAAACAGTTGCAACTAGACCACCTGTACAAACCAAGGGAAATCCCAACAAGGGCTGTAACAATGGACATCCTGCACCAGAAATGTAAAACAAACTCTGTGATGACACCTACCCCCCAAACAATTAAGCTCTATTTAACTGCCAACTCTGAGTCAATGTATCAACTTAATGTGTCAGGTTTGTGACATTTAAGAAAATACTGTCAATTTTGAGTAAATGTGCATTTAGGCATGTCAGAAAAGAATGAAAGTCATTAGCATTTATGTCAAAAAACATGTTATCAAAACAATTTTTCTTAACAGGATTTTGAGTACAATTAGGCAAGCTTGTAACTGTCGTCAGTAGCTGCTTGCTACCTATAGCCCCTGGGGGTTTGACCTAACAGAAAACAAGCAATCCTAAAATGTCCGAAAGGTGAACATTAAAACAGAATGTATGTGGATTTATGCATACCAATAAGGCCGCATTACACATGACAACGTTATCATTTGTCAATTCCAGGAAAAAACAAAACGGTAAAACAAACAACATATGCCATGCAAGGACGCAAGTAAGTATCTTTCCACTCATCAATCATGACAAATCCAGACCCTTGTGTAGCAATACATGAAAAATGAGCAGGAGCTGTCATCACAGCACTGGTCAACCCATATTTGACACCATGAACTGTAATACTCTCTTCAATACGAGTCAGTGGCTGCAAAGAGTCATGACTATTCTCTGATCCAAGGTTTACAAATAGGAAGCTAAGAAACTGTGCTGCCACATCCAACAATGATATTTGGAAAACCACACTGCCTACACCTGGCTTCAAGTCGAACATTCCTATGCATCATCAGCAACAGACACCCATAGCTAGATCACCTCCAACCTGTTCATTGGTACCCTGAACATAATGGAATTTGGAAATCACTGAGGGAACATTCTCTCATGGCACTTCACAGACGACACACACCCTGTCAAACCAAATGACCTCTAAAAAACTTGTGGCACCAAACGGTCAAACCCTACGTCAGATCATGTATTACCTGTTCCTTTTTTTGCAAAAGCTTCGGGGCAGTCTGCAACAAGTATGTCCCAAACTGTTTCTTGTACTTAGAAATGAGCTTACCTTTAGTAACTTCTAGGGTGGCACACTTGATTGAGTTCCTGGATTAACAGGTGTAACGTAGATTTCACTGACTGGGCCCTTTGATATACTGCAGAGTAGTACATTTCTAGAAGAACATTCACTGTGCACGTATAACCACGGATGTGCTTCACATACCCACACGAAATTCCATTCATAAAGTGATCACATCCCTACACTTAATTCCGTTCAGAAAGTGATAAACAGACATCAAGTTTAATCAGCACAAATGGGATCCTAAACTTTCAATGGAAGCAAAATATATAAGTACTGTTCCAAGCTTAATCAAGCATAATCTGGAACACTTTCTATTTCCATTTTTCTCTTAAGTAGCTTCCAACTGCTTTCCACCTAAACATCAACAATGTAAACTTTACTCAACTACCAGCTTAAACAGACACAATACTAAGTTAAAGGGAGAACATATATACCATATACTTACATTCTAAAAATGTTGCTACCAATTCATTTATTTGATTCTTTTTGTGCTCAGTTTAAGCATAAGTTTGCTCACGCTCAAATAACCATGATTTTTATTTTTAAGCTTGTTTCCATGCACTTTCAAAAATGACACTATGTTAGAAAATGCAGAATTACCTTGCAATTAACACCACAGAGAGATATTAATAAATAACTTTCTAAACATGCTTCTTCTGTAATGAAAATGGAAACCATCATCAGGGGGTCGGGTTTGTGCTCACATCAGTACACATGGGCACTTTACTGCTCTCTATGCAAGAAATGCAGTTGAACAAACCTTACAGAGAAATGATGATGTGGAGTAGCGGATTTGGAAAACAAATTTATCAGAATCCTAACTTCCATATTCAGGCTTGATGTCATGCCAAAGTTTTTGGAAGGTTACAACAAGTTATTTGGCAGCCAAATTACATGTTTACTTGATTACTTGATTTACTTGAAACAGGAAATAAGTTGGAACATTCCCATTTGTCATATTTATCGCTGCAAAAGTAACTGCACATAATTTGTTTCCTGGTCAATATCGTCCATGGGTTCAACAGTTTCAACCTCTTGAATGTTGGCCCAAAGTACGGCTCTACACTCACAACCAAAGGACAGATTTCCTGTGTAGTTGGCTGTAACTACTGATCCATTCAGATGAACAGAATGTGTCAAGCTGATTGCAGCTTATGTAACGTAGGAGACTTGTCAATCTATGAATTGTTCATCACAAAATCACCTGACATCTTGCCAAGCTGTCTAATGTTTTCCCTTTGTTAACTATACACCAGCTTCCTATTAGCAAAGGGTTGTATGCCAAACAGATCAAGATTTACCTCATAAACTGCCAGGCCCAAACAAAACCGAAACCTTAGAGATTTTGATTTGAAAGATAACCCTACCGCTTCTCTCCGTGGAGCAACAACATGGGAATGACGAGCTTTTGCACAGATATCTGATGGGGCAGTTTGCAGGACTTTTAGTGATTCACTGAAATATGACTTTCTCTTAGGTAGCAATAATGTTTTGCTTTCGGAACCAGGTATGTCTGCTCCCACTGCTTTTACCTTTTCAAAGGGCAAAACAATTTAAATATCCGGATCTACTTCTCCATTTAGTACCAGGAAGCCTTCCATGGATGCACGCCTTTCTTTGGGTGATAGAATTCTTTTCACTGCTATGTCCACCTGACAGTCAACACCACAACATCTCCACATTCCACATTCACTCTTTTGCTGTTCACCAGTTGGAACACTGCGAGGAACTCTGTAACAAACCAATTACACAAAATGCGTTCATTTTGGCTGTCCTGTATTGTATGTTTGTCCATGAATAAGAATTTCTACAGTGAATTAAAAAAGCAGCATTCTGTTACAGGCCACATCATCCCTGTTGTCACACTGCACTATTATGTATCAGTTGATATGATGCAAGCTTTGCAGCAGGAAGGGTTTTGCTGATGTTTTAAATTAGAACAAATGCCTCAGGTTGTGCACAGGTAGCATATTAAACTGACGCGAAAGAGGTAATGTGCTAAAGGGGAAGGAACATCCATTTTGAACATGTTTCAACAAATTTCCAAGTTACCTAAGGCTTAGTAAAATCATAAGTGTGGTTCTGATAGCCCGACAGACCCTACTAAAAAGAGTCAACCTTGAAATTAATGGAACAAAAAATAAAAAGGACTTTCAAGCTGCCATTCCCAAATGAAAGTTTACCGACCCATCCTGAAATTTTTTATTGGGAAAGTGGCCATCGTGTGCTGCTATTTTGTAGTAAAGTCATCTCAAACACAACGTTTTATTTCAGCTCATCTAGAGGATTAACCTTGGCTGGGGAAACAGCATAACTGCATAGCCACAGCTGTTTGGTAAAATAGCATAACCCCGGTTGTTAGGTGATCGTTATCATGATACTTTGCAAGATTCCAGGCATCCGTTCTCTCAGTTACCAAGGCAAACGTTCATAAAAGTATTTTTCAAAACACGACTTATTATCTTAACTTTAATCTGCCTAGTCAATTGTGTCTTAGGCGCTTATCACTGTTAGTGGCAAATACAAATGCGATACAACACTTTGAGCCACCTTGTCGTAAGTGCCATTTGGAACATTACACAATGCATTGATTGCGGGACAGTGCATCGCACAAAAATACATTTGATTTGGATATCAAAGTGAATTTGGCCACAGCATATATTATATCATAATTGATGGTATGAAAATTTTGTAAAATATTTCATTTTGGTTTCATATATTATGCCCACCCAACCCCCCACCCCTCGGCCCTCCAAGATCGTCCCAATATTCACTTACAAACCATTGGTTGTAGAATCCACAATTTTCAAAATGGCAGACTAGTGGACAAGTCCAACCAATTCATGCACAGTGAAAGTATTTTCCTTACCTTTCTTCCATGTTTACTTATTCACAATGAATGTCTTTCCTACGACAGGTAACAAGTCCATACAATTGTAATACAATTCTATGGACATTTCTATTTGTCATCAAAACAGATCTATCCAGAGCGTTTCCCAGCAGTCACATGGTAAAGAGAAAATACTCATCTTACACTTTTTGCAAGTGGGAAAATAATCTAAACAAGTGGATCAACCGTACACAAGTATAAATTCATTTCAGCCAGTTGCATTTCACCATAAAGCTTTGTAGACTATTGGTAGGTGTGTTAATAGTAAGCACCTGTACCATTCAACCCATGGTGTGTACCTGTTCAAGACAACACACTTTAGCGCTCTGAGTGGGCGAGAATTTGAATTGACCTCCGATGTTTCCTTTCAGTATCTTACAAAAACTAAAGTGGGAAAACCTGATCGGTAATCACATCACCTATCTATCACCAGAGCATGTGGAATAGTTTCATTCAATAGTGTCCATTGACAGGAACTGCTCCATAGTCCAACAACCCATTGGTTCGACAGCTCAATGGTCCAATGACTTATTAGTCTGTCAGTCCCTTGGTCCGACGACCCTTTGGTCTGACAGCCCACACCTACCTACCCACATGCCTCCATACATACATACATACATACATACATACATACATACATACATAAACAAGGCCTACATACATCCATTATGCTTACATAATACATACATAGGCCTATGTACATACAAACAAACATAGAAACTCATCATGATTATGATCGCAATCTGCAGTTTTGACCTCCGAGTTGAACTTGGTATACACAAATTAAGATTATCATCCCTTGAATTTGGTCCGATCCGATAATCCAGATGCATTACTTGTTATATTCTCTCGATGGATTTTCAATCCTTTATATTACCTGACATATGTTCCATTTTTACGTGAATATGATGGTTAGAATGATGACGATGACCGCAAACATTATTGTGATAATGATGATGATTACGATGATTACAATTATCACGATCACCGTAGTCATCGTAATCAGTGTACATCACAAATACAATTAATTATTACAATTATCACGATCACCATAACAATAATCATCGTAATTGCAATCTTTATAATCATCATT
This sequence comes from Hermodice carunculata, assembly GCA_964020975.1. Classification (NCBI taxonomy): domain Eukaryota; kingdom Metazoa; phylum Annelida; class Polychaeta; order Eunicida; family Amphinomidae; genus Hermodice; species Hermodice carunculata. The sequence goes on from OZ026621.1 coordinate 74,110,249, forward strand.
GTTTCACTCATAATCATCTGTTACCATTGTCATAAATTCCGTAATTATCACAGCCATTATAATCATAATAATCAATTGCATCCTGATAAACTCTATCTACCTTTTCATTACAGTCACCGTAATCTGAATAGCAACCACCATCATAATTAGCATAGTTATGTTGATTATTATTATTTGCCCAATCTTCATCACAATTTTTACAATCATCATCATAATTATATTTAGATACTATGAATAAATTGGGAGTTACTTAGTTAGTCCCTATCCGACATAATGTCATGCGGACACCAACTTAGGGCATAAATATAGATCAAGTTCAAAATAAAATGTTATTACAATCTGTCTATGGTATCCATTCATGTCATTTTTGGGAATCTAAATTTTGGTAAATTTTATAACTTGACGTTTTATTCAAACGGACAGTACATTTATAAAGTTTTCCACAGTAGGATATCAAACACAAATTTTTAAATTAAGCCATTTATTTCACAGTCATTGTACAATTATTCAAGTGTCGTACAAATCTTTGGTTGCATGGCCCCAAGCTACGGAAGAATATCCCTTTACGTTATACGTAGTTTACCCTTAAATAAATCAGTTCAATGAGGACATTGAAAAACCTTTCATCTAACACATTTGTTTCTTTTCTTTTTCCTTTCATTGATACTTATCTTAATTTTAAACCTTGGCTTGTCTATCAATGCAAGCTGAAGCTTTATCTTTCTAAAACAAATGTCTGTGTTCATAAACAGACATAATGATATGGTCCATGTAACAGCCCCCCCCCCCCCCTTGGTAGGTATTGGATGCTACGCGCCCACAGCGCGCTGAGGAGAGTTGTTGACTCAGTCTCGCGTCATAACCAGTAACTTAGGAATCTGCTGAACATTTCTCTTCCCCTGAAGGCAAACTGGCTCCGTACATAAGATAGTAAGAGACTGTGTGTATGTGGGACCGTGGGTGGATAGATACGTATCTCTGTTGGGTAGGGTTGGGGAAACCCCCAACCCCTCAGCCAATAGGTCTTTAGATTAGGACAACACATATCCTAGATTTTAAATAAGGACAGACAGAACCAGTATGACAATGTATTATCAAAACGTTGTATTACATACCTCTTTGGTTTTGAAAATGCTTATTCTAAAATCGAAATAGCTGTCGTTTGTATGTTTTAATTCGCTTCTATAAAATAATGTTTTCGAATTCTTTTCCCACTTTCCCTCTTTCTTTTGTCGTTTTCGAGGTACAAGCAACTATATGATGACAAGATGACATGACCTGTTATCTTGCATCTTCAAACTCGTCAAAATGAAATAGATAGGGTTTTTTTTGGGGGGGGGGAGTCTGATACACTTTTTCAAAACTTATAAAATGACAGGGATTTCATATTGCAAAATGCATGAAAAACAGTTTTCATTTAATATATAGAAACCTTGTCTATTGTAAACCAAAGGCAACCTCGGGTTTTTCTTACCCTTAAAAGTGCATGATGTAGGCCCACATTTGTTGATATTTTACTTAATAACTTTATTTTGAATAAAATATGTGAATTTAGAGACATGGACAAAAAGATAGTGAGTATGCATATCATATAAAAGTATCGTTCGCTTAGAAGATACTTGAAGAAAAAGTCATCCACAAATCCATACCCGCTCTTAGATTACAAAGTCTGTAGACTGACGAATTGAGAGTGTATTCGTGAACATTTAAATACTGCCTTGTGAATATTGTTTTTCAATTGATATACATTAAGCCTTCGTTTTAAATTACAGCAAAATGATATTCGTGTTTTGTACAATAAGATGAATGCTTATCCAATTGCTGAATTAAAGATAGATTTTTTCACAATAATACCTCCCAAGGTGCTTTATCATCACACTAATATGGCTCAATTGGTAGGAATATTGTTCATAAGTGTTGTCACTTTATGTGGCATAGCTGCCAAGGTGAAAACAAGTCATAAAAGGGAAAGAGTATCACATACGTCAAAGCAAATATTACAAGTGTGCATGACTATCTGACTGAACTTTAATATACCCCATACAAGCCAGCTACTTTTTCCAACCCACTTAAACTCTATAATGTTGTAAGAGCTAAAGGTCGATGTCCCATAACACTTAAATATCAAAAAAGACATTTGAAAAGACCATTGAAAAGACAAAACATCTAAACTCTGAGCAAACGTTCGGTGAGACTCAAGCCACACACGAGAGTTGTAGTGGATGGCTTGGATCCCCAATAGCATGCAGATCATGGAAACACTATATCCTTAGCCAAGCACAATGGAGGTATCAGATTGCTCGAATTAGCCATTGACGTATTCAGTATGTATATGTGGGTACGACTCGTGAAGAATAAAACAGGACAGAAACTAGCTAAAGCTATCACAGAGATTTTTGGAGAGGGTAGACAACCAAAACATATCCTGCGAGTGGATACATGTACAGAGTTCCCCTAACAATATGTCAGAACTTTACTCAAACGTTACAATATTCATCTGAAGCTAGCCAATACCTTCACCGAGGCTGATAATGCAGAACGTGGCTTGAAGACTATCAAAGGAAAAATTTGCAGATACATGATGTCTTAACACTCAAGTATGTCCATGTTTTCCAAGATCTGGTATAGGCTTGCAACAAAGTTAATCACGGCAGTTTGGGAAGTCTGCCTTCACAAGTGAATGAAGGGAATGGAAGAGAAATAAGATTGGATCAGTACCTTCTGCAAACAGAGGCACTGAAGGAAAAAACGAGCATTTCCTTGGGAATATGGTGAGAATTCCCCATCTCCAAGCCACATTTCCAGGAGAGTACCAACAGAAATGGACAGGGGAATGTGAAATGGAATACCTGGGTAAAACCTGCAGGACCAGAGTGACGAGGGTATCAATGGGAGCTTTGACCAATCAGAACTCTGATCTGTTCATGAAGATGAGGGTATATTTTGCAAAGTTGACAAAGTGTTGACAAACATACCAGAAATGGCGAGAGAGAAGCCTTTGTGAAATGGTTACACGGGCCAAAGAAATACAATATTTGTGTACCTGTGGGCAGCCTAAAAATTAATAGGTAGAAGCACCAAACTCTACATGCAGAGACTGTCGACCATACATTCTTATTCATGTCAAGTGAAGACTGCAACACAGTTTTCCAGGAAAGAGTCTTGCAGGGTTTAAAATCAAGTTACAAGGTATCATAAAAGGAACGTGTGTATGTACAATTACTGAGACTTATATGGAAAACAAGTTTAGCACCTAATCAGATTATGGTGTCATCAGATCTGATTGAATCCTACATCAGAGATGCACAGTGGCCAGTTTGAGGAGGATTTCTATAGACACAAACCAAGACATTGATCTCACCTTTCTGGATCCATATTATTTCAAGATTGTACAACATCAAGCACACAAAATTTATCTAAAGCTAAGAAATCTAGACTTGTAACCAGTTCAGTTCACCAATAGACAACTGTCTTTTGTGTTAAATCTGAACTGCACTGCATGGTGGCATCACAGACCATCAAAACCAAGAAGGACTGGCCCAACCAGCCCACATTTTTGAGGACGTGGCCAAAGGAAAAATACCTTATTCTTCATCAGGGTACTACATTGTGGATGAAAACCCCAAATTGGAGCAAGAGACCCAAAGAACTTAACATTATAAGCATTAATGCGGTCAGCCCTGTAGCTCCGACCCCGGAACAAGCCAAAGCAGAGCTCCAGGTGGAAAGCTATCAGTAGAGGAAAGCCTGGAAGACGAAGAAAGAAAAGAGAGCCTATAAGTAGAGTCAAGAGATAAACCGTGAAGAAAGAGGAACATCGATGCATATTGTTATCCATAACAATGAGTCAATGACAAACTGAGATTGTTCAAAACAACACCACAGGTTTTAGGCATTGGGTCTGTGAAACGGATAGAATAATAAGCTGTCAGCCAACTGACACATAGGGCAGCTGTGACTTTCTCCTTTCAACTCAGTCCCATGTACAAAGATCTAAGGCAATTGTGGCTGCATGTGAAATGTTGCATCCTCAAGGGAATGGTTCCACATTACTACCAGCACTTGTTCCAAACCCACCTGCAGAAGCCAAATGAGATCTGTCAACAATATTGGGGATTCTTTGGAGTCAAGAAGATGTCAGTTCCAAAAGCAACTGATCACTTCCTCTGTAGGGACCAGGTTTCCTCGAAAAGCCTATTGGACATTTACTGACCAGTTGACATGATTCAGAAAACAAACTGCATGTTCAGCTCTTCTACAAGGATATGGGTTAAGCTCTTAGTAATGCCAATGATCCAGTATCAGGGGAAAACTAAGGCCTCGCCCATCGGGCCATGTACTTTTCCCAGAGTAAGGAGGTCTACATGGGAGGGCCTATGTTCATGGGTATCTGTCAACAAGACCATCTCATATTGGAGGGGTACCTATAGACATTAAACTCTATTCCAAGCAGAAACCCTTCCTGTTGATCACAGAGAATCCAGCCTGCAGCTTCAAGATGGAGATCTTTGACATGGTCCTGAAGTTGTGAATGTTCATGTATCACCAGGCAGAATATCAGATCACTTCAGAGCTTTGGAAATGAGACCAGCCCAGCATTTCATCAGTAAATCAGACATTAAGACATTTGACGTACCACAAGGATGGTGCAAGTTGACAGTGGAAGATGTCTTTGAAGAGCTTGTCCAGAGCCAGTACCAGTGGGAATAGTGAAATTTGGCAGCTTACAAAGGAAGTTACACTACCAACCTGTTTATGTTCCAGAATTACAAGTGTAATTTTGTGACGTTCTACATGGATGGTCAAACTATGCCTGCAAAACAACTGCAGCCAAATTACAAAACAAATAACCATGTGGAGGCTTTTGTGGCTTTCATTTATGGCACAGGGACCTATCAGTCCCACAACTACAGCAACATAAGCAGACATGATTTCAAGTATGGTTACTGCTTCTACATGTTCGACCTCAGCCAGGAACAAGATCTACATTATCAACCTGAAACAAAGAAAAGTAATGCACGTCTGGAGCTGAAGTTTGCTTAATCTTTACCAGAATCTGTGACAGCCATTATCTACTCAAAGTTCCTGGCTGAAGTGGAAATTGACAAGTCCAGACATGTTATAGTAAAATTAATACACATCATCTGCGATCTGGGTTACTGAGATATAAATGGGCACATCAGAGGTTGGGGGGAGTCTGCCCAGCAGATTACCTGCCTCATCATATGACCTTTAGACCCAGAATCTACATTGTCACTACAGACCATAGAAAGTATCAGGGAAGACACTGGGTGGAATTTCATTTTCTCATGAAGAGACCATGCAGATCATTTGACTCTGCAGTAAATCTACCAAGACTACCATGGTTCAAGGAATTTTTTGACACACAATGGTAACAACTTTATTCAAAACATAAAGAGGATACAGTACTTTCAAACCTGGACATTAGGACTGTAAGTTTTTGTGGTTGGGGTTTGAGAGACGTTGCAAATGTGTTAGAGATCAGATAAACATGTCATACGCAATTTATGAAGAGACTCTAACCAAAACCATGAAAGCAAGAGAAGTATATAACATGTTTACAAAGGCACTTAACCTTTACCAATTGGAATGTCCAATACCAGGTTGTGACATGTTTGGATTTTCTAAGCCAAGGGGGAAGAGATATAAAACATTCGGAAAACATTTGTACTTTGTCCATGGAATCAAGAAAGCAGACAGACAAAAGGGGATAGACATTGCGCCACATAGCTGCGTAGAATGTAATATGCAGACGAAAGCTGAAGACTTACGTTACGTTAAACTGAAAAAAAGGAGAATGGGGTCATTGGTGTGGTATGAAATTGGACAAAAACAAAATTTTCCATAATGAATAAAACTGTCTCATATCAACAAAAGATGAATAAAAACCAAGCAAACAGACAAAAAACGTAAAAAAGACACATACCAAAACTCATGTTTGCATGTAGGTCTTGACATAATACAATGTGTCGTTTTTTAGTCACGAATCATAAAAGAAACACAGAACATGACCCAGCATATAGCTGGAGTGTTACTAGTGAAGAAAATATAAACCACTGTCTTCAAAGTTGTCCAAGATCTGGGGGCTGTACGTATGAAAGTCCACCAGCATCAAAGAAGCACCCAAAATATATGTTTTGTGACCATAGAGTGATGTCAGAACTGGGTATGGCCTGTCCTTCACAGTGTATATCAGTGTTGCCTGTTCCATATCAGGTGGCCATCACTGATGATATAAAAAAGTAAAGCTCCAACCCTGTTCCTTACAGTGTTCAGTACAATCTCAATCACCATATATATATATATATATATATATATATATATATATATATATATATATATATATATATATATATATATATATATATATTTATATATATATAAAACCATATATATATGTGTGCGTGCATGTGTGTGTATGAGAGAGAGAGACAGAGAGAGAGAGAGACAGAGAGAGAGAGAGAGAGAGACAGAGAGAGACAGAGAGAGAGAGAGCATTATATTCTGGGCTACCTCGCATGTTTTTCATTCAAATGTGTTTCTACATGTTGTAGACAATAGTACGACTACTTTTTCCTTGTTGAAACAAGTTTTCTGTGATGAACCTCACTGTTGGATTTCTGTGATGGCACATTTGTGTAAAAAGCAATTCCATCTTTGTATGACTTGTTGCATCAAATCATCCAAGATAATCATGTTGTGCTCTCTGTCTATTTTAAACATGTCGAAGACTTCTTTGCTGGGTAACCTTTATTGCATGCTCCATTGACTCTTGCCTGAACCCATAGTTCCACTGAATACGTTATTACTATGAGAGTGGAATGGTAAAAGTCTCTTGAGTTTCCCACCAGGCTGGTCTGCCAGTTCCATGTTAGTTGGTCCCCACGTTACAGCACTCTGTGGTTGTATCTTTTCATCACTTACATTCTTCAATAACCAGTCTTGTTTTTGCTTTTTTTTTTTTTAGAAGGATTCAGCTGATGAGTTTACAACGGATGCTGTAACAGCCTTTTCACTTTATCTCAGCAGTTAGGAATGGGATGCAACTTTTCGTTTCTTTTTGTTGGTACTAGAATTCAATCATGGTTTTCTTTCTTCTGTGCTTAACTTGTGGACTTTCTTCACATGGAGTGGTAATCTGATGAAGTCTTTGATTTTATGCAGCACTCACATGCGCCCCCTAATGCTAAATTGTTTGGCACTCTCTTGTGTTGGAGGTGCATGTTGGTATTTCCTCAAACCTGTTTCTAACCTTGATATCCATTAATTTATGAATTATCAGTCATTTATCGCATATTTTGTGACAATACACGTTAATTTTGATATATATTTAGGCAAGTTTACATGCGCTAATTATCGCTCTTTGTTAAGGGAAGTGAATATTTTTGTGGTTTTCTTACCTCTAACACTGGAGAGTTACCGGACAGTTTGGCACTAGGGGGTCCATGTGTGGCAATAGTCTTGGAGCATGCAGCTCTTGTATTTTCATGTAGTGTTTGAGTTCTACTTATAAAGTGTCCCTTGGCATCCACACAAAAAGAGTGCCCCTTGGCTGCCAAATGGGTGTCCTTTGGCTGCCAAAAGAGGGTTGCTTGGCTCCAAAAGAGTGTTCCTTTTCTATCAAAGAGTGTTTCTTAGTAGTTAAAAGAGTGGCCCTTGGCTACACAAAAGAGTGTCACTTGGCTACCCAAAGAGTATCTCTTGGTTGCCAAATAGTGTCACTTGGCTCCAAAAGAGTGTCCCTTGGCTGCCAATACTGTCACTCATCCTTTAAAAGAGTGCCTCTTGGCCTCCAGTAATGTCCCTGGTCCTCCAACTACCTGATGCATAGGGTAAGGCAACAGGGAAGGTAAGTTTGAAATTTTGTTGCATCCATTTTGGATGATTCCATAACCATCAGCATAGGTTATGCATATTAGTGCGGCTGTGTAATGATTCCTTCTATATGCCCACAATTTAAACAACTCATGAAGATAAAATTGTTGTAAAACTTCTACTCTCCCTCAATGACATTCCAAATCTGCAAATATTGCTTGCTGGAAGCTATTCCATTTATGCTAGAATCAATTTTGACCACCTTCTTAATATGTGTCAAACCATCACAGTGCTGTGAGAAACACCCCCCTGTTTAGAACCCTTGTTTCTTTTGTACACACTGTGCAACATAAACCAACAGATACTTTTTCTTAAATATATTGTATACGCACAATTTATATGTGCATAAGCCTATGTGGGTAAATATTACAAAGATATTAATGAATACCTACATGAAAACAAATCTTTTCCATCTATGTATATGTCCAGCTATCAAATACACTTTTTATCTATGGATTGATTAACCAGACAGCCACAGGACACAGGGCAGTGTATATCTCTTATTATTTCCAAGTCATTTAAAACACACAAACCTGCACACCAATACCAAGAAAGATGAAATATTGTTGACAACCAACGGAGGTATAATATATAATAGTTTCAGGCTGTTCAGTTAAAGAGAGTCAAAACACACACACACACACACACATATACATATATATATATATATATATATATATATATATATATATGTATATATATATATATATATATATATGTATATATATATATGTATAGACATATATATATATATATATATATATATATATATATATATATATATATATTCCCGAGAACTTCAGGCTCATTTATACGAACCAATCTTATATGATTGGTGTAGAGACACCTAGATCCCCAAAATTCCCAAATGCCTCGTATAAAATCGAAAAAGGTGTAGTTTTATTTTTATAGACCTTCAGCTTCCTATAGTTTTCTTTGAATAGTACAAGACAGCCATGATATTTGTATTGAAAGGATTGTGCTTGAGTCTCTGGTAATATGCCCACTGTTGTAAAAATAATGGGTTTGATCTTAATACTAGAGCTGTAGTGGCAGGACTTAACACGGGGTCCAGTCTGCCCGTCATACCCAGGGTACCCAGCAACACTAGGCAGACCTTAGGTGCCTGCATGCCCTGATAAAGCTGGGATGCCTGCTTTTTCAGGAACATCACGAAGGCCAGAGGGCACTGCAGGTGAGAAATAACCTTCTCCTGGTTCATCCTTTGATCCTTTGCCACCTCGTTCTTCGCCCTTAGAGCGAGGTGGACCTATTAAAACAGGATATCCTCATATACCCTGAGGACCGGTCTCCTCTTTCAGCCATGGTAGACTATCTCTACCTGGAGCTCTGAGATGTCCTGTCCCTGGCTGGCCATTTGGTCCTGGGTCACTGCTTTGCTGCAATGGACTTACAGCTGGTCGGCCAACAGGACCAACTGCTCCAGGTATGCCATTGTCACCCTCATCACCTTTACGGCGGCAAACTGCCCTTAAACGTATGAATGAGCAGTCCGATAGATGGCTTGTTACATTTAATGCCACTAAACCATCAAAAAAAAAAGTTATTATACCAAGGAAGCGGAAAAGATGACATGCCAGGAAGAAGCAAAGACATGCGTCACAACCCCCACCCATTCCACATGCATTCACACTTGGTCCGTGCCTTGGCTTGGGTACGCCTACCTACCCATTCTCGCGAGTTTGTAGAAGCAGTCACTACAGAAACAGCATATTGTCCAACTGACATGAACAGAATTTTAAATTGTTATCAATTTGAAGGAATGCACAATTATTTACACTGAGCCAAGCCTCTATTTTTACAGTTCGCATCATATTTATCTTTTAACATGTTGTCGAGTATTGTAATTGGGATCTCTCACTCGTTGTGATTATATTAGTTTTACCAACAAACAGTAAAGCAAGTTGATCATGGATTGGGGAAGGCTATTGCCTGGATTGCAATTCCATGACTCTAAATGACGACTGATCGCCAAACGCCATTTTGACAACCGGCACCTATTAGTATTATCATCCCTCTCCCCCAATCACTGTCGGAAATCGAGAGTTTACGCGAGCTCATCAATTTCATTATCTTCATGGCTATATCACATCACCATGAACCAATTAACGGTGCTCCTGATCTTGCCAAGCCGTTTATTCCAATTTCACCAAAAATACCCTGTGCTTGTGCATTTTGCATACCTCCCATGCCTAGTTCATTGGGCATGTGCAGGTATTACTCTTCTTCACTGCATCACTCCCATGTCTCATCTTTGATCCATATTCAGCCGACTAGTTTTTTTTCTTCGTCTCTTTCATCATTTGTTAAGCATCATGATATGACAAGCTGAAATTTATATCTGACCATCTTGTTTAACTTTAAAATGAAAGCGTGGGAAATTATGAGAATATTGCTGCAACTGGTCGCGATGTTAACTTTTTAGTTCATTTACCTCATTGCTAATAATCGAATCACTGTAAAGAAGAATTACATATTCATAAGAACTACTGCTTGTGCCACGCACTTGACCAAGTTGATTTGCAAATATACGCCTTTATTGGCACTTTGGCGACTTTCTGCAACCAATAGGCGGGTACATGGGAATGAAAATAAAAGGTAACTTTTGTGTAGAACGATCAAGTTTAATAGACATCCTACGGCGATTAACAGCTTCGGCACAACGTTTACTCCTCTCATGTATAATAAACTTTATCGTCCTGCACAAAAGAGAATTACTATCATATATATTTACATAAGAGTCAGTAGCAGTGTACCTGAATGGTTACAGTTGGCTGCTCGCCTTTGCTATGGCTCTGGGTTCATAAAAGTAGCCGACTGCTATCCAAACTTTGGCGGGTTATTTTGTATACGTTTGTCAACTAGCATGCATGCGTTGGAGCCAGCTAAAACATGGTCATGTATTTTTATCCTTTTTATCACATAAATCGTAAATTTTTGGGATTCATGTTTGCTGACGACAAAGGTAAAGAGCAAAGTTTTTTTAAAACATAAAAAAGGTCATTTTGTGTCAGTTCATGTCATAGCTCAATCCCGTCTGCTACCTTATAAAGTTGACGTTGCTGACTGAGTAAGGTTCTCCTTTTATATCGAATTTTTATTCTATAAGGGAGGGATGTGGCCAATTTCCGAGCGAAAATGTGCGTTTCCAATTTTCGGCCAGGTAAAAGGTGTTGACGATTCCTGGTTCAAGACCCTGTCGTTCTATGGTTAAAAACGAGGGCTGGCTGAAAGGTTCTAAGCCTAAGTAGTATATCTCAATAGGATTGAAACAAACTTTTGCCACCAACAAGTACAATTTAGACAGTGTCATTACCATATCCAAACCGTAGTCCTAATGAAACAAATCCAAGTCAATTCCGACCAAAGGCAATGTTCCTTGGTATGTATAGCTGAAACACATCAATTTATAGTTCGTATTTACCCAAAAGAGACCAAAACGTAAGTGTAAAGGTCCATAGGGTCAAAAAAGCCATATCTAGTTTTAACATGACAGAATGCAAAAATGTTTGTTTGAAATTATAGGCCTATTTCAGTAAATTGGCTTGAACAGGTGCATCATTCATGCGCATACAGGACCATACAATTTATGAAAAGGGACCAAAATTTGCAGCACATCAAAGAATTTGTAAGCGGAGGTTCTGAATTTGTTGAAAATGTCAATAAAATTCAGCATTTAAAAAGGTACTACTTGCAACCACCATCTCAACAATGATCATCATCCATATAAGTCCACAGAGTGACACTAACACCAACATCAATCCATCAGAAAAGCCCCCTAGGCCTAAAATGACCATCAACAAGAATCCAAACAACATGATTATATGATTCGATGTGTTTTAGGCATGTAGGTAAAGACATGATGTTGTTTTAAAGGAGACAAACCAAGAGTATTTCAAAAGGAAAAGGGGTTGAATTTGCAAATATAGTAAGTACATTGGTTCAAATGTTTAACATCAGCCAGAAGCAAGTGGCATTAGGCCTCAAACCATTAAAACGTAGTCAAAAAATGCATTATAATAGCCAAAATTTGTAAGGACAGCAGTCACATTTTAAGTTGGTTTCCAGAAGTATTTTTGAAAGGAAATTTAAAGGTTCAAGAAAGCATAGAATCCCACAATTCATCTAATAAGTCAATTATCAGGGTATAAATAATTTCGAATTTCAAAAATGTAGTATGCCATTGTAAGTCATCTGTGAGTCAGCCAAGCATAATGTACATCCAACTCGTGGTTTAATAAAGTTCAGAAGGTCAAAATGTAAAACAGTCCTAATTACTGTAAAATTCTACTACCCTTAGCAGAGAAAGAATTAGGTTTTATGAAAGGAGAGAGAGAGAGAGAGAGAGAGAGAGAGAGAAATCATGTTGAAATTCCAAAAGGTACCCGTAAGTATAACTGTGTTCCTGTAACATTTTAATTTTTTTTCGTTTATAATGAGACGTAGTTCAACTTGTCAGTCAGCTGATTTCAATGCTAACTATTTATACAAGAGAGAGAGAGAGAGAGAGAGAGAGAGAGAGAGAGAGAGAGAGAGAGAGAGAGAGAGTGTGTACATTTAACACTTTGAGCCAACCTGACATGACCTTCACAATAACAAACTATATTAATCAGATAATTATAAAAAAAAAACAACATCAGTTTCACAACACTTGGAACACTTACTGCACTGCAATATGTGCAGAAAATGCATGGATGTTCAAATTGTTACCAAATATATAAAAGTTCCATGAAAAGAGAAGCGGACAGCAGTTTTCAATGATAGTGATGAGACCAAACTGAATACCGATGTTTAACCTTGTCAGATCCAGGAGTTTTTACAAAATACTAAGACATGCTAGTGTCCATCATCAGAAGGATCCATGACCAACAGTAATGGGATTTAAACGAATGAGAGTATCTTCTACCTGACTTGGAACAGGTTACCAACATATTAGCAGTGGGTTAAACCAGTTTTACGGAATCCTAATCCTCCCACTTTGGAAAACACTCACATTCATTTAAAGAAGGCCTAAAACAAATTTAGCCCTTAGTGTTAATGTACAGTTATAAAAGGTAATTACCTGACAATAGTTCACAGACATCATCCAATACGAAATAGTGAGACATGCTAGTGTCCATCATCAGAAGGATCCATGACCAACAGCAATGAGATTTAAAAGAATGAGAGTATCTTCTACCTGACTTGGAACAGGTTACCAACATATTGGCAGTGGGTTAAACCTGTTTTACGGAATCCCAATCCTCCCACTTTGGAAAACACACACATTCATTTAAAGAAAACCTAAAACAAATTTAGCCCTTAATGTTAATGTACGGTTATAAAAGGTAATTACCCGACCATAGTTCACAGACATCATCCAAACACTGACAGGACAATTAAGAATTTTAAGTCAGACTCGTATATTTACATTAGAATTGCGTAACATGTCAAAATTTGAATTTAAACACCCAAAAAGTTTCCATGTGAACACAGGATAACAAAATTTGATATTAATATTATATTTATTATGAAACGTGGTTAAGTTCTTCCATGTTCCATTCTCACTAGAAAAAACAGCACAATAGGCCTAAAATTCGTTATAAAAATATGACTCACATTAGCTGACTAAGTATTCCTTACATTTTGTCAGTATATCCAAAAGGAGGAGAAAAAAGAAGGCCTGTATTGTTCAACATGATGCCTGAGAACTTATATGGTCCTTATCACATTTTATATTTGTTGTCATTATAATAAATTTTATGTTCCAGTATTGAAAGTTTGATCAAGCTCAAGGTAAAACAATCTCAGCCACAACATTAAAATACATAAACATATTTCTATGTGTTTTGCTGACACTCAGAAAATACCTTATTAATATGTTCATATAAATCAACATGATATTTCTGTAGAACATATTGATATTTATCTTTAAAGTTAAGATAAACCTTTTTTAATCATATTTTAGAAAACCCCTGTTTAATAAGTCTTCCAAAAAGTGATTTATGTCTATCAGGCAAATCTTTAAAATCAGTACAGTTTCTTGCGAAAGCAATTAGTCTTGAGACATAGACACCATAAGCAGGATTGATAGGAATATTACTTCTTATATATGGATAATTTACTATATCAAAATTGAGATCATCTCTTTGATCATACACTTTTGATTTTAATGTACCAACATCATTGAATAGGAGTAGATCTAAAAATGAGCATGTTCTGTTCAATTCAGTGGTTTCTTTTAGTTCCAGGTCACTAGGATGAATTGATTAATGTAATCTTTTAAATGTTTGTTGTTGACACTTAATAAATCATCTACATATCTGAAAGTTAAATTAAATGATCTAGCATGGTAATTTTTTATCTTTTGCCATTTTCATTAGAAAATTTTACTGGTGATAAAATAAATAAAGATTAGCCAAAAGTGGCGCACAATTTGTACCATTGGGAATTCCTGTGACCTGTCATTTCATGAATGATAGACATAAGAACTGCAAATGTAGTGTGATATGTGGCTTCGTACCAGACCATCTTTTGAACTCACCCATTGAAAGCAGCAGAAATGGACAAAACTGGCAATAGGACACTAATCACGTACCTGCGCCTGAAAGGGCCAACTCCAACACAGATACATACCGACATGGTAACAAATTTAGGGGATAATGCCCTACCTTTTCCACTGTTAAGAAGTGGGCTGCAGAATTGAAGTATTGCAGTGACAGCCTTGACGATGACGTGCATCCCGGAAAGCCTCCAACAGCAACCATTCCCGAAAACAATACCCTGGTGCATGACATAGTGACGGCTGATCGACGATTGACCACTTGAAATATTGCCAGTGCTGTGGGCCTCTCTAATGAAAGGGTTGAGCACATTATCCCCAACAAATTGGGAATAACAAACGTTTGTGCCAGACTGGTGCCAAATCTCTTGACAACGGATCAGAAACGTGTCAAATACCTGGCGTCTCATGACGATTTATGCCGTTTTGAATCAGATCCTATTGATTTTGGCCCGATGTGTAACCATGGAACAGACCTGGACTCATCACTTTGAACCTGAAACCAAAATTCAGTGTAAACAATGGAAGCACTCGCAACCCCCCCCCCCCCCCCCCAAAAAAAAAACCAAGTCGGTTCTTTCTGCTGAAAAGTTGATGGCTTCAGTTGTTTGGGATTCTAAGGGAATTCTGCTGATTGACCATCTTAAAAAGGTCAGACTATCAATGGAAGATATTTTGCTGACCTACTGAGACAGTTGCGTGAAGCTATCAAAGCTAAGCGATGGAAAATGATAACTAAAGGTGGTTGCCATGTCAACAATCCATGATTGTGGCTTAGATCTCATTGACCATTCCCCTAATTTACCGGATTTAGCCCAGTCAGACCTGTTTCACAAAATTAAAAATTAATTAGCCGGTTGCCCTTTTCCTGGTAATGATGACGTCATTCTCGCTGCAAATGACTTTTTTAAGGGTGGCTGAAGCAAATTCAATTTGACCGGCATCCACGCCTTGTAGCATCGCTGGCAAAAGTGTGTAAGTCTTGAAGAAGGCTATTCAGAGAAATAAATAAAACCATCAACTTGGTACGGGTCTCTCACAGCTAGGATTCGACATTTTTAGCAAGCCGTCGTATTAACAATCACATTTTATTTAACAAATTGCATTATCCCACACACACACACTTTTAAATTTAGACTATAAGCCTAAGCTGGAGGTGCACCACTTACGGAATTGCCAGTAGTCAGATATGATATTAGTTCATTATACAAATGTCTTGATTGATCAATTTACCCATTCATTTTTATTTATCCAGTTCCACAGGAACAATTTCACCGTATTCTCTGTATCGTGAGCCCGACACCCTGTCTGTCCAGATAAGTTTCTGCCTTATCATTTGTTATGTGAAGCACCTTTGAACATTGTTGTTTCCTGATATCAATGTTTTTGCTGATTGATAAGGATTTTTTACATACTGCATAAATGTTATATTCCATGTGTATGTGTTCATCTAGACAGATAAACATTATTTAGATATATAGCTGTACCATATTTATAGAGGGTTTTAAAATCATGAAGTTTACTCTTATGTTTCCCATGGCCTCTCAGAGATACCCATCCCCCGGCTGCTCGTGGATTTTACCATTCACAGGTGTTTGTGCTGTATGTACAGACAAACGTGTCAAAACGGATACATGTCGAGACAGATGACGCTGTTAAATCAAACTGTCATTTCCTCAGCCTAAGGAAATTCAGTAGCGAAAACACATATGACATGGGTGGCGGATGGTCATTTTCTATCTATAACATCAAGAAAACCTACTTATATTAAACACAGACTTCAAAGGAAAGGTAAGCTCCTGGTAATTCTCTGTGCGTCTTTTTTCACCTGGAAAAAATATTTAAGGTAGCGGCCATATTTCGACCACGCGTAGAGATCTAGCGACTTTAACCCCTTATAACTTTTTCGTTTTTGCCATTTCACCCACAAAATTATACCTTATTTTAATGGTACAGATGTCTAGATTTGAAAGAACCAAGATTTGTATAAATGTGCCGATTTTTAACGGCGTCTTGAGTAATTTTCCAAGAGGGTATGAGATCGCACTTTTTACAGCGTCCACTGGAAAAATATTCGACAATTAAGTCTAAAAACTATGCAGGGTTAAAGTACTGACCGATTCGCAAGAACCGTTCTTACCGTTCACGAAATAAATGAGTATTGAAAATGTTGTTGAATTCTTTCATCGCCGTCATAAAGCCTTACAGGTCTGTCACTTTTAGCGCTTGAAAACTCACGGAAGGAATTGTTGGAACGGAAAATCCCAGATATGGTTCCTAGCTTAGGTATTTACCTTCCAAAATCTGTTCATTTCAATAGGATAAATCTGCTTTTTTTTTTAAATGTTGTTCACAAAATTGATTCATCTTGCAAAAACTAGTTTCTGAGTAAATCGCAATGAAGGGTAGAATGGCCCGTTTCCGAACATGATTGTATGTAGCGGGAATGCTGTTTGTTTTCTTTGGCTCAACTTTGTAGTACACATGCAAACCTCACATTTGATGTATTGCTTGTAAAATGTATTGATGTTTCTGCATTAAAAGCATGGTTTAAAACTCAAAGACTCCAAAAGCAGCCACGCAGTTGGTTTTACCTGGCTTTTTCCATGTGGCTGGCTGACTTCAAACAGGAATTGCAAGTGGACTAATCACGTGACCTGACGTGTGATAACCTTGACCCTAACAACCAGTGTTTAAATATGGCGTCTGTAAGTGAAGACCGCGTGTATTTCAAATGTTACGGAGAAGTTCACTCAGCTGGCATGTTCTGCTCGATCACATCTCATCACGTTCGATCAAAGAGCAAAATGCCTTTATATACGCTATGATTCATACCATGGCCATGCAGTGTTTTGGAAAGCTTACAGCAAGTACAACCTGTGCGAACTCGGAGAACTTTCAGCGGAATATTACGGCGATTAAAAGTTCGAAAATGCCGCGACCTCCATTTCTCTTCCATTGATGTGTTGATAGATGCGGGGGGGGGGGGCGATTTATGGACTTTTGGTATAATTCTTTCCTGCGTGATTCTCTGAGTCTGAAAGCAGTGACTAGGGACTGTACGGCTTCTGTGTACAGTATATGAGACGACTAAGAAAATAATGTCAATGCCCACACTGTTTTATTACACTGATTGATCAACGTTTCAGGGGCCGGTAATCCACCTGATGTTTTTCTTCATTTTTCTCATGTAAATATTTATTTTGTTAAAGTCATTTTTGGTGAGCACAAAGTTTAGATAATGGACTTTATGAAAGTGGAAAAAGTCATTTTATGATGAGTCACCATATTGCCGCTGTAGTCGAAATGTGGCCACTACCTTAAAAAAAACGTCGATTACTTTGTTTCAATCCATTCTATAAGGTAGCTTTAATCAAAAACCTTCATCCACACCAAGTTTGACGTGAATCTGGCTGCCGATTTTGGAGAATTCTATGATGTGTTGTAATGTAGCAACACACATTGACTTTAATGCATTGTAATCAGTGGGGATGAATGCCTAAAACAACAAGTTTCTGAACTGAAAAAAAAAAACCTACAGAAAACTATGATCACTACTTGTTGAATACTTACTAAATGTACATTTCCAGGAAGATACAAGAGAATCCGACCGATGTTTATTGCAAAAGGAGTAAAAAATATAAGCTGCGAACAGTTGGATGACTCACCATAACCAACCATCCTATAACATACACTGACTGACATAAAATATTCAAATTTTGATGTCTACCAGAAACATAATATTCTGGCAGATCCTTTAGGTTGCTTATTTGCATCCAAATAGCGTGGCATACATTCGTTAATGTGGGAATTTGTTGCATGTAAAAATACTATACCGGGTAGCGTGTTGAAGTGCCGTGAATTTACCTAAAATGACCCTGGTTATTCACACTGTGATCAGGGTTGAAAGAAGCATTTCTGGCCTGTTTCAACCATAAACCATGGCACACGAATATAATCCACAAGCTTATACTTTACCAGGGAAAAGCACTCTTTGTCACATGGATATATGTGTATGTATATATATATATATATATATATATATATATATATATATATATATATATATATATATATATATATATATATATATATATATATATATATATATATATATATGTATATATATACATATACATATATATATGTATTGCTTGATACCTTTGCTATACCTATGGCTGTCCACTCCAACATGATCGCTCACAATTTAAAAAAAAATCCTTTGCATAATGTAATATCTGTATCATCCAAGGTAAATAAGATAGACCATGCTAGAGAAAAGAATTTATCTGATGGGCCTATGGTTAAAGTTGAACGAGGAATATGTTTTACGTGGTTGCCCCCCCCCCCCTGCATACACACATTGCGTTCTCTACACTTCAATGAAATAAAAAAAAAATGCATGCCCAGTTCAAATGTTTCCATCTTGATTCTTCTCTTCTTTTCTATGCTTATGTCAATCATGATGGCACCAGTAGGGGCGATAGTCTATCAGGTTTATTACCTTGCCTGTTCACTGGTAAAATCTGATATTTTGATTTATGCACACAAATCTTATGACATCCCACCTTTGCTTTCATTTTGTCTGCCTTGTGTGTGCCTTACAAGTGTCCTTTTTCTACATTGACGACCTAGAGGGCACATTTATCACTGAAGAAATGGCACTCCCCTCATCTGTTGCATTCATTATAGGGATTGCTGCGGAATGCTCCAGGCAGCTTTCAGGGCTGGACAAAAATTGACCTCCCCCATTCTTCCTCCCTTGGCGTGCTGAAAGATCAAAGTGTGACCCATTAAAAATTCCACTGGAAACTTCTTGACAGCACACTATAGTTAGTGGTGATGGTGAGTCCCGTTTTATTTAATATTGAGCTGATGCAAGCCCTGAGCAAAAACACAAAATCATGATGCACATGCTTACTTGAATGATTATAGCCTCAGTAATACATGCGATACAGGGAGGGTAGTTAAATGAACATATGCATATACTAAATCTGAATTGCTTTCTAGGTAGATGGACGCTAACATAATCATGATAATCTAACTCAGAACCTCAGTCTTGTTTGTTTGATCTGTGAGTCATTAACGGTTTTACATCATACATTGCCTATAATTTGGGCTCGAATGTGGAGACGCGGATTGCTGTATAGTAGTTTTTGCAAGGTAGGTACATACAACTGCCCTGTTATGTGAGACAGTGGCCGTATAATTATAGTAGAGCTCTCAGAGCAAATAGTTCGGTCCAACATACCACCCAAGTTGCCACAGTTTTATCAAGCCAGTTATGCGGCTAATGGGCTTAAGACAAAAGCTCTTTGGCAAGCTGGACTGGCTACTTTGATTAATTTATTTTTATCTGCACATAAATAAAAACATTCAAAGTCAATAGTGAACATATAAAAACCAACTTCCCCTAACGCAACATGTTTGGTTGTCTGAGAAGCCTTTAATTAAAATGTATAAGCCATGTGAGCAATCAGATCTTACTGGTGCATATGTGTCAGATTTTACACGATTTTCGTGTTAGTAAATGTTACCTTTGATTGTCTATGGGTCTAATTTGAATGTCTTCCTTATATTTAAATAATTTGTGCCCCAATACGAAACTTAAACTAAAAGGTCTTCTCCCCCTCCCCCCCCCCCCCGCCCGCCAATGTCCCTGCGTGCTTGAATTTAGCGTGGCATCAGCCTAATGGCAGTTCGCCATAAGGTCACCCTGGGAGCCGTGGTGTGACAAACGGAATGCCTGATGTGCGACAGCATGCTTCTTTTGATTGAGGTATCATGATAACTGGCGGCGATAGCCAACAGCTGGTGGACGTTCCTCTGGCATGACTATATACGTCTTAGACACTACTGGACGTGAACGGCATTGTTGTAAATCATGGATGGCAAAGAGCCAGATGAAGCTGGTGGACAGAACATTACACATGAAATTCACGTGTATGACATATGTGTGTAGATGTAGAGGATATCGTTTTCAAGGAAAATTATGCAACACTTATTTCCACGTTATTCAATTTATGTTTCTTTAGGTTTAAGTTTAAACAGGTGTATACAGGAAATTCACGTGTATGATATATGTGTGTAGATGTAGAGGATATTTTTTTCAAGGAAAATTATGCAACACTGCATTGCCTTCATCTTGATACTTTGTTGATTAACGGCATTTGATCTCCACATCATTGAATTTATGTGTTTCTTCAGGTTTAAGTTTAAACAGGTATATCATTTACATTTTTGAACTTGAAGTACGACCGTTCATTGTGTAGAATACTTCATTGCAAGTGTAGTAAAGCTCATAGGCCACATAACACCAAATAATATTATCGAACAACTGGAATTTATTTCTTTTTAATCATATTTAGATGTAAAAGATGAAATCGCATATCTTGATATTGCCTTGTGCTTTCCCATCGTCCTCAGTATGGAGTAGACATTCCTTTTTACAACATATAAAGGAGCTTTGAGATACTTCGTAAAACAGATTCTGACTGGCTGTGACGTGTATAGCTGTAAAATGATGATGCAACTGACGCATTTCCCAGGCCTTGGGGGACTGATTCTGCATGTGCACATATATCGCAACACTATATTAGTGTGCCCTTGTTATATATAGTATCGCAAAACACGACCGGAAACAATTTGCTTCAATAATAACATCTGAATATCAACAAAGCATATGGTGTGGAATCTTCTTCCCCATTGCATAGGTCTGTCGGGCTTATTTTTATTTTCTCTCTTCCATAAAATCTTCCATATACAAAAGATTGACAAGTAAAATAATTCCAGATTGTCATATCAGCATAAAATTCAGGCTTTCCTAAAACAAAGAGAAGGCATTCACAAACTGGTGAGATCAACTTCCATAACAAGATGCGAATGTGTTATGTTATCCTTGCTAACAAAACACCACAATGACATCCAACATGTGTTTTTTTGTTTTCTTCTTTTTTAAGCATGGCAAAGTGATTAATTGGAGAAAGGTTCCGGTACTGGTCCTAAAATTGTATTGAAAACTGTACAGTCGACAAAAACTAAGGGCAGGCAATTTTTGTATAAGCCTGAAACAGACAGACAGACCAAGAGTAACATGCATAGATAGGCAGAGAAAAAAGGTTTGTATAAGCCAAAGACAAACATGATGTATTTTAAGAAACCAAAAAAGCGTTAGGAGACAAATTTGTTCATGTTCTCTGCATATCACTATGTTTTATGCTGACAGAGACACCAGTACATTTCTGTAAAATAACCAGCCTGGGAAGGTAAACAAACCGATCCTTCTTGATTGCCCAGTGATTGCCAGCAGGAAGCGGTGCGTCTCTCGATACGTTCAAATGTGCCAGAATCTCGTGATGGCATGTACAACTACAAAAAAGATACTTTGGCGAGAAGGATGCAAACTTTGTCGGTAGTAGTCATCATTAACCCAATGAAATATCTTCAGAAAAATAAGCCTTAAGATTTCATCATGACTAACCCCTCAGTGGAGTCTATAAAACTTATATGGAAGAATCCAACCTGTTAAAGGTAAAAAACGGACCATAGTTCCTAAAAGACCTGTACATTCGTGAAACAGGTTTAATGATGCTATGGTCAACACTTCGTAATGTTTTCCTGACAACATCCTTAGGATGGACGGAGAGAAGGAGCAGGTTACAAAAAACCATCAGGACTGTTTGCTAAGATGGAAATCAAAACACATAACGAATATGTTCACCAAAGATCTTCCAGAAAATTAAAAGTCCCTCAGAGGAAAGGCATTGCAAAACAAGCCCTGATGTTTAGGTAATGTGGTTGGTCCAGAATAAGGGCACCAAACCTGCTTGTCTGACATGATTGGAGGTACCTAAGGATTAGATCGTGTGTTTATTCTCAACTAAGGAGAAATTGTATACCATATATTGAAGTAGAGGGCTGTAGGAGTTCAAGTATTAATAAAATAAAATGCGTAATATCTGCTGCATACATAGCAATTTGAAGTCATACAAATCTTTTTCAGACTATGAATTGTTGATGACTGGCTTAAGCTTTACTCATATGGACAGGTCTTCAAGGAGAAGAGGTAGGTTTATGTGCATATGTCAACGATAGATTCTCATTTGAGGAGCTAGATATCCCATCGGACCAAGGCAATGACTGACTCTGGTTTTGAAACCTTATGGCTAAAGTTTTAATTGCCAAATACCAAGCCAATATACATCTGCAGTTTGTACAGACCCCCTCATACAGTTACGGAGGAGTGTTTAATGGATCTTGAAACACAGATTGAAACTTTCCGGCTGATGCAAAAAATAATTATCTCCGGAGATTTTAATATCAATTACATAGTAAACAACTCTGCATATAAGTCATTGTTCTCGAGTCTTGTTAGATTCAGTAACTTTTTCAGTTTATCAAAGATTTTACCAGGAAAACTGAACATTCTACATCTATTATACATCTTATTTTTGCAAACAAATTTCATATGATTAGCGGTTCGGATGTCATTACCTATTGTCTGAGCAATCGCAGCATGATCTATGCTATACTTATGGGTCGTCGACCTAAAGGCAGAGTCAAGATTGTAAAAGCCAGAACTTACAGACCTTTTATTTCATCTGATTTCTAGTCTGACCTTAATAAGGTGGATTGGTCTGAAGTTTCCGATCTGAGCCATGTTTCAGCAGCGTGGACTAAGTTCTATAACTTGCTACTACCAAAACGTGATGAACATGCCCCTATTGGTATCATCAAAATTCGTGACAGGGAACCCCCATGAGTCACTGACGAACTTAGATCCATGTGCAATGACAAAAAAGAGACTATTTCAGGGCCAAAACTAAAGATACCAACAAATCCGAAGACTGGGCCAAGGCCAAAAAGATCCGTAATCGAACAAACAACCTTGTCGCGTAATTAAAAAAAGATTTTATTGCATAATCTATTTAAAATAATGCCCGTGACCCTAAGAAGCTATGGAAATCAATTAGAAACATTCTTCCAGCTAACATTTGAAATGGCCAATTTTTTTAATGATTTTTTTTGTTTTGTTTTTTTGCTTGCATTGGATATACTCTTGCCAGTAAAATACATTTTTACGCTTTTAACCCACCGGTAAAGAAGACAAATTCCAGCTTTAAAGTATCTGTGTCACCAGACTTGATACATTTTCATTTCAATAAACTACCAAATGGGAAGGCCACGGGACTTGATTCCCTAAGTACCCGCCTTCTTAAAGCTGGGATCTCTCAGTTGCAAACCCCACTCACTCATATATTCAAGAGCTCTTTACAATCAGGTGACATCCCAGCTGAGTGGAGAACTTCCAGGGTCACCCCTATCTACAAAGATGGGGTTTGACTGATGTTAGTAACTATCGACCCATTTCAGTACTTCCAGTCACCATGAAAATGTTAGAAGGAACTATGTACTTTCAGTTTTATGAGTTGCTAACTCTCAATAACTTAATCACCACCATCATTCTGATTTTCGTAAATCTCATTCGACGAACACAGCCTTAAGTCAATTTTTAGACAATATTCACAATGACATGGATGATGGTAGATGCTGTGGTGTCCTTTTCCTTGATCTGAAAAAAGCCTTCGATACCGTAATGCATGACATTCCCAATCACAAACTGGGAAGTTTCAGTGTCGAAGGCACTGAACATGTTTGATTCCATTCCTACCTCACAAATACAATGCAATGTACAGTCATTCATGGATCCCTGTCTGACCCACGTACATGAACACTTACCTGTGGGGTCCCACAGGGATCCATCCTTGGCTGTCTCCTATTTAAACTCTATATTAGCGACCTTCCTAATAGTATCACTATAGTGTCTTGCACTATGCAGATGACACTGCATTGTTTTTCTCCCACAGTGACCCAGCTGAGATTGAGAGAATATTCAATATGGAGCTTGCCAGCGTCTCTGATTGGTTCAAAGTAAACTGGCTCACTCTGAATGCTTGCAAGACTAAGTTCTTGATTTTTGCGACCTCTGAAAGGCTAATATCTACCCGTGAGTTGATAATCAAGTTTCTCTTTAAAACCATTGAACATGTGAAAGTATTAAAATACCTAGGTGTGCAACTTTACTGCACCCTGTTATTCTCTAACCAGACTTATTAAATTGAGCCTACTCAATTATAACAGTCAGGGTTCATAACCATTCATGCTCTGGATTATCTC
Organism: Hermodice carunculata; assembly: GCA_964020975.1. Lineage (NCBI taxonomy): Eukaryota > Metazoa > Annelida > Polychaeta > Eunicida > Amphinomidae > Hermodice > Hermodice carunculata. The sequence continues at coordinate 74,134,883 of OZ026621.1, forward strand.
TATAAATGAAGCAGCAATTTATCAATTAGTAATCGAAAGACTGTTTGATTTGATTTCTTTATTCTTTTGCCAGTGTCACTGGCTCAGTATGGCAATACTGTTATAATTGAGAAGGCTCAATTTAATAAGTCAGATAAGTTGAAAAAAAAAGTTATTACAAATAGAACATTTAAAAGGTCGAGGCACTAGAGGAGTATCTGTGAATCGGGAATTATTATGGTGTTACAGTCAAGTCAATGAACATTTTCTCAAAATTCTATAGAGGAGTATCTCTGAATCGGGAATTATAAAGGTGTATTAGAGTAAGGTCGACCAACATTTTCCAAAATAAGCAGAAATTCGTTGTTTGACTCTCTGAAATAAAGCATAAGAGATTAGAGACGATGTAAATCAAGGATCTTTTCTGTGGCAATAAAGAATTTGACAACAATAACAACAAACTAAAAAAAGGATAGATTGGGGTAGATGGTGAAATAAGAAAGTTGTTTATTATCAGCAACCTTTACTTGGATAAATAAGAATTTAATCTCTTTCAGTGCCCCAATTACTCCAGAAGGATTGTTTTTAACTTTTTATTAAGCGTGATGTCCATGTTTTTTAACCACCTTGTACAAAACTGGCAGGAGCAAGATGGATCGCTAGATTCTCCAAGTGACTGATCATCCTTTCTGTAAACGGGTTTTACCTTGTCCCCCTGTAATTTATATGGACAAATATCAGTAGAGCCACTGGATAACAAATTGAGCCAGATGTTTTGAAAGGGGGGTGTCTGCACCCAAAGTCTATAGTTGATGAAGAATATTTCAAAAGTTGGAAGGACTGGTTTAAAACCACGAGTTGCCTTTTATGGACGACTGGCCGTCTCAAGTCAGGAATGAAATTTGTTTCTTCACGTTGTGACTGGAAGATGAATGTTGATGTTTTGGTAACTCTTGGTACTTTTCGCTGTCATTGTTGGGTTGAAATATGTGAATATGGGTAATGCTTTTGTAAACTACTAAATAACCTTCATAGGTAGTTGTTAATGGCCACTGCTGGACTATAATTGAAAAGCCTCCATAACATGAAAGGTCTCGGTGTCAGAGATCAGAGCAAAATTTAAGGTATGTTCAATATTTTCCCTTACGTAAGATGCTGGCGATGAACATTGCTTGGGTTGATTGTAGCAGCTTATTTTGATCCTATGCTCATGAATATTACTGAAACAATAAATTTTGAAATCTATTAGTTTCCACATTAGCAATTTTACAGAGAGGTAAATCAGTTTTACTCTTATTGGTTTGACAAAAAGTTCCCCATGTCTTTTTGCTATCGCTGTTGATCAACCACATTTCCTTTGACAGTAATGCTCCACTAACTGTCGACTAACATCTCATTATCTTCTTACAGATTGAAGTCCTTTGTAAATAGAATAAATAGAGGATATGTCAGAGATCTTAATGTACCGCTGATACTCCGTGTGAATGCTTGTGCATATATATTTCCTTTTCTTACTTTAACTGTTTTTTGCTGTTAAATAGGTCTCTATTGCATTATAAATGATTCCTTCAACCTCATCGTAATATGTAGTTGGGTCTGCAAAGAGATTCAAATGCAGAAAATTCAGGCAGTTTGTACCCCTATCACTTTCTCCGTACAGATTATTTTATATTCATAAACTTGTATTACCGTTAAGACTCCATGAAAGCGTAATAAGCAATGTGTTTTGGAGTGTTTTTTCATGACTGATATGCGAGAAAAATCAGAAAAAAATATGTATAAATAACTGTTGAGGGGTTATAGATATTTCCCCAAAAAGTGTGACAGTGTTTTTTGGAAACATAATGTGCCCAGTGCTATTGGGATAAAGGATTTGATCTTTACACTGGAGCCAGGTGCCTCCATTAAACCAGGATATCCCAGTATACCCCCAATAACCAGCCTTTCCTTTTGGTCCCAGTGACCACCTCTAACTGGATGTGCGGGATATATTATCTCATTCCTATTCCGGTCCTGGATAACTGCTTCGCTATAATGGACTTACAGACGGTCAGCCTGGTGCAACGACTAGTCCAAGCAAGCCACTTTCTCCTGTGTCACCATTAGGGAGGGACTGGACCTTCTATTCCTTGCCGTCTTGGGGGAACGTAACAACCGAGATAATCCGGCTTTCCTTCTTCTCTTGGATCATAAGTAGCGTCTGGAGGTACAACTATGGGTTTTTTGCACAGATGATGTACGTCTACTTAAAATTATATTCATTGTGTCATAAAATGACAGCCAACCATCCCTTCATAATCCCAGGTCGGACCGCTAGGAATAGTAATGCTTTGGCAATTTGTAATGTCAGTGAAAAATTAGCACAAAATCAGTAGCATTGAATGAAACTTGCTCATACAGTTCGAAAATTCTAAGAAATGAATCGTCTTATGACTACATGTTTTCTGTGTCGGTTATATGGTAGAGGCACTGTCATGTATCATGCACTAAACAAGCGTTTCCACTATCTTTTTACTTTCACGGGTAATAATGAGTCCTTTTCAGCTAGGTATAATAGTTATGGCTTCAGTTCCAATTTACCTATCATTTAAAAATCCGTTAAACATTTTCCAAAACTCTTGATTAATTCTACTTCATCACTTTTCATCAATTTAATAGATTTATCTTCAGAAATTAAATATCTAGCCTTACGATAAATTCAGAGAGGGTATCTGCTAATTTTGCCTGCCTTCCCCGAACTTCTGTCACTTGAAAACATAATGAATTTCAATTGGACCTCGCAAGCTACATTTTCTTCCATCTGCTTGTACTGTACTGGCATCCTATGTTTACCCTTTTCTGCATGTAAATTAGGTTTATTGAATCTAGCTTGAGCTAAATTTCATCTTTCCTTTACTTTTCCAACATCAGTACGTACTTTTCAATTTGATATCTTTATTTCAATTTGAGTCTGTCTTTACGTGCGTCAAGTGATGGACGCTAAGAAAATACCACCAAATGTATTAAAATGGTGCAACGGGAATAAATGTCACTCATTCAATTATCACAAGATCTGAAGGTCCAGTCCAGAGCCCTTAGGATTTGTATTTGTAAAGTTGATTTTTTCTATTCCAGTTGGTTAAAAAACACAAGACAGTGCTAAGATAAACCCAAGTGGTGGGGCACAGTGAATAGCTTAATACAATGACCAGCTACAGGTGCCCAAATATTCTACTACCCTCGAGATACTGAACTTCTTATAACCAATCAGAAACAAGGCCTGTCTGGAATGCAAGCCTATCCGTATTTGCGGATGTTGTAACGAATTTCTTGCCTCTGCAGATTCCTGGATCCCTGGTTTTTCTGCTGTGCTCCCGAGAGCCGCCCACAAGAGAAAACAAAAGCAAGTCTAGAGGATGCAAAGGAAAGCAATGCCCGCTCGCGGCTTGCGAGTGTCATCTGCTTTTGCGTACTGTCAGGCGCCCTTTTAAATGCATGTCATAAGACAATCATGTCTGGACATTGTTGTTACCTTTTGCGTTTGTCAAGAAATATAGCATCTATAAGGTGCCCCTCTACCTCTATATATTTCGAAGAGTAGTGTTTGCCCAGCTTATGTTACTCCTCCTTGCCTGTGGAACTAGCGAGAGTTTTCAGCAGAACTCCATAAATATTTTATTTCAAGCGTCAATTTGCATCTCTGCTATTTGGTGCATTGTGAAACTCTGTACGATACCTATTCAGAGCCGCCCCTGTGAGTTATGTATTTCAATATCTGCGTGATGACAGTTTGAATCTGTACCTATGAGGGCCGTAGATCAAAATTATCTACTTGTTTGTTGAAGCCTATTTTTCACAGTGCAATATGAAAAGGTTTCACGTCTTTTGCATGAAATATCACAATTACAACAACATTAAGCAGGAAAATAACCACTGTGATACATGTTGTTTGGTGTAAAAGCAAATTTTTTTTTTGTGCATCTCATGATTGATGCGTATTAGGATTTGGATGAAGCAATTTGGTAGTAGATGCTGTGTAGAAAATTATGAAGCCATAACCTATTTCAGAAACTTCAACTTATCGAAGCAATAATTTTGTTTTCGTTCATGATTAGTTTCTTCATAAGTAAATAGAACTCTCAGAAATGCATACAATCTCTAAATATTGGCGGGAAGTGCAGACATTACTCGTTGCAGCAATACATTATCACGAAAAAATCACTAATCGGCCTTTCAATATTATACATGATGATTTTCATGGAGCAACTGAAAACGTAGAGTCGTTGAAATGCAATAAATGTATATTTTTCTGACCCCAAGTACCACTGTGTAGCCCTGGGATCGTGGGTAGAAGTGTACACTATACAACATATATCTTCCCAGAAAAAGTGACGTTTTCATTATTATTCAGCTAGCAACGTAATGATATAATTCAAGAATCAATTATTTCCAATCGTACAGCATCTTGTAAAGTAAATAAATCACTGCTATCATCTTGGCCCAGAAGGTCAATTAACACTTCCCCGTCCTTCCCTGTCGATTGAACAAAACACATTTACTAGAAAAGTACTAGGGTTGTGCCCAGCTAAAGCCAAGTCAATGGCTCACCTGGCTTAGTACAAACTTTGGCTAATTGGCTAAGATTTGTTCCTTCAGCTCAGTAGATAACTCAGCTGATAGCTTAAGAAATATAATTCATATATTATTTTTAATAGATTTGATTTTGATGTCTTTTCTCTTGAGACACTGCACAGTTATCAGTATGCGGAAAAAGAAAACTTTTTTTGCATTTGAATGAAAAAATGCATAGAAATGCAAGCTATGCACATATACAAATAAATACTTGCACAATACAGATATTGTTGTTTTTATTACTATTTACAATAATACATGCATACATACATACCTACATACATACATACATACATACATACATACATACATACATACATACATACATTTTGGGTTAAATGAATTTCTATGTCTTTCATTGACTTGCAAATGACTAACAGCTATAGCCGTCGGTTATAGTCGCCTATAGTTAGCTAAACAGCAGCAGTTACCTGATTGAGAAATTCTCTATCGATTTCCCTCCCTTCGGTACACATGTAGGCCGAAAAACCCAAACTACAAACTGACCACATTGCAAATAACACCACTCAATCTGTCATAAGAATGGCGTGGTTAGAAAAGGTAGGCATGTGAGCCAGGGCTACATTTTCTGGATTACGAATAAACAATAGCCTGTTTTCCTTATACATGCCTCTCTTATTACCTACGTTGCCGTTATGTTGTGATTTTCGTACACGGAATATGACAAAACTAATGTATATGGAATTGGATGAACCACTTTAAGTTTATGCATTGTTGTCAAGGGAGACTAGTTCATGCTTGTTTTAGTGCAGTACAAAAGATTTTCCTTAAAACTGAATCAAGTTAAAAATGACGATCTTTGTGTCTGGCATTGAAGTTCACAGACACTTTAAAGGAGATTACTGACAGAATGTCGATGCCCTTTTAGCCAGCATGCCCAGACACGTGGTGCCTGGGAGCAGACTGAGCAGTTTGAAAGGAACAGGATTAATTCCAGAGGAGTTAGTAAATCAAGTGGTATCACAGACCAAACACAATCCCAACACATACCATCAACATTATGCCCGATGTCCACACTAATAGTTATCTTTTAAGCAGGATTATAGTGAGATGTAGGGTAGTACATAAATCAGATACATTATCGTCTAAATGATTCAGGATTCATCTTTTGTTTGGTCTGTGGACAGCTCGTGCCATAGCTGGGGGTAAAGATTCTCCCTGTAGATTCCAATTAGCATTATTATTATTATGATTATTATTATTGTTATTATTATTATTATTATTATTATTATTATTATTATTATTATTATTATTATTATTATTATTATTATTATTATTATTATTATTATTATTATTATACACAATGAATAAATAGTACAAGCTATTCATATTTCGAAGTCTTTCTCTATTATAAACAAAACAATGGGTGTATAGAAAGGTGGCGATACTGAGCGGGTTTTACATTAAGTTCATATAACTTCTTGCACTTCCTGCATCACGTTTTGTTGACATGGTAACATATACAATGCTCGCTCCAACATGTACATTTCGTGATATCCATTAAATAAAACAGCTATATTTCAACAACAATGGTGTTCCACTGACCGATACTAGTCGTTGAGTTTTTAGGTTTTTCAGCTTCCAAACACATCATGCAATTTCCGTATTATTCACCATTTTTTCTGGTATTATCACAAACTTAGTCACCTGGAAGTGCTTTCAGGTGCCCGATAACCTTTTCCATCTCCTAAATCCGAAGGAAATGCAAGTGGATTAAATTATTGGTCAATCTAGGCGGCTGACACACACAAAAGTGTATTTATTGAGTGACTGGGGTCTAATGAAAATATTTTTTTAATCTATAAAACTTATTTATGCATGGTGTTGAAATATTGTTACATCAAATGAAGTGCGGTGATATCTTGCCATTCAAATGTCTCTGAGGTATGTATCAATAGCAAGCTTCACACAGGTATTCAACACAATTTACGTATGATCTGATAAAACTCAAAACTCGGGCATCAGGGGTCCGAAGACAGTCATTTTGGCTGGTTTTATATTGATACTGCAGAGAATTGTGCTGGCATTCATTAAACAACAAGTACCTAATTTTGATTGTGCTATAGTAGGACAATAATTCATAGACAGCAGATCACAAGGATTATCTCTTTACTTTACAGTGAAAAAATGTTTAATAAATGTAGAATTTTTCTATCTGAAAAGTTTTTCACTTACTGAAAAGTATCAGTAGTACTAAGAGCGAAGTGTTTATGTCATACCTTCTTACAATCAAGTCATGTTCGGCCTGGCTCTCTTTCTTCTCTGTTCATACCCTACATATACACAAAACATTTGTACAGCAAAATTACAAATAACTCAAATAACATAAAACTAGATAGGATATGCTTCTTTTAAAGTGTTAATTTCCAGACCTTTCAATTATCTATTAGAAAACATACTCTCGGAAAAGTGAGGCGTCCTTGGCGATGAATATAAAATAAAAAATTTGAGATGAAAAGCATATACTTTACTAGATGGCACCCTGCTATGAACACGCGAGAGTGCCATCCAAGTGAAAGACTCTTTATTGTTGCAGGGTGGGTGACTAAATAGATATGATGTATGCTATTGCAAGAATATTTATGATAAAAATTTAATTTGCTTCCCAAAAGCTACAGACACGAATATGGTGAACGCATTATCTGTTCACTAATACTTAACACATTAACAAATAAATTACAAAAATATTTTTCCGCTTTTGAAACGAAAAGGCAAAGAAGCAACACGGTGTTTAAAATGTTCCAAACACCATGTAGTAACCGACAGTTGTGAGAACGTCATCAAGGAACATTCCCGCCAAGCTGGACGAGGATCCAGTAAGTGGTTGCGGACATTTATCCCAAGTTTACACTGGCATGAGGCTCATACAGAGCGCAGGCCCAGGTATTGTTTCTTTTGAGCTGCATCCGAACCTTACATTGGTGCTTTTCGCTGTATGACACATGATCTAAGTGACAAGATTGAGGCCTTGGGGTCCCCAGATGTGTCCTTTTTCAACTTCTAAGCCATTGGCATCGTGGTTATGGTTAGGGTTTTCAAAGATTTTACAATGAGATGAAAGTGAAAGTGAGTTCCACAATATGGTAGATAACGACCTAAATAACATCTCTTTGAAGATAATCTGGCCAACGTTTTTTGGGGGGAAAACGTCTAAAATGCAAATTGCCATTATTGCAATCCCCATTTACTTACATCGTAATTTACGGGAATAAAGCACTTAAATTGAAAAATCAGGGATCCTTAGCATCACCACCTAATGCACAACGTTTTTACATTTCCCATAAACTGCATTTCCTCGAAGTTTCAGAAGAATTTGAGTAATGTTTTTTAAGAAGTCGAAAACAGCGAACACTCATAAAAATAGAAAACAATTACAGCATTACATGTTGAACAAACCAACAGTGGTCAGTTCCCAAAAGTATCTGTATCCAATTTCAAACCAATTGAGCCAGTTGCTTTGAAGACTTTTTTTTTTTTTTTTTTTTTTAATTTGGCAACGGGAAAAACAGAAACAATTTTTGAAAGCAATTAAGCGTGACCATTTAAAACAAACCTGGGTTATAGACGTACCTAGGGCACATTCCCACTATGTATGAAGTGAATATAATTGACGGTTTTGGAAAAGTACAAAATATGTGCAGTAACCGATAAGTATGCGAACTTAGTCTTAATTATACAATTGATACACAAATATTTTTATCAAATGAGCTTAGCTGGCAGTTTATTTCGATTAGTTTCTATTGACTTGCATTATCAAAATATACAAACGTATCTGTGTCAAAGCCATGATGTGGCGCGCAAATAAGATGTAGCTCGCTGAGAGGATGTTGACTTGTCAGAATCCGTTTCATCACACTTTTTGGAAAAGAAGCAATGTACACAGGAAAAAGTGTTGATGTGCGCTGTTGTTTGAATTCAGAACTGGCACAAACATATTCCAGTGAATTCGGTAGATTTACTTACTTTTCATTCACACACACAAGTGATTTGGGAAATAAATAAACTAAAATTAAAGAAATGCAGCAATGAATTTTCACCTTTATATATGTCTGATGTACATATACATGTGTTACTATATGACTGAATAAAACTATGACACTCTCAATAATTCATTTTCTAATTCATAATTACACCAGTAAAGGCAGAATATCTTAACACGCTTTTATCACATATTTTGTCAATAGGTGGGCTTAACACCAATCTAATTTTGATAATAATTCATTCAGAGCAGCAAGTTGATATTATCAATGCCATTAAAAGTAATACTGTGACGAAAGTTTTCGCCAACATGGCTTCCTTGCTTAAAAACAAGGAACATTCGTGGCATAAGGTATATCTTACCTAAGTTGTTGGTGTCATTTTGCAGCAAGCAGTTGCATACGTTTTGAATAAAACTAAAATATTAAAAATAGTTAGTTCCACTCTATTTATTAATGCTAATCTCGTTTCCGCTCAAGTCACCTGAAAGCGTTTTGCATGTAAAATACATTTTTGTTTAATGTTTTTACTTTAATTTCTTCTTGCTATGATATTTTGAATACAAGCTATAGATGCAATCGATGCCCATATAATGGGTCAACATCTTTCCTTAGCACAAGTTGGGTTAATTGCGTCAGGCCAGTACAGGCTGCAAGCTGAGCTGGGAAAAGTTAAATTATCACCATGATATTATAGCATTGCATTGCTGCAGTCTTATAAAATTACCCCAGCTTTACTAAAATGTGCATTGCTTCAGGAGCATCATTCATTCTCAATAACATACATATGGAAACTGTATACGTGAGTGGAACAAAGCCTGTATTGACAGATGCTCTAGCTCTATTCAAGCAATGAGGCAAAATTGCATTTATCTTACGTTAATAACCACTCACCTGAAGACAGCTAGTAACAGCAGACCTACCTGCAGGCTAAAGTTCACATACCGGTCTCATGTCAGAAAACCTGTAATGAGGCTCCTTGTATCAGCTTCCCTGATGGACAAGACACAAATGCATATTTTCTTCTGTTATTATTATAAGCTGGGTAACTGGACAAAACCAAGAAAGGTAACTTGTGTGTAGATATCATTCACTACCTTTTATTATACATAAGCCTTTGAGGAATATTTCAATGACAAAAATGCTTGTAAACTTTTTACATTTCTTAATCATGGCGCATACATCGTCTTGTTTTGTACACACACTTGCATCCATTACTTACCGGTACAAACGTAAGCTTAGGAATCTGTTCTAGAGAGCATTTTTGTCAACTATCGTGGTCATAGATATACAAAAGAAGAGTTTCTATTATGAGGTACTATTTACACGTTCTATTTTAAAAAACAGAAATTCTATTTTTCTGTTTTGGGCTTAATTTACCGAAATTAGTGACTTTTGTCGCCATTTCTGGATGTCAAGACCCGTTTGGTCTTCATATCTACAATTTGGCTTGAGTGGACACACTCAATCCATGCAAAACCCAGGAAACAGCCCCAGCTGAGTAGAACCACTTACTTGGGTCTCCTTTATCAGTTCCAAAGCCATCAATGAGTGGAAACACTGAACCCAGCTCGTATAGGAAATCCAAAACAAGGTCCACATGAGGGAAAACACTCATTAAGACCTGGCCTATATCTCTTTTAAAGCCTCGGATGAGTGAAAACACTCAGTTGGCACCACTATAGTCCCAAATCAGTTCCAAACGAGGAGAAACACTCAAATACAGATCTGCACAAAATCCTGTCCAGTTGAGTTATAATGAAAAACTCAAACGATTCAAACATGTTATTTGTTATCTAAATGAACTAAATAACTTTAGAACACATTTGAATCTGTGGTCAAAATAAATATAACGTCAACAAAAAACAAAAACAAAAACCAAAAAAAACAAAAAACTGAACAATCGAACAAAAACAAAAAAATAAAAACATATCGTACAACACATCGCAACGTGTGAAAATACTCCTCTGAATGCGTCCTTGGGCTAAATAGTAGCCCTCCATGTAATATGAGTGAAGACGCCCAACCAGTGACTACAGAATTGTAAGTAGCAAAATGAAGGAATGAAGATCAATGAGAATATCAATATGACACATTAAAATTTAATATTTAGTCTGAACGCAAATGATGAAACATACTCAATGGTACAAAGAAATTTCAATCTGATAAAGATCCCAATTTTTAATTATTTGTGTTGTTATCACTATGCAATTTAAAAATAAACTACAGCAATATATTGGAAGGGGGATGGAGGGTAAGGGTATAGTGTATTTCTGCACTGCTGTACTGGGGCATAGTATTTTTGAGTACCAACACATACTGGAGGCCCTCTAATTTCTGGTGAGTATTTCGGAATATTACTATTTTCTGTACTCTGTATTGGGGCAAAATAATTTATTTTACCAGCACAATTGGACCCCATCCAAACAGCTATAACTCTCAGTGCATCAGCTAAATTAGGCTATTTGCTTTCGTGGCATAATTATTCTTGTTACAATTCATTTCAAAAGGCACAGAACACATACATGCATACGCGTAAGTATTTGTGAAAATACGCCTTGAAAAATGGCTTAAACTAACTTTCATGATGAAGCACAGATCCTCTTGAAACTGCGTGGGATGCCCCCCCCCCCATACACATACTCAAATCTCAAATGCATGGTGTAAAGTTGAACCCATGCATTCTCATTGGGTACATGGGCCTACTGGTCTTAAGATTCATCACAACACACCATAACTTTTGTCAGGGGTACCCATCATCATTTGCAGTAAATCAACAGTGGGCTGCACAAAGAACAGGACAAACTTTCATTGTAGAGAAAGATGCTCTTTTGGGCAGGGTTTTGTTCTGTGAGTACCCCATTGCTATCTGTTTGTTTATCCAATTTCGCTCTGAAGTTGGTGTCAGCTAGTTGTTCCCAATAGGGTGTCATGTTTTCTGCATGGACCGTTGATTCACATGTGTGTGTGCGCACATGCACATCACGTAATGGCAGTTTGATCAAGCAAGGTGAAAGTGACACCAACGCGCATTGCAATCAGTCACCATCACACCACGAGTCATATGACTACCCCTGAATTTCACCTTCCTTTGCAAGATTCTTCCACTCAAACAAGACCCCACTGCTGATTGAAAGTGTAGTCTTATCATGGCAATAAAACAAAAGCATACATGTAAGCAGCAGCATAAACATTCCTGGCTCCCTTACACATTATATATAGATGCATAACATTTCGTCCCTAGGTCAGGCTACACATAAACTAGTTCACTGGTGACCACAGAGCACTGTCCAGTTCTATATGGTATACAGAAAACTGTACATGTATAACCAATATCTCAGACCCGGGATCTCGGATTTAAGAAGTTGGATACTGAGAGATCCGACAAATGTTGAACACAGCTAGGGATGAATAAAGCTGATCTCTATTTAATTGCATGTATACACACACACCAAAATGTGTGGGGAAAAACCCCATGAACTCTCTGCAATTATACATATAAGTTTTGGGTGTAGACATGAAGCACTATGAAAGGTGGTTGCAAATGAAATAAATACATAAGAAACCTTCTGCCTGTATTCTGGGTAAGGCATTGATCTGAACCATGTACACAATGTCCATTATGTATAAATAAAAATAGGTGCAGGCTGCTACTCAGTAACAATATGGTGATAGGGAATAGGGGTATTCCGTTTCTGGTCCTCATATGTAAACCAGCTTTCATTAGGATGACCATGATATGATGTTACTATGGATACAATTTCATTTTGTTTTAGTGTAATGAGTCCCTTGTGTCACTAAGGAGAAAGCTTTAAAAAAAAAAAAACAGGCCCTAGTTTCAGGTCTTTTTTTGCCAAGATTTGGTATATTATGAACATGAACCTCACTCCCCCACCCAAAGCCAACTCACGAGAGCTTGAGCACATGAATACAGGACTGCTTATTTCTCAAAAAAACTCACCACAACTATGAAATATTGAAATATTCTCAGCTAGTTTACATGTCCATTTCAAGTGTTTCTCTATGTCAACGTGGTCGAATTTTGTGATGTATATAAAGCTATATTTTTTTGCCTCTTTTATACAATATCAAAAACTTTTATTCCACCCATTTCCACAATATATTGATCCTCAAACTTCAGCCTTAAACAATAAATTATCAAAATTTAAGCCAGTGATGACAACCTTTGTGTGATCGTGACTAGCCAGCCGCTCATATACATTACCAAGTGCACATACTTTAGATTCTGTCACTGCATACACTCAAACATGTATGTTTCACTCGTTTATCTTTCATGCCATATTGACTGTTGCCAATTAGAGTACATGTAGTGCTCACGCTGAGAATGTACAATGTTTGATTTTTGACTTGAATCAAAATTTGTAAAAAGTGAGAATCAAAACTTGTTCTTATCATATTGCCCATTTTGACAGCACGTTACCAAGGAGGGCTGAGAGTGAAACTGAAATATTGAATCAGTTGTTTCAATCTTTTTATGGTATGGGTATATACATTTTAATGCAACTCATTAAATAAAAATGCATCAGTTAAATTATCAACTCTGAAACTTTTGTGCATTGACTTAGATCAGAATGCAACCAATCAAACACTTGTAACATTAAAATATCCAAAAATTTATGCAAAGTAGCAGTGCCTATGTGATTTACCTTTTCCAATCAGCCCCCCCCGCGCGTTTTTTTTTTGTGTGTGTTTTTTTTTTGTTTTTTTTTTTTTTTTGGTTTTTTTTTGGTTTTTTGTGGTTTTTTTTGTTTTTTTTGTTTGTTTTTGTTTCTTTGTGCTTTTTGTTTTTTTTTGTTTTTGTTTTTTTTGGGGGGGTGTTTTGTTTTGTTTTGTTTTTTGGGGTTTTTTTTGCTCTTTTTTCTTGTTTTACGGGATAGATGACCAAAATTTCAAAATAGGAAGGGGGCCAAAAAAGTCAGAGATAGTGTAGATTGAGAAGGATGTTCTTTTGTTTTGGTTCTGTCAAGTTAGTTAAATTTATAAATCTTGTATTTTAAAGCTTATCTATTAAATTTTTGCCGATTTTAAAAATAAAATTAAAAGCCCGCAAATTAAAAAAAATCGGCCGTCTGTGCGTAAAACTAGCTGTCATTAAAAGTTTGTTTTGTGTAGATCAACTTAAAAGGCATCAAATCAGTATTTTGGTTTGATGCTCATGCAGGTATTATGAAATTACCAGCAGGACAAGGGTAAAACATTGCCTATACCACATTAAACCCTGACATCTGTTACATTGAATGGGGCCAAAGGGTAAACAATAAATATTTAACACTGACAAGTTTACATATATTTCTACTGCAAATGAGCTGCTCTTTTTGATAATTTTGTGTAGTACGAAATATTTTTCCAGTTTTGGTGGTTTACACTGTACGAATTAAAGTAAAAACAGGTGCCAACTTAAAACCAAAATAATATATACTGTATACATTTGTTCCTCAAGGACTGTTATTTGGCATGTATATAAATGTATATACTAATAATACAGTAAAATGTTAATTTAAAATCCCCCATAAAGAGACCACTCCCGTATTGCATGCAGCTTTTTAGCTCAGCTGACTTGTCAGAAGCTGAGCTTTTCTTATAGTCCTCCGTCCATGGTCGTCCGTCGTCAACAATCGACTTGTTCTCCAAAACTGTAAACCAGATTAGCTTCAAACTTGGTGGCAGTGTTCCTTGGGTGGGTCTCTACCAAGTTTGTTCAATTGGTCATGCTCCAGTGATTTTTGGATTTCTTAATGATATTTTTGGTTCTCTTTGGGGCATATCTTAAAAATCTTCTCTGAAATCACTTACCCGATTGCTTTAAGATCATGCAGGAACTCTCCTAGGGAATCTTAGTTCTGAATTTGTTCTCCGGGTGGCCATGCAATTCTTTTCTATTTCTTTTATAATTTTTTTGTGTGTCATGAATATTTTCTACTTCTTCTCCAGAACCGTCCCACAGATTAAGTTGAAACTTTGTGGATATGTTCCTTGTAGAAGGGTAAAACAAAGCTAGTCACCAGGAGGCAATGCTACAGATTCGTGCTTTGTTACGATTTTTTTTTCCATTCCGGTACTTTCCGATAAATGCATCTTTACTATTGATTACCATGTCAGTCGGCGGGCATTCCAATGCTTATTCACATTTTTATTATTACTGCAAAACCGTCAGTCACATTGACTTCAAACTTGGTGGCAATATACCTTACTAGCAGATTTGCTCAAATAGTCATGCTCCATTAATTTTTGGACTTTTAATGTTTTTATTTTTTATTTGTTTTTTATTTTTTGGTTCTTTTTTGGGCAAGTCTTAGAAAATATTCTCTTAAACCGCTGATCCAATTGATTTGATATCACACTGGAACATTCCTAGGATCTCATGGTTCTGAATTTGTTCACCAGGCAGCGCTGCGATTTCTTTGCTATTTTTTTATGGTATTTTTTGTGCGTTATTACCATTTTCGACTTCTTCTCCAGAACCGTCACTCAGATTTAGCTGAAACTTGACAGATATGTTCTTTGCGAAAGGGTCAAAGAAAAGGTTCTACTAGGTGGCAATGCTGTGGACCCTTGATTTTCAGCGATGGTTTCCAATTATGGTGCTTACCGGTAAATTCACTTTTCCTATTGATTGCTATGTGAATCAATGGACCGTCTAATGCTTATTCACAGTTTTGACTTCTTCACTAAAACCGCCAGTCAGACTGATTTTATATTTGGTGGCAATGTACCTTGGCTGGGTATCTAGGGAATTTGTTCAAATGGACACGCTCCATTAAGTTTTGGATTTTTGTCATGAATCTCTTTTTGGGGGCAAATTTTCAAAAGCCATTAGAATATATGTATATGTAAGCTGATCACATGGCTATCACAGTCCTCTTATTGGACTTTTTATGATTTTTTTTTAAATTAGGAAAAATTGCAGCGCCGCTTGGTGAAGAGATTAAAAACAAGGAGTCCCTGTGACTGTTCTTTCGTCATATCAAAACAATTGGGTCGGCGATTTTGTAGAAATTTTTTTGTAATTTGCCCTCCAAAAGAAAAAAGTCATGAAATATCCTAAATCAATGGAGTATGACTATTTGAACCGCCTTGGCAGCAACTCACCCAAGGAACAATCCCACAATGTTTGAAGTCAATCTGGATGTTGGTTTCAGAAAACAAGTCAAAATATGTGAACTGGAAAAAAGTTGCTTCACAGCAAATCTGGATGCATTCAAAATGAAAACAGTTTGAAATGCTGAACGTCGCCATTGTTCTACAGAATCTACATTTTGTGTATTTACCTAATTTGCATAAATTTGAAAGTAATAACTACTGTTCCTGGTTCATTCGATGAGGCAATGTCAGATACTTATAAACTGAAGTTGAATGCCACAAGTATTTATAACAGTTTCGAAGCTATTCAATATTTTAAATTTATGTAATTGCCTATTTTGCACAAATTAAAATTGTGCAATTTTGGATCATGGTTCATTGGATGTGTCTATGTCACAAGCCTATAAATTGAAGTTGGAATGGCACCTCTGTCTATACTAGTCTTGAACCTTTTTTAAGATTAGGAGCCTGCGAAATCACCTAATTTGCCTAAATTAGAATCTTTCATCTTTGGTTTATGGTTCATTGGATGCGGCTTTGCTACAAACCTTTAACTTGAAGTTGGAATAGCATCTCTATGTACAATAGTTTTAGAGCTATTAAACTTTTAAAGTTTTAGTGCCTCTAATTAGCATAGTTTTGATATTTTTCGTATACTGTTCATTATATTTGGCAGTTGTAACACACCTATATATGTGTATTGAATTATTGTGTCTGTGTGCAATATTTTGGAAGATTAGGAACTTTCAAAATTTTAAATGCTCATAATCTGCACAATTTTTAACCTCATGACTATTCCAAACCAAATGCACAATTTGATTGGTAGGTCAGTCACCATGGCAAGTTTGGTGGTTTTCGGATTGATAGTGTCCGAGCAAAACTGGACAGATTTGATCGTAAAGAAAGACAGAAAGAAAGAAAAAAAGAAAGAAAGAAAGAAAGAAAGAAAGAAAGAACGAAAGAAAGAAAGAAGAATTCTTGGTAAAACAAAATGTCTCGTTTGGCACCCGGACATAATTAGCATTAGAATACCCAGTGACTTACATAGTAATCAATTGGAGAGGTGCATTTACCGATAGGAACTCAAATTTTAAAAAAATCGTTAAAAAATCAGGACTCCCCATCAATGCCAGCTGGTGAACAGTTACGTTTGACCCTGCCCCGCCCCCTCCCCTCCCATCCCACTTCTTTTCCCAGCCTTGTCTGACAAGGCACATGTGATTAAGTGAAATTAGGGCAACAGCCGCCTTAGTGATTTTTGTCCAGTGGTTGGTCTCATCAGAGAAATATATATATTAGCTTATGGAGAGTAAAGAGTTCGGACTGCGGAAGGGGGTAATGACTACTAGGAAATGGTTTTGGACAAACAGACACAAATGCAATAGGTAAATGTGCTGGATCGAGTCATGTTATAAATCCGGGTTCGCACTGGCAGGAAGTGTGTGTATGTGTAGGGGGGAGGGGGTGCCAGGTTAAGGGGAACTACAAGTATTTCTTTATCCTTCCTGTGCATCTTAAAAGTGATATATATACAAATTGATATTTATTTAAGTTAACGTTTCATAATCAAACATTGAGAAAAGCTGGCTGGGGGGGGGGGGGGGCATTTGTGTTTGTGTTTATCACACACAATCTTCATCCAGACACCAGTGGCTTTTTATGGGAACTTGATAATATCATAATTCTTGGTCACTTGTGCGTCAGGTACATGAAAAAATATGGATTTGTTAGCCATGGCAATGCGACCACATACTTTTGTGGTTCTGACATCAGAAGCATATATTGTATGGGCTGGGGATTGGGAATGTGTTGAAGAAATCTGCATCAGGAATTATGATCTCACAGAAGGGATTTGCCCCCGCCCCCCTCCTCCCCTACATGGTGGACGTTGTATGGCCGCGGATTAGATCACATGGTAGCAAACATGCTTACAGACGGTCTTGCTTCACATTTTGACCCAGCTTATCAGACTCTCTGATGATGGCCATATCTTACAGCCAAATATTTCCCCTGGTTTGTTGCCATCCAAATGTTTATCCTGGGAGAATGTCTAAAAATTCAGCTACAGCCATCTGGTTAGTATTTCTTCACTTTGTTGCTCATCTATATCTGCGGACTGGAAAAGCATGTCCAAAAATATCAGATATGTTTAGCCTGTTTTCCTGCATCCCACTGCAATACCTGTTATGTAGTTCTCATGAAAAACAAAAACGAAAAAACAATGAAATGACAGAAAGTCATTTGATAATTTTTTTTAATTGCGGGATATGGCTAAAAGAAACCCATGAGGTCTACAGTGATTGTGATTTTATGTATCACACTTAATAAGCTGTAAAATACCTGAGTAGGGGAGCCAATTGAAGCCCAAATGGACTGTAGTCTGCAATGGAAAATACAGAAATGCTGGTCCTGTGCGATCGTATTTGACAGAGGCTACTACATACATGCACTTTCTGAAGTTTTTAATGACACTTTCTTAGACCACAGACTTTGCGTAGTAAAGTAAAGGCTATCATGTATTCTCGTCTTCTGACAAGGGCTTGATACAGTTTTTCAATGGAAAGAATCTGATTGATATTAGTCAATTCAGGCAATTTTACTGAATAGCATACTTTAAATATAAGGAGAAAAAATCATTTATGTTAGAATTTTTGGCGATTAAATGTCTATAGTTTGCGCTGTGTTGAGGTTTCTAAAACACACTTGGGTGTATCACATGGAAGAAAGACTTGGCATGTAGTTATACCTGTGTCGGTCCATGTTAGGAAAAAAGCTTCTCTCATGAAAGTATACAGCCATGGGTTCTAATGGATGCTAACAGGACGCAGAAAATGACTAAGGCCAAATAGGTCACTGGACGACCTATCAGATGCATGCATTTCGCTATTATCAATGTGTACTGAACATCACCGGCTAGCAAGGTGTGACAATCCAATCTGAATCAGTGGCGGTCATTTTGATGTAACTCAAGAGATCCTCAAGTCACCCCCCCCTCCCACCACCCCTTTTCAGCGCCGTGATTGGCATGAATATTTTCAAAATTTCCCTGACCCCAAATTCCAGATCCCTCAACTGATACGCTGCTTACGCTGCGCATCTCTTAAACTTCAAACTCAAGGGCACAAAATACGAACTCCATTTTTGTATTTTAAGGTACCAGTCACGTTCAATATTTAAAAAAAGAAATCTTTTAAAATATCATTTTATTCATTTCAATTTTTCATGGCATGTTGAAAATGGTGAGTGGTGTCACTCAAAAAGGATTAAAAACAAACAGCTATGGTCGTTCAAGTGATTTTTTCCCTCCTTTTGACATAATTCGGGATCAACTGAGTGCCTCCACTCACCAGTCACCTTAAGGGTTAATGCAGCCACACAAGGCCTAAAAGAGTGTTTTCCCTCGTATGGGCCCTGCTTCGAATTTTTTTGTGCCTGCTGGCTAAGTGTTTCCTCTCATCAAATTAAACCTTGATGCAGCTGGTCCTAGTGAGTGGTTTCCATCATTTTGGGCCTTAGTTTGGATTTTTTTTGTACCAAATGGGTGTTCCCACTCATCGAGGGCATTGTGCAGCAGGTTCAAATGGGTAATTTCACTCAGCTTAATCTTCTTTTCCAAGGTTTTATACAGATTGAGTGTTTCCACTCAAACAAAATGTAGATTTGTAGACCTAACATATATCAGAATCCTAAATTGGCAACAACAGGTCCCCAATTTCTGAAAAATTCATCAAAAAAAAAAAAAAAAAAAAAAAAAAAAAAACAACAGGAAAATAGAATTTCTGTTTTTAAAATAAAATGTGTTTATATTGGTTTCACTTGGGATTGATGTTGGCTTGGAAAATCACGCTTGATCTGCGGTCACTCGGGGTTTTCCCACCAGTAATGATCTCTCGTCAGAGAGTTAGTGAATTAATGAATAATAGAGTGCTGCCAAGAAACAAAGTCGTAAGGTTTGTTTCTATGTATCAAGGTTGTGGGATGTAAAGTGACATCAAAGTAATTTGTAATCGAATGTGTATAAGGGTGACTGATACAACTCTTGCTGGTCCCCGCTGATGACCCGATTTTATATGAAAAGCCTAGAAATTTCTTCTAAATTCCAAGTTTTATTAACATTATTTGATCCTTACACAAATCTGGTATAATGATTCAGAAATATAGAGTTTTTCAATGAGTGGTACACGATAAGACTTTGCTCTTGGACTATTGGACTTGATAACGTTCAAACGGTACTTGGACTTACAGAGTAGGATTTGTTTAGCTTTTCTTTATATTCGATAGAAGTAAGGTCCCAATTAAGAAATTAAGACTGGATGTCATATAATGTTCCTCTATTAGTACAATTCTACCTGTGTACCTTTGGTACCTTTCACACAAAGTTATTATATGCTAAATAACCTTGCCTTGTTGAAACAATATACAAAAATAAGCATGTTTCAAGGATGTTCCCAGGAATGTTGTTATTCTATGGTGTGTTGTTCTGCAAGGACTCTTGAATAAATATCTAAAAACGTGTTACTTATACTTGAGCTGGTATATATTCCTGTGCACAGTTGGATTGACACTCTCAAGATTGTTCAATCTATGCCATTTAACCAGCCTTCAAGACAAAGATATGAACATTCTAGATTCATAAATAATCAGCATTGAATTCCTTCATAAGTGTCACTTCGAAACTGGTATGACAGACGACGTTCTTTGCAGGTTCACATTCTGCACTGCATAAATTATTGCACAGACATACAAAAATAATTTGGGCTGAATTTTCAGAAACAGGTAAAACTTGTGCCAGTTTATGTGAGAACGTCTGTATTTATGGATGTTATGTTCCAGCGTGCATTATGCTTCAATATATATATAAATATATATATATATATATATATATATATATATATATATATATATATATATATATATGTGTGTGTGTGTGTGTGTGTGTGTGTGTATGTATATATATAAATATATATAAATATATATATATATATATATATATATATATATATATATATATATGTAGTTTTCCACAATTGTGTACAAAACATGTAAGTTTACTCATCCTTGAAACATTCCATCACTCCATCACACCTGATTACACATTTATTGGTACATACTTACAGCGATGATGAGAAATGATTCATTTGTTTATTCAGGAGATACAATCGATCACAAAAATCAATTTCTACTGACATTGTGTCCCAAATCTGTTACACTTTCAAACTGATCATGTTGAATGCATGCTTGGCTAGAAAACCTGTATCATGACTGCCAATTCTTTGCTTGCATGTCTCCACAAACAACAACAATAACAGGAGGTAGGGTGCTCGGATATGTCACAAAAAACGTAATTCGGAAAGGGTGAACGCAGATGTAGAAAAAGTATAAATTAATAAAATAGTTCCAGAAAACGTTACCTATTTTCACAAATTTCAACCCAAGAATGAGAGCAAGCCAAATATAGCAAAAGACAGAAATTCAAGGACCACCCAAATACCAACACTCCTTCTCCGACTCCTACATAGAGAAACAAATTGCATTCTAAATCTTAGATAGGGAGTCACACATATGAAGGGAACTGGTAGTTTTAAACAGGTCCTCTTAATATTTTAGAAGATTCTTCATTACCAAAGACCTTAGTCCCCCCCCCAAAAAAAAAGGGGCATACCCACTTATGGAATCTCTAAACTAGATGCTCTATTTTTTAGCAACGGGATGATTTTCACACGATTTGGATGCCAGTATATCAATTTTGGTACTTGACGTTGTTATAAACTAAAATGTGAGTAATCGAGAGCACTCAGATGAAACCATGTTTAAGATAGTGCACATCATCAATTTGAGGTCAATACCGATTGTTTAAACATCTCAGGCGATATTAACAATTGAACAACAAGGATGTCGAGACATGAAACAATGCTGGAAGCAAAAAAGTGCCAGTGGCAGTTGATAGACATGTACCACCACATGACTGGACTTGATCCCTATATAAATGTATATATGTCTTTTTGTCCAGAAACACTTCTTAGTAGTCATCACCTCCTCCGCAGTCCGAACTCTTAACTCTCCATAAGGTAACTTGCCACTGTCTAACATATATACATATGGAAGTACTATTGTCCATACTGTATTCCGCACGTTCTTGTGACATTTTGACATTTTTGAATTTTGACATGGGCTTTATTAGCCCAAAGAAATAAATGGGTCTACAGCGGGTAACTATTCAGAACATGTTTCAGAGCCTATACTCGTACACGTCTCTGTGAGTAGCCGCTTCTTGTCTAGTCTAAATATTCATCAATGACAACCCACATAATAATGAATAATTATGAACATGGAAAGTGATGAATTAGCTTAATACGTGAAGTTTTGCTTATAAATGCAGAGCGTCATTATGAAATAAGAATGCCCGACAAACGAAACATGATTACCACATTTGTATAGTACAAGTTAAGATAAGAACAATTTGACTTAACCCTGAAACAGTATGCACCCTTTCTAGCTTGATAGCTTATCTTATTTAAACCGCCTGCCAATGAATAACTCAAGTAAAACCATACTCTGGTATTATATTCAGTTCCAGTAGTTGTAAAATAGAGTGTTGGAGGTGAACCACTGGTGCAAAGCGAGGGAAATTCTAAAAAGTACTGCAACAATGGACATCCTGCACCAGAAAAGTAAAACAAACCCCATGATGAAAGCTACTCCTCACTTTGAGGGTCTCCAAACAATAAAGGTCCATTTCACTGCTAACCTTGGGTCACTGTTTCAACATAATGGGTCTCATTTGTGCCATTTGAGTAAATACTGTCCAATTTTTTTTTTCTTTTTTTCTCTTCTTTTTTTTGATATTGAGTAAATGTGTACTTAAGTATGTCAGAAAGAATAAAAGTCATAAGCTTTTAAGTAAAAAACATGCAATCAAAACATAATTTTTACTTTTTAAGTACAATTAGGCACACTTGTAACTGTAATTGGCCGCTGCTTGCTGCTGATAGCCCATGGGGGTTTAAGATGACAGAAAACGTATAAGCCAAGAATGTGGGAAAGTGAATCTTAAAACGGAATGATTCCAAACGATGAAATTAAGCGGCAGAAACAGGTCAGTCTAAAATCTGTAAAATCACCGCAGCCAAATTTTTCTAATAATATTTCGATATTAACAGCATAATTTTTTGGGCTACCCAGAAAGGAATGAAAGTCCCTGGTATTTAAGTCAAGAGAATGCAACCAACTTTTTTTTTCTGAACCCGATATCAGGTACAATTAGGCAAGCTAGTAACTGTCGTAGGTCGGTTCTTGCTACTGACAGCTCCAAGGGGTTTAACCAAACAGGCAACAAGCTGACCTAAAATGTCTTAAAGGTCAATATTAAAACAGAATGATGCCAAAACATAAAATTAAGTAAGAAAAAAGGCAAGTGTAAAATCTCTAAAACTATTGCAGCCAAACTTTATAAACAGCTCTGGATATTTACAGCAAAAGTTGTAGAAATATTCTATCAAATGTACATATTTGATCCATCTTGACTGATGTTTATTGTAAATAAATTTGGCTCTAGGTGTAAGGTGCTGAAATTTAGAACAAATACAACCAAATCTCAAAGTTTGTGACAAAAATGTATTATTCCCAATAGTTTCCAAAATATTACTAACCAGGAAAGGATAGTTAACTATTTCAAAGTTAAACTCGTCTATCGTGTGATAGGCTTTGATACAAAACCGGTCATTAGTGACCCGAATATCCACATACAGAAATACATCGATGAAACCATCTGAATTGTTGCCTTCCGAATGGATATCTTTTGAGTAAATTTCTTTAACAATTTTACTGAAATTTGTACATTTACACAGGCAATGCCATCAATATATCTTGCATTGTTTTATATAATTTTATAGCCATTTGCAAGTCCTTTTCCGTAAATTAATCCATATACTAAAACTCAAGCCAGCCTAGATTTAAATTTACAAGTAATAGGGAGCAGTTGCTACCCAATTTAATGCCGTGTATTTGTTCAAAAGCAATGGTATGCATTGAACAAAAGTATTATCCAAAAGGTATTTTATAGCATCTATCAAACTTTCAACAGTGTAAGATTTACTGTTACTTTTGGAACATTTATTGTGTGACTAATAAGTTTTCTTTGTATATGAATTAATATTTATATATGGTAAACCATTATGTTTAAACAGTTTCCTTATTAGTTCTGAAAGAGAACATTTGACTTCATCTATGGGTAGATGTGTGTACATTGTACAAAAATCAACACACTTGACAATTTTTGCTTTTAAATCTTTCCTTTTAGGTTCAAACTGTGAAGAATTACTAAAACTCCAAAAGCAATTTATTTCACAGACATTATCATGAACTGATATTGATTGTTACACATAAACACACAGCAAGCCTCGCATTTAACCCTGCACTAGGCCCCGTATTACTAAGTCTGAATCAAAACTAGTATCGTCATTTACTTCTTTTTTTCACTGTACCACGTTTGCCTGCAATGCTATCGCACAATCAAACCATTGTGCTTAGTCCGTTGTTTTAGCAAGGCCATGATTTGACACGGCATTCTTTCCGGCAACAACAAAAAGCCTGTCTTTACAGACTTTTAGGAGAAGGTGGTCGAGTAAAATATCTTGGCATCCAATTGTCACCTTACTGGAGCACCCATAATTAACATGGGGCTGCAGTTTGATATATGTAGGTTGTGCCCTCTTCAAACGCACAGCTGATACCGAACTCTCGGCATGCACCCGTCAAAATCAGTTTTATTGGTAGCAGGGAGCTGCGGTGTCTTATATCACTGCTGCAATACAAATGGACTACTAGGCCTTCAAAGGTCCTCTTGATTGACCATGTTCAGCTTTGATACATGGTTGACTAATGGGTTGTTCCCAACAGACAGTGTGCTTTAAAAAATGGATGAGAAAATAATACTTTTATTCACACTTTTATTTTAAAAACTCACTGCGCCTTCAATCGTCACTTTCCATTCATTCCGACCCCCACAAGGCGCAAAATGCTTGTGACGTCACAAACGCAACCCCATTGGCTAAAAGGGAAGACTGTGACCATGCTAGTGAGCCATGGCTGTCAAGTGTCATGTACTTTAAACATTTTTTATTGACCTTTTATCAACATGATCAAAACTGCATGCAGAATTTTTCATTTTCGTCCCTGTTCTCGCCAAAGATGGGTCGATATTTTGCTTTTGTCAAATATGACGATGTTTATGATAGGTTTGGCAAAAAAAAAAAAAAAAAGAAAACAACTGTTGTTGTCAAATGCGGTCCCATCGCTGGACAATGGAAGGATTCATGGAACTGGCGAAATGAGGCTTTGCTTATAAAATCAGTAACAATAATTCATAATTTTTTTAAAGTATTTACAAATTAATCTTCAGTATGATTCTGATTTCAAAGCTAGCGTAACAGCAAAATATAGGCCTGGTGACTGTTACAATGTATCACATAATTATTAATTGAATATATCGGTGACAACGCCTGTCTGAGATGTTAATTGTTATAAAGTAACATTGTAATAAAACTTTGGTGTGTTTAACCATTTTAATTCAATTGATGGAAAAAAAAATGGACAAACAAGGACCGATCTTGTTCCATACTTAGATCTCGGATTGAACAGTCCATAACTGGATGAGTTGCCCACTGTAATGTGTATGTCAATTACTATTGTATATAACGAGGTGCTAAATCCCATAACTAGATAACACTTGTTTGCATAGCTACCACATTCACGCCTCATTGACGCAGCTGCCAGGACCAGTGGGCAGCTAGTCTTTCATCTTGTTCAGTTCAGTGCCACTGTTTGTGACAGTCCACGGCCACCTCTCAATAATCGGATGTACAAAATGTACAATCTCATTGTACCTTTGTCATTAACATGGAACCGGAAAATAAGTCAGTCACAGGGCAATATTTACCATCGTCACACATCTTAAGGCCAGGTAAGACACTAAAAGCCTTTGCTAGGCCAATTTTTGACATTTTGATGGTTTTTACAAGATGAATGTCCTTTCTATAAGTTGTCATAATTTCAAGCTTTTAACTAAAGTAGAAATTTGAGAAAAATGCCAAAAAACACACAGGCATGTGGACATCTGAACATCCCTGCATCATTCTTTTGGTTACCAGCCACCAAGCGGAACAATGCCACACGTCAATCATACTTAGCAGTCTGTCACGTGGCTACAGGTAGCAAAGGCTGATGGCAAAGACAGAATGTTATCACGGCGGTACCACTAAACCAGGCGGCATGCCAAAAGTATGTTTGTGGGCAGGGAAAATGTGCACAGAAGCCTCAGTGGTTTACTTGACAGTTATCTTGCTTGTTTTGCGTTTAATGAAGGGAGACTTTAAATGATCAGAAGGAGCAGGAATCGTCAGACGATGTCGCTTTAGGCCATGCCACGATGGATTACCCCATTTTTCCTGCACACCAAAGACATGCATGGAAAGATAAACTGGCACCATACCCACGTAGATAATAATAATTTATCTAAACCCAGGAATGAGGAAAAAAAAGTGCAAATAAACAGATCGAAATAAGCAAAAACGTGAACAGAATAGATTCAGAAAACGCAAAATAGCGATACAAAACTCAGGTTGAAAATAAAAATCAAACTCATTGAGAAAATAACTACAAAATAATGATAAGCTGACTAAGTAAAGAATACAGACAAGTCTCACTAGCTAACTACATAAAGTAAACAGATAGGAGTAAATACAATAAAACAGTATCCCGAAAAACGGGATTAAGAGGTAGGGGGCAGAAGACTCAACTTGCCATCCGTCCACTCACCACAAGTTTCCATAGGCAGCCCACCATAGCAAGGCAACACAACTTTCGATGCCAGGCTTGACGTCATGGGGCTTGAATGGCTGCCTGCATGACGTCACGCTTTGAAACCAGATTGTCGCTGTCGCCATTTGACAGATCGCTAAATTATGTTTTCCATACTTCAAAGGCGCTTTTATTATTGTGATTGGCCAAGAATTGATTGAAAACCTCAGCAAATGTTCAGGGACATTGTTTATTACGTTTTGCACAAATATCAGCTCAACTTGAGCAAACTGTATTGTTTCGATGGTAAATGATCAAGATCAAAGGTCTTTGAAGTTTGTTTTCTCAGAAAGAACAATAGGACGAGAAACCCACCTAAGAATGATTATTCCAAGAAAACGGCTGGGCAAAATTTATTCTGGTTAACAGCTTTTGATTCTGTAATGTCTGAACTGCAAAAAAGCAACGATTGAGCGATTTTCAAAATTTTGCGTCATTCTTTTTCTATGAAATGAAGACAATGAACATCCTGGAAATCAAAGAGAAAATTGAAACATCAAACTTTGAGGATGGATGACATAAAATATAAACCAAACAAAAAAAATTGCAGGATCTCTTTTTTTTGCCAATATGTCAGGATTAAGATGCAAGTGTAGTAACTTAATTAGTGGCTTATATTGACGTGGGGTTGATGCTTTGCAGTCAACTTTCAAATGTTTATTCAACTATTAACATCACAGACACCCCAAAACGGGACATATAAATTATTTGGAGTATGACGATTAAAGACATATATGATTTGCTATCCTAAAGCAAATACATTTTTAGCTAGGATTGATTTAAGTGAGATTTACTTTTTGGTGTCTTACCTGTCCTTAAAGCACTATCATTTTGAGACATAACACGAATTAATGAATCTTTGGGTCTTACTGGTTCAGAACACACATTTCCACAATAGTTTTGTGAAATTGTGTATGCTTACACAACAACTATTTGTTTACCGGATTTTAATGAGAAAAAAAGAATCAAATGTTTGGCAGCATTCCTTTCAAACACAAAATTATTGACTCACTGAACATTCAGTCCCTTTCAAAATTGAAATTTGTTCGTAACATGATTCCCAAGGAGTGCTAGATGAAAGTTTCCCCCATCATTTCCTATAAATATGGCAACGATATTAGACAAAGTATCATAAATTACAAGAAATTTCTGGCTTCAATTAGTCTTGAGGATATAGCAGTGACCCAAACTGTGACTGTGTGTCTAACAGTAAATGTTCTACCGCAAACATGTATATACAGATAATTTGGATATAATACAAAATTTAAGTTTCAAAAAAATGATGAAAAAGGGTACAAACTATTTGATATGTCCCAAGTTGAACATTGACAGTATTTTTCAGTTACATGTTTGCCTAACTGTACCTAAAATCCTTATAAGAAACATTGTTTTGATAACATGTTTTTGGCATAAATGCTAATGACTTTCATTTTTTTTCTGACATGCCTTTATGCACATTTACTCAATAAATAAGAATTACTCAAAATTCACAGTATTTTCTCAAATGTCACAAACTTGACACATTACGTTGAGACATTGACTCAGCTTTGGCAGTGAAATAGAGATTAATTGCTTGTAGACTTTCAAAGTGAGGAGTAGGTGTCATCATGGAGTTTATTTTACATTTCTGCTGCAGGATGTCCTTTGTTGCAGTCCTTGTTAGGATTTCTTTTGGTTTGTACAGATGGTCCAGCTGCAACTGTTTATTTTCCAATCACTGGGACTATAAAGGGTATAATTGGTTCTCGGGTAAGTCAAACTATTCTTATCTGAACCTGTGCTATACAAATTTAGTAATTATGGTTTGCTTGACCGATATTCTTCTTTCATAATGAATTTCTATATTTATAAGCAAAAATTCACATATTTAGCTAATTCACCATTTGCCACGTTCATATTTATTTATTATCATGTGGGTTGTCTGTGCTGAATATTTAGCTTAGACAAAGAACCGCTACTCAGAAAAATATGTACGGATAATAGGCTCCAAAACATCTTCTGAGAAGTTACCTGCTGAACACCCGTCAATTTATTTGGGCTAATACAGCCCATGTCAAAATTTTACCGAGGAACGTGTGCAATCTGGACAATAGTGCTTCCACACATATACAGGTTAGACAGGGGCAGGTTAGTTTATGGAGACTAAAGAATTCGGACTGCGAAATAGGGTAATGACTAGTAGGAAGTGGTTCTGGACAAAAAGACATAAATACAATGATGGATACGATCTGAAATAAAAGATATCATAAACACGAGTACCAGTGACCATGTATACGGAAACGTAAATTACTGTCCTCCAAGGGTCGCGAGTTGCTTCCAGGTAGGATTTCTGATGTTGACAGCTATTCATAAATATAAACTTATAGTTAATCATCCATAGACCACACATATGGGAAGGGAAAATTACTGTTTGTTTAGTGAATGATAGCGTTGGAAACAGGACACGACCTGGCACATCCGGACGCACATTCCAATTTACTGCATACGTGCTTGTTCTTGTTAAATATAATGTAGTAATTTCTGATGGGAAATATCTCTTTTGCAACGAATTATCATTGCTCAAACAGCAAGTTGACTGTACCACGGCTGCACTCCCTGCATAACTGGTGACGGTAGGGTTTTGGGCTTCTCCTCATGTGGGTAAATCTGAATGATCTTTTCCTTTGCTGCTGCAGCTTTTCTTATTAATTCTTCTTCATAGTCATTAGACCATGTATATAAAAACTCAATTCATACTCTCTGGAATCACTTGGCTCTGTTTAATCTGCCATAACTTTTGAAAAACTGAAGGCACTCTGGCTGATAACATATTCAGCCTGGCCAGCGGGTTCCGTTTGAGACGTCACTAATTCTTTCCCACATCGGGCCATGATCAGAGAAAATTCGCGCGCTTTCCTGTCGTAAATGTTGCTCACTTTTCAAGCTAAAAAAACACTATTTGATAAAGAAATTCAACATTTTGGTTTCAGATATCATATCTAACCATCCTAAACATCAACTTTCTAATTTGTGCTATCCACTCAATGAAGAGGACCTTTGCAATTATTATATTTTGGCCATCATGTATCTGCAATTTTAGACTGTCCCAGAAAGATCTTCCGTAATGGTTGGCTTTTTAGGAATGTCATTGGCTCCTAGCATTGCCAAACCTTCACAAATTCTTGCGTGTTACAGCAGTGTGATGCTAACAACCAATGGGGTTGCATCCAGTAATAGCATGCGCAGCAAGTAAAGTGCTCATGTCATGGGTACGAGGTGCAGCAGACATTTCATATGCTTGGCTAAACTGTACCTTTTTACTTAAAACCCACAACTTCTGTACACCCTGAAACCTGGCCTCAAATGAAATGCAAAACGATGCCCTGAGCGGCCCACTGCCCACGGGCTCAGCCGATTATTCCAACCTGCATCTTCTCAACTAGCCCACATATTAATTCTAATGTGGGTCATTAACTTACATTTGATCAGTAATGTGCAGTACCTGACCGTATATCGAGACCTCAACCAAGAGACTCCAACTTTGGTCACTTCAAACTGGGCGGAGTTTCAGATCTTTGGTTTTTGACGTTAATTTTCCCATATAAGGTGGGGGGGGGGGAGTGGGGGTCGTAGACTCCTGTAATCATGCGCCAGCGCCACCTGTCGGATGTCTTGTCAGCTATGCTGGCAGTGTGACTACAGATGCATGATTGGCTAAAGTTTATGTCACATAAATCCATGCTGCTTGAAGTGCACGTTTTGGTATTTGGTTAACACAAAACTAGGATGTGTTAGCGTTATCAATTAAATTTGCCATGTCAGAAGGAGGACAATCCCCGACAGTGAAATTATCAGGAATTGGAAGGTCTCAGAGCTCCATGCATAGAAGCCATCAAGTTCCTGATAATTCTTTCCTGTCGAGGTTAAATATCATATTCAAAATATTAGTAGGCCCTGGAACCATTGTTAGATTTCTGAGGCATGCAATGTTGTTAAACGTTGCATGCCAACTTTGCAAGTTGGGACTCGACGAACAGTGCATACTGTCATTGTGTCAAACTTACAGGCAAGAAAGCTGTTAAATTTCTGCATATGTTATCACGCGTGTCGTTGTGCCAGTTACCAATATGTAATGAAGACTGTGTTTAGAATATTCCACACCTGCCTGTGTTCAGGCAACAGTCAATTTAACTCTGATATTCGCTTTATTTTTTTATTTTTTTTATTTTTTTTTATTTTTTTTTTTAATTCAAAGATACCCTGCCCTCAAGAGTGTTGCCTCTGGTGGAGATTATAATTACCTAGTCGTCATTTTAAGTGCAACATTTGAGGACACAATCTTATTAGATAATGCCCCTTTGTGTTTGGAAAATCTTTCTCATTCACCCAAATGTACGTTTTTTGAAAATATCTGCCGCTTTTTCCCCCAAAGTACGCTTATATAATTGTATATCATGGACAACAATTTTCTCGAAGGAAACCGTAAAACGCGAAAAGGGAGAGAATATGCAGAATTGCAAGGTATGTTTTTTCTACATACATTAAAATATTCTTGTTTTAATAATTCTAGATACTCCTTTTAGCAGGTACAAAAAATCAATTTCTCTTTTTAGTATTTTTTTTTTTTGTATTCATTTATCTCATCTTACCTGAATAGATTTGTGTAGAGACAATGATGATTTTTTTTTTTTTTAAATTTTGCATGCATCATACGTTTGATTTATATATCACCTTTGGTAAGATGCAATTAAATTGCAAGAGACGATCCTAATATCTTCAAGAGTTTACTTTTTGGCAGAACTACATTTAGACTGATTACTGCAAACGACTCGGCAGTCAGTTCAAGTTATAGAATGGTCTGTCCTCGGCGCGTCGTTTGTCAATCTGTCTGTCAGTCCATCACCTGACTACACTGAAAAGTTAAATTTCTGGCCCCAAATATTTCTTTAGATCCTCTTAAAACGTTCTGAGTACTTGCCAAGGCTGGTCTCTCACAGTGATCATGCCACACCATTGGATAAAATATTTATTTAAATCATAAACCTTGTGTTTCAAAATTGCTTTGCTGTTAAAACAAATCAGGATTTGTAGGAAATTTGCTTTAAGGTGATGGTGCCCATCAATTTCATGGTTGACAGCCCACATCTTGTGGTCAATATCCATTGACATGTAATTGCAAGATGCCGATATGTAGGCCAGGCAGATTAGATGATGATAATTAAAAAATTGTCTTTACATGGAAAGTAGCCTTTCATTAGTTTTATGTTTACTGTAGTGTAATGCACTTAGCTGACCTAATTTTACACCTGACCTCAAATGGCATAAGTTGCTAGGTGTCACAAACATGCACCACGGGAGTGAAAGGTTGTGTGTCAGTAGTTTAATCTAAGCCAAGTCACCCCATATTGATTCAGAATTACATAGGGACTCTCCTGAACGCCAGTACACCATAGTCCAATCGATGGCGCTCAGATATTTGCATATTTTTACTTATTTGTATTTTATTCTATTTATTGTATGTTTTTGGTGTTTTATTACTATTTTCCTTAAACTGTTTTTCAGATTGTGGTAAAACTGCATCCCATGATAGGTTCAAACAGGGGTGTTCACAAGGTAGTATACGACACTCAGGAAACCTGTTTTAATGATATATTAAATAATTCAGGCACTGGTCAGTTAATACACACATTACACAGACTACGGTTGAAGTCCATGGCTTTTAAAGTGTGATTTACACTTGGATCTCTTTTCTATAAGAGTAAGAGAGATTCATCTTAAACCTGGTGGGAATGTAGCTGTTGGGAGTCTTCAATGATTTCGTTTAAATGGGCAGGCTCTAGTGACTTATTTGGTTGGCTTTTTTCTGGATTTAAAAAAAATGGCTAAATCTTTCAAAAGTACTCTGCCAATTGCTTCAATTGTGTAGAAGCGCATTTCTTGACGCCAACACCCTCAGATTGTACTTTTTTTTAACAGACAGTGCTGTGGTTTTGCTGTGTATAGTTGATAAACTTGTGTGTGTTTTTGCAATTGTTGAGCAATTCTCCTGACGCACATGTTGGATTCTCTTCAAGCTTGGTATTACCAGAACATGTGCGACAATGCCCGAATGGTGAAATTTTCCAAGCACCCTGTTATAATTGGTTTACATCTAGACAACACTGGTTTTCACGTTCTTTCACCTTTTAATGGTTTCTACAAACACAAATGCAAGAGGCACGGAAACATTCATTAAAAAACTGATTTTATTTGCATTTAAATTTAATGTGTCACGTGTAAATTGTCGGTTATTTATATTTTGTACGTTTTCTATCTTGCTTCAGTTTTACTGCTTGCAGTTCAAGCACAAAAAACATTTTGTTGTATTGCATTGGTAAATATTTATTTGTCTTTTATATTTTATTGACGAAGTATGTATGAGCTAGGCAGGTCAGGCATATCAACATAGGGAGAACCAGTTTTGATCGTGCAATGCATACAGAGATTGTAAACTAAGTCACCTCTCCTGCATTGAGCAATTCACAGGACACATACCCAACACAAAACTCAGTCGAGACGACGATGCACAGCAGTCTTAAAACACTGTTAGGGCATGGAAAGGAATGCACACCCACAAAGATTTCATGTCTGCGGTGCCTTAGTTTGGAAGTCTAAAACATATTTCAATGACAATGCTAAATCCACATTATCTTGTTCTGCATGTATACATATAAAATTACACAAATGGATCAAAAGAGGAATGAAGAAACGAGCACATGAATTCTCCATCTTGTAAAACCTGCCTATCTTCATTAGATAAACACATAAGTATCTGTTCATCTGATTGAATAAAGCTAAGATTGAACAGATCAACTATTTTGAATGGTAGGCCACCAGATCAATTGGCAAACTTATGCATAATTTGATATATTTGTAGAGTTTTACCCAGGGGTTTAAAATTTTGGAGTCCTGGGCCCGTATGCATAAAGGTGGTTTAGCTGTGGTTTAGCTTATTCCAGGGAACAACCATGGTGTAAAGTCTAATCCGTATGCATAAAGTTGTTGCAAAGTTACCCCTGGTGTAAGGTTACACCAGGTTTAAGAATCCGTATGCAACAAGGAAGTATAGCTTAATCCATGGTGTAAATGGCCTTAAACTACCCAAGATCTCTAAACCTGCCAGGGGATAGTTTAACGGAGGTGTACGTCCCAGTGGAAGACTATTTCCTTGTATATGAGGGACCTGTTATGATATGTAACGTAAATACTTATAACACTGTACATTAAGTGAGTGTTCATATGTATAAAATGTCAAATAGTGACACCAACAGTATGAAAGATTAGCTCCATTTCACATGCCTTGTGCTGTTACCATTAATAAACAAAATTGTACTGTGTGTACATTAGTCAAGCATACCCAATGTACGCACTATCTGAATATTAAATCTGTTTTCTCAACTGCAAATCTACACATGAAAATACTGTTATTACAGAAATCCACACTGTATCCACTACTAGTATGAAAAACAATGACTGATAGTTTGCGTGAAACTAAATGTTTTATTGCCTGCAAAGCAAACCAAGTTCCGTCTTACTACACTTGGAAACCATGTATGTCTTTATCAAGTGCATAGAAAAACAAACGTCAATAAATGCTACCCTTTAGTGGTCAATGTAGACGCCCAGGAAAAACCAGAGATAAAACCTTTAGAATTATATTATTTGGCCCAAAGACTCTGGGAACCTGTGTTTGCCGCATGTAACGTTAACCTCGCGAGTAAGATGCCGAACTCCACCTCAAATAATAATAATAATAATAAGAAGAAGAAGAAGAAGAAGAAGAAGAAGAAGAAGAAGAAGAAGAAGAAGAAGAAGAAGAAGAAGAAGAAGAAGAACAACAACAACAACAACAACAACAACAACAACAACAAAAACAATAACAATGATAATAATAAATAAAATAAATTAATTAACAAAACTCGTTGCAGAAACTTTCTTTAAAATTGAAATCGCTTACAAATTTGGCGTGTATATATTGAAGGTCCGAACTAGAGTGACTGAATACCTGCATTGCAACCGTACCCCCCCCCCCCAACAAAAACAAACCACGTGACCATGCTCCGCACTACCTCTTCTTACTTCACCTATTTTTCGTCACGTAAGCTACTTTATTGCATAACACATTCAGAAAAAAAAATTCCTGCTGTACTTCGAAACGCAGGAATATTTCAATTTTGTTCCATAATACCTAATCCAAGGCCGTTTCGCTGCTGTATATTTCACGGGATATGCCTGTGTCGTGCATTTGGGTCACTATGACCTTTACCTTTGACCCCTCATATGATTTTACCTTGACCATGCTTAATATTCTACACCCTTGCCCCAAGTAAGCCGGAACTTAGTCTGCTTTGCAGACAATAAAATATAGTGACTGGTCAGGTATTTTAACAGTTAGATGATATTTATAATAACTTCCACTTATAAAATAAGGTTTAGTTAAAATCTAAGTTTGATTCTATTTCCATTCAAAGCAATTTTTCAATGAAAGTGAAAGAATTGTCCTTCATGTGTGCCTTGATCAGCGCAAAAACAATTTTGCAATAAAATATTTGCCTCCAAAGCAGGCCCAGGCTGCGTATTTTGTTTTCTCCAATGGTTTAAACAAATACATATCAACATACATTAAAAGTTGTGTTCGAAAGAGGTGAGGTTTGTTTCAGATAAGTTAAATGCGTTTCGTATATTGCATGCGAAAAGTTACTTTATATAAACATGTGCATGATGAAGATTTTCTGGCAAGATTTTGTTAACAAATAAATTAACTCGAATGTTCAATCATTTTTCATTAAAATTTGCCCGCTACCTAGTCTCTCTGTCCCGCTAAATGCAATTTGATTGTTAAGTTGTGCTTTACATGTCTTTTAAATATAGTTAAGAAATATGGCTTGCACAAGCCGAAACGTCTTGTGGGGTTAAAGGTTGAGAAATAGGTCACAGTGACCCAATTTTGGCACATGACACTCCGCCATTCAAGGAAGTGTCTCCACGCAAAATGAGGTTAGTGTGAGCCCAAGGGTATAGGAAATATGGTACATACTAGGCCCTACGCAAGAACGGACAAGCGAGCAGACGGGTCTGGCTAAGCTACATACAGTTCATGCAACATATAAAACACATATTATGTCTTCACTCATATAAATGATCAAAGCAAACTGTTTGATAAAATGAATTTCAAATACTTGAACCATAAAATGACATTGCCTGCGTTGACATATTCTAAATGTTAGCATTCTATTCCTTCTTTAACAATGCTTCTAATATTATTGCGAAATGTGGGACGTTTCCTCAGATCTTTTGCAATAATATTAGAATCTTTGTTGTAGAATGAAAAACATTTTTAACACTAGAGTCCACAGTCTACACATTCAACAAACACAAAGAAAAACTAGACATCTTCAATACGAAACATTGAGTGAAGGGTCCGCATTAATAAGGCTGTAATTTTCCTTAGGTGGTCCTGTTATGCCACAGTATAATCAGTGCAAATATCGCTTTTCCGGCTCCATAACGTAAAAATAGCGTTCAGAGAACGGATTACTCTCGGCGCCCACAATTTTTTTCCTGAATTATGCATTTTTAAGACTGCGCAGAAGAATAATTTACATACAATTTCCATATTATTGTCTGTGAAATGAAGAAGCACTTTTGAATTTGTTCTTGGGACCAGTTCTGGTGACATAGACCACTGTACTGTGCGTCATCCGGTCTGCCATCAAATAAACACTTCAAAAGTTTCACAACAAGTATAAAAATAAGAAGTTAGTTTTCAATAGGAATGTGGTCCATTGTGATGTGCATCTGTGAAAAAATGGGAAAGCTGCGTTGGATCCTTCTTGAGATATCATAACTTCGTCCCCATGTGAACCACTCGGACGGCCTAAAAGATAAATACTTTAAAGTTTCATAAGAAGTTTATAAATACAAAGAGGAAACTAGTTTTAAATTGGAACCTGTCCATCATCAGATGCATCTGTGACAAAAATTTGGGAAAGCTGTGGTCGATATTTTTGAGATATCGCGGTAACGTCGACAAGACGGACGGACGGATGACGCAGCTGACGACAATACCCTCCGGCACTTTATTTGCCGAGGGTAAAAAGTGCGCATACAAACATATGCAAAGTATACATTTGATGAAAGGTCATTCACAGAAGTGTATAATCTGATCAAACGAACTGTTGTTTATGAGACGTTTAATTGCAGGATCAAAATTTTTGCCTTTTCCACAATCTACTGACCATTACATGTTTAAAAATGTATACATTGCATATGTCTATTTGAATACTTCTTACTATATGCAGCTAACAAAGGTATAGCGCACTTATGACAGTCGGGCATAGCTAGACAACGATCTTTTTTTCATGCTGCCAATCCCCCTCCTCCTCTTTTTGGCTTTGCTGTCCACGCTTTGTGCAGCCATGGTTGTAGTGACTGGACTTGGAAAAAGGGGGTTATATGTGGCAGATAGAAATGTTAATGTTCTATTGAAACTCCAGTGATCACTTACATCATCATGTTATCCATAACACAGACATATTTTGAGGATTAAATACACACATAGAAGTTTATTGTTTATCATGCACAGATATGAAATCAGTAATATTTCCATTATTGACCACTGTGTGTACACTCAATTTCATTTGGACAAACATAAATCTGAAGTCCCCTGCCCCCTCGTCACGTATGCAAACTGTCAATAAAAGGGGACAGCAGTCACACGACTGTCCTCACTGTGCTCACCTAGGACAGGTCAGCTGGCCAGTGTCAGGACAGGGGGTTAAAACTTGTATCAAGGTCTTCAGTTAAACAGTGGCGTAACTGCCAGATAGATTAGTTACCCCGGTTATAACTACACCAGCTTTTATGCATACCAATTTTCTTACACCACGAACTGAGGGGTAACTAAAACTGTTTTAAGTTATACCATGGGTAAGCTACACCTCCTTCATGCATACGAGCCCTGGGGAATACTTGCATATATCTTTGAGGATCCCACACTTAAAATGAGAGTCCCATTTATTGTCATGCCTTGTAAGGATAATACTCTCAAGGCAAGCAATTACTAACATATGGTATGGGTAAGTATTAACATAATTGAATTGAAAAACTTTGCCTTCTTTGAAGAATGGCTTGACACTAAGGGCTTTGACCACTGGCTCGAGGACAAGATGGAGAGAAAATTTATTTGACTCCCTAGAAATTATCTTCTATAGACTGAATCTGAATTTTAGTTGTCCCATATTTTGCACCGTAGGCTCAGAATGCCAGTTTATCACGTTGTGAATGTAGTTCTATTTATTTTTTTTGTTTCTAATACATGTATATATGTGTATATATATATATATATATATATATATGTATATATATATATATATATATATATATATATATATATATATATGTATGTATATATATACTATTTTTGTCAGGTTCATTTCCTTGCGGGTCTTTCCTTCTATTTTTCTGAGTACACATGCCATATGTGAAAAATAAACTCACAATAAGAGTCTAACAATTGACATATTTACCGGTATTAGATCCGCAAAAGGTCTTTTGGTTATATTCCATTCAAATTTTAACTGTATACAGATTTAAATTTTTTGATTTCGAAATCATTTTACTTGTGACCTGTTGAATTTTGTTATTCTTATGATACCTCTGTTTTTATTCACAAAATTATCAAAGTCACTTGTCTGTCATTAAAATACGTCAGTCAACTTTCTTTGTTCCCTTCTGCCCAAGATACCAAATTCCTCGAAAAAAAATGTTTTTCATTCTTGTACTATACACATTAATGAATTCATTCAACACAGCGTGTGTGCATGTGCTGTTTGTCAAAACTTTCTTATTAGTGTACCATCTAGTGTCATTTTGGAGAATTACTGAAAATACTATGTGCTTCAAGCTGTGAATCTGAGGAGATGGATCCACACAGTTACAGCTTTGGGAATATACATCAGAAAGAAAGAAGTATGTTCAATGAAAATATGTTCAATGAACTCCCAAAATAGAATATTGTATCAGCAGAGCGAAAATTTGAAGCTCTACTGAAGCTTTTGAAATATAGGTATGTAAAAGCCCTATTATGACCCATGGCGATATTTTACGTGTTAAATTTTGATAAAATAATCAGTTTATTTTACGTAGTGAAATTGTCTTTGTGTTGTTTGAGGTTGCAAGGCATATTCACTCTCAGCACAGTTGTTTTCCAGATAAATGTATCACTTAAAGTCCTAGAAGTTCCAAGTAATATGGTTGTCCACTGACATAAGGCTCGCGATTTGTTCAACATATACTCGAATGTACGATAAAATAGGTCAGCATCTTTCATTACTGCCAGTTGGGTTTCTTGTACCCAGCTCGCACCTATACGAGACTGTTGACTCAGTTGCAAGCTGAGGACAGAAAAGCTGAATCATTGCAAAAAATCTTATTTAATGATAATGCTGTGGTCTCGTGAAACAATATCTGACAGCTATACAAAAGGCACTTTGATGCTAGATCATATTTCATCATGATATATATGCATAGGCGGACCACATGCGTCACTGAAGCAAAACCTTCATTCTTTAACAGATAATCGTTTGGCCCTGCCAAAAGCTATGATAAAGTATTTGATGTATCTTACCCTTAAATCCACAAACGTACAGGCGACCTACACTTATAAACACGCGTCACACTGTCATTTAAAGCCCACTTTTGGGCTACCACTAACAGAATATGGCTTGTGTCAGGAATGCTGATTTCATCAGCTATTCATAATCAGCTCATGGCTTATACAAATAACCATATGCATTTTTTTTCTATTTGGTACCCTTGTTGGCGAGGCAAGAAGAAGCAACCAAGAAAGGTCTTATGTATCCAACTATTCTTCACCGTTTACCGTATATAAAGCTATATGGGTACCATTTCCATCAACAAAAGGAGTTTTAACTTGTAAAACTTCTTAATTTTGGCAAACATAGTCAGGTTTTTCTAATACTCACGTTGTATCCTACTATCACCACTACGCATGACAATGTAAGTTAAAGATATCTGGACTAGTGAGATTTAAGGAACTGTAGGTGATCAAGTATAAACAAAAATGGGTTGTCTATCAAATAAAGCATCTACCTTAACTGTTTTATGACAAACAAATTTTAATTAATATGTGACAATGAATAAGATGGTTCCTAAAAACTATAAATAATTGCCAGCTGGCAGCAAGGAAACCCTGCATAAATTGCTGTATGGTATTTTACAAGAATGGGGCGTGGGGGCATACGTTGCCGTCATTTCACACCCAAAATGTGTGTACTACAACAATTCAAAATGCCAGTGGGCCTGTGCGCTGCTTCGCGAGCCTTGGCGCTCCGACGGCATACAGACATCATGGCAACCATTGCTTGGACTACAGCATTGCTCAGACGGTTGTAATTGCTTTCAGCTTCCTGTGTGCCCTGGGCCTGTGTACCAGCTCAACCATAATTGTTACATGAAAGCATGTAAATATGATAGATAATGTATAAAGAGTTGAGTTCATCTATCGATAATACGTAATAATTGCTTGACAATTTTTGAGACATTTTCTTTTTGTTTTACGTTTCAGAGTATACTTAAATTGTTTAGATCGTGTTGGGAAGCACACTTTCCAAACGATTGCCTCCTAAGCATACCATGCTTTGGGATGCGTTCAATCCCCAATTGTTGTGTGGAATGAGGCTACTTGCGTCGTAACGTGTTTCGCCAGTAGTTCTCTCAGTATATCCTATGAAACTATACAAATTAATGACAAATTGAGTGCTTATGACTCAGAAACAGATATGAAAGCCTTTTTTGTGGGCTTTGAGTTTCACAAGCTCCTGGTGTATTCGGCTATTAACTTGTGAAAAAGGCAATGAAAACGATGTAAATATCATAAAAGCATATTTTCAGTATAATAAAATAATTTTGTATATAAAGCAAAAGGTGGGAATAGACAAAATGTATATTTTGTATGTAGTGGGCATATACTTCAGACCTTAACTTTGTGCATGTTCACGTTACAGACCATAGATGACTGCCCTTTGTTCTTAAAAACATGAAAACATTCATACACAAGAAAGCAAACGTTTTTTTTTCGAATTTTCATACTTGTACCTTTTCCTGAGTTGTAGCTTGAGATAGTGTCTTAGTTCTAACATTAGGATTTTGGTTTTTATCCATCAAGATTACCCCCACCCACCCACCAAAAAATTGACTCACTTATTCAAACGTCTAAAGGACGGTTGCATGCCTTACAAAATTATATGTCTTTTCATGCAAATATTTAATATACTTGATGAATGGTATAAAAGCAGATAGACACCTTCGTCATTGATACATGAGCATACCGTAACTCACCTCGCTGCCGTCACCATGTAAGACTAGGGGCGGATCTAGACTTTCTAAAAGAGGTTTCGAATTGCTGGTGCCAAATGCACGAGGCTTACAGCGGCGGGTCCGGGAGCCTCCCCATGAAATCTTTTGTAAAATTGTTACTCTAAAATGCGTTTCCTGGAATTTGAGACTCTATTTTCACATGGCCAGTTTGATATCTGACACAAACACACACACACACACACACACACACACACACACACACACACACACACACACTCAATTCACTAAACTGGGCTTCCCCGTTAGCTTTCATATATACTTTCAAGGTATAGCATACAGGGTTAAATAAGTTCAAATTTTTTTCCAGGATGGCAAGGGCCAGTGTTTCAAAATTTCTACTGGGCCTAGTCTGCACCCACTCATTCCAGTAAGCACGTTTAATGTTACTGCGACAACATAATGACTGCAGTTATTTCACTCAAGTTGCTTCATCACATTTTTTGCATTCACAGAACATTTAAAGCTATACAGTATAAGTGTACATTTTGGCGAGCTCCATTTCTTAAAATGGAGAAGCTAGTGGATAAAAGTATTATCTTTAAGACAAAGATATATTAAAAAACCTGATTGCATCCGCATGATTCCTTCTGCTGCCACTAGCATCAAGTTATATATTGTAAGCCCAACAATATAGAGCCGATCGATGAAACCAAACTAGAAAGGAACCACACAGATCGAATACTTCTACTAGGCCTCTGTAATCCCAGTTAGACTGCTGAACGTCAAAATTTGAGCTCCTATGTAACTTAAGATACAAATATGTATATCTTCGTTTTAGCTCCTTTTTAAATTCTGGTGTAGCTTGATGAAAGCATACAGTGTTTAAGTTTAGAGTCTTGCTCTAACAATTGGTGCAAATACGGATCAACAAAATATTGTGCTAATTGTAAAAATATTCCAACGTTAAAAATACCTACATATAGGAGGTAATGTATTTTAAATTTACACATTTCTCAGAAATGTCCAGTCTGAAGTTCCAAAACTGGCGCTCTTTTGTTCCAAACACCTTTAACATAAAAAGTGTCCTCTAAATTGTTCCTGTTAAGCCTGTATTGGAGCACAAGTCTTCAATTTTGAGAAGTAAACTTTTGGTATGTAAATTGCCAAACTTTAATTTTGCGATGTCACAATTGTACACCCCATGCACATTAGGACAAATTCAGGGACACTGTCAGGTTTCAAAGTTTTTGGTCGACATGGACCTTGTTTTTCGTGTTTTTCTACTGGGTGCTATTCTTCAATATACAGAACAAAAAAAGTCGTTCCAAATCACCTTCCTATGTTTCATT
The DNA here is from genome assembly GCA_964020975.1 of Hermodice carunculata. NCBI lineage: Eukaryota > Metazoa > Annelida > Polychaeta > Eunicida > Amphinomidae > Hermodice > Hermodice carunculata. The sequence goes on from OZ026621.1 coordinate 74,177,136, forward strand.
ATATTCAACAATAAGCACAGTAATTCTTTGTCATGTGCCCCTATTGATCGATTTACACCACACAATTTACAAAATTATACTTTCATAAACTAAAAACATAACAGTGAAGAAAAAGACAGCTCTGAAGTTGTACCAATCCAAACTACACGGAGACGTTTCAGGACAGGTTGAGAGGCGAAATGACTGGCCTAATGTATCAAAATTATGCTTTACTGAATTAGCGATCTGACGAATCTGTCGCTGGTTTCAAAACAAAATGGACAAAAGTCATAACCATGATGGCAACATTAGTTGCGTGAGTTACAATATTGCGAAGATCAAACCTGCAATGTAGTATGTAGCATTGTAATACCAAACGCACACAGAATGTATATTGCCAAGTAATAATTATACACAGGTATATGGAGGAATGAACAGGTTAAAGATATAAGACAGTAAATGTAACCTGAAATAGCGGTAACAGGCTAAGTTGCTTGATATATTATTTCCTAATGTTTTATTTATTTTTTTTTTGGGGGGGGGGTTCTATTTGTTTTCATTATTTCTTTTTTACTTTACTTCGCCGAGGGTGGTTCAATCGAACCCAGCGACCAGTCGTTGGAAACCGCAGAAAACCATCGATCATGACTGAGAAAAAAAAAAAACATAAATACGAGTGCATGGTAGATACGGTATACATGCATGTCCCTTATGCATCTTTGCCCGAGGTGCATGGTCGCCACTTGCTGAAATCTGTGATGCTTGTTATTGTATGCAAATGCCACTGTAATTCACCACAGGTTGTCTGATCATATTCTAAATGGCAATCTGCAGTGATAAGCAGTGGCGAAAGGGCCAAGATCTAAACCATTTTGCAGACTGCAGCTAATATCACACCGTGTACATCTAAATCCTAGCTTGCCTGCGCCCTCAATATCCTTCGTAAAAGGAACACAAATACGAAATTCTCATCGAGAAGCCCATTCTCCCCTGACGTTATTATGCTTACACAAAGATGACAAGGTTGACCCAAGTGACGCTAGTCATTCAAGGTCATAATTATTCGCAACTAAGAATCGCCATGCACATTCCTATAAAGTTTAAAAGTAGCCAAGAGAGTAGAATGCCATTGTATCAGATCTGGTGAAACTGGTTCGAGAAAGTTGACTTATGTGACCATGACGAGGCGTCAGTTATCAACAACATTAACTTGTCAAGACTCGAATATTCCAAAACCCAGCCAATGCGGTCTAAGGGAAAAGAAGTGCAATTTATCTTGCCCCGAATAACATCATGTACATTTTTAAATTCAAATATCAAATCCGACCACCAAGCTACACTTACTATTGTAGCAGATTAGAAAAAAAATCATTTGATGAAAGCAAGAGCACACAAACGTTTCATCGTCATTGACGAAGTCACACCAGAAACTATTGACTCGATTCTTTTACCAGTACCCCCACCTGTAAAACAAGCAACGCCTGTCAGCCAAACACACTTTTGCAAATAATTCACCAATTGAAATAAAACAGAAGGTTTTCTCGTATATTTGAACACTTTTCCAAATGACACTCCTGTGTTATATCATCTATATGGCTCTGTCACAAGAATATTTGTACCTAATTCTACTGAAAAAGATCATTCCATGCAAATGGATTACTAAACCCAGTGTATTACAATGACATCATAGTAGGTACTTTGCTAAACAAGGTGACGTGAACAATCATGGTTTTGATGTCTCATTTACGATAGAATGGTCAATCCATCTCTAAAACAGTCTTCTTTATAGCGAACAAGGTCATTGGCATGATAAAATAGACTTCAGGCTGCAACAGTCATATTTCATTTAAGTGCACATACTTAAAAAAAAAACCTCTAATACTATCGTGGCAAAGGCCACTAAACAACTAAATATTTTGAAAACACTCCAATTTCATATCGACAGGAAAACGTTAGAAATAATTTACACCTCCTTTATTCGACCTTTAATGGAATATGGTAATGTTGTCTGGGATGGCTGCACCCCATCCGATGCATTGAAACTGGAGAGTATTCAATTGGCTGCTGCACGTGTTATTTCTGGTGCCATGCGCACCACATCTATTGCTAAACTATATGAAGAAACTGGTCTATCTACATTGGCAACACGTAGGAAAGTAAATAAACTAATTTTAATGTACAAAATTAGTAATAATCTGGTTCCCGAATATCTTAGTAGTATAATTTCCAATGAACAAAATCTTAACAGAAGGTATATAACAAGCCAGGCCCCAGACTTGCCTCAATTCAGAACCAGAACTGAATTATTTGAGAATTCTTTCTTTCCTTCTACGATAAAACTATGGAACCAATTACCTCTTGATGTGAGAAACTCTACTACTTTAAGTGAATTTAAAAACAAAATTTCTTCAAATGTGCCTCGGTCACTCAAGCAAACAGAATTGTATTATGTCGGCAACAGAATTGCCGCAGTTTTGCATACAAGACTGCGTTTGGGCCGCAGCCAATTGAATGCCCATCTATTTGATATTGGTGTCACTCAATCGCCAAACTGTCGTTGCGATCAAGGGATTGAAGACGTTTGGTATTTCTTCTTTGTTTGTCCTTATTATGCTGTTCCTCGTGATCGCCTTCATACAATAGTAACAAACTTTCCCCCTTTCGGCCTTGAAACCGTTTTATATGGCGTTTCCGATGACCCTCTCGAAATTAATAAGAAAATATTCCTGGCAGTCCAAGATTATAATCTAAAAAACCAAACGTTTTCAAACCGGTGTTGTTACATGATGAATTGATTTACAATTAATCCTGCATTTGTATGATATAACTGCACAACATAATTATGAATCTTCAATGAGATGGTCGTTAATTAGCAATTTCATTGCTTCTTTATAATGAATCGCCCCACTGTCTGTCTTGTGACTTGTGGTGTCCTTCTTTACTTTGTTGATCCAGGGCGGACCTCTTCCTCCTGTCTTTTAACTGCCAGCAGTTTAGAGCTTCGCTCTGGACCCTTGATGTCTCGTTTGTCCTGTGATATTGTCCTCTTCCGACAAGAGGGGTTAATATAGGGCCTTGCCCTTCTCCCCAATTGTTTTCTTTGGAATAAAATATGTTTAAACCAAAAAAACCTTCTACTTACAAAAATAAAACATGGCTATCTCTAATTCCATATCACAGTTAGGAAGGAAAATGTTGTATCTTTTCAAATGCAATTCCTATTCAAAACAATGTTAAAAGGCGTGTAATAAGACTTATTATCCTTTCTGCATCGTCACGCATTAGAACAGTTTACCAACCCTTCAATATAAATATAATTTGAAATATATTTTTAAAGGTTTATTGTTACCATTTATATAGAGACTTCCCAGAATTTTCAGACCTGCATCCAATATCGGGGTAACCTTCTCCATTGAGCTTTGTCTTTGACGCAGTGGTACTCAGCCTATTGCGGACCCTTATTTTGTTACCTCTTGGCGACTTCTAGGTCTGATACACAATACTATTTCTGGGGCCTACAACTGGTCAATGTTTGTCGTATTTACATTTTCAGGGAATGCTCACCTGGAAAAGTCCCACTACATATTGTACATTACATTCATTTGCCAAATTAAACTTCCCTTAGCACTAATAACACACATATTTTGGATGCTACCTTCACAAAATATCCAATCAGCTTTGCTGCCATTGTGAAAATAGTGAGTTCCCCACCAAATGCCAATGGTTTGTAAATGAGTATCAGGACGATCTTGCCGAGTGGGGGTGAAAAGAGGGTTATAATATATGGAAACAAAAGTATATATTTTGCACTTATTTCAGTGCATCAATAATGATATATATGCCATGGCCGCGATTCACTTTGATATCCAAATCAAGTGTACTTTTGTGAAACTGTCCCACAATCAATGTATTAATTGTGCAATGATCAAAATGGTGCTCGAGCATGTCGTGTCACATTAAGATTTGTAACTAACATTGATAATTGCTTCAGACACAACCGAGTGGGCAGATTAAAGTTAAGCCGGTAAGTCACATTTCAAAAGTATTTTGACGACCGTTTGCCCTGGCATCCCGGAGAATGGGCAACTGGAACTGCCATGAAAACACATGGCCACGATTAACTGTGATTTTCTTTTCCAACATTGCATTGCGCCATGTTTAAATGGGCATTCAAGGTGTGTGTGTGTGTGTGTGTGTGTGTGTGTGTGTGTGTGTGTGTGTGTGCGTTCCTTTGTGTTGCATTTGGATGTATAACTAAAGATGATAACTGCTTCAGGCGCAACCAAGCAGGCAGATTAAAGTTAAGATTGTAAGTCATCTTTAAAAAATACATTGACGGCTCTTTGCTGTGGTAACTCAGAGAACAGACACCCAAAATCTAGCGATACTAGATAACGATACCGCACCAATCGTGGCTGTGCATGCGGCAGCTATGCTTTTTCCCCGGCCCAAGTTGACCATCCAGACATGTATAAATAAAAAGCTGTGTTTGAGTTGACTTTAATGCAAAATTACGGCACATATGACCAGCGTTTCTGTTAACTTTGTCTTACAACTTGCATGGTTACAGTTGATTTGAACAACCGGGGTTTTTTTGGGGGGAAGGAGTGTTTGTTTTTTTTTTTTTTTTTTTTTTTTTTTTTTTTTTTTTTTTGTTTTTTTTTGTTCTTTTTAAACGAGTGGTTGCTTGTGGCGGTGATTTTGCTGGTCGGTCACGTGTTGCAGCTGGTTCTAAGGTTGTCCAACTGGAGCACTGAAGCAAAATTTTGCATCAAAGCTCTTGAAACACGCTAAAAAAATTAGCCAAAGTAAGTGTTTCTCATGTGAAAAAGTTTTGAAATGAACCAGGGAATGAAAATGCTGCTGCAATTAAATAGCACCATGGTCTTGTGCGTCATGTTATTTAACATTGCAAAAGTGCAAGTGCCAAGGAAATCTGGTCGTTTTGATCAGGTCGGGGCTGGGGTCGGTAATTGCAGGTACTTCTGTACATGATTATACCTATTCCCATGCAGAACCTGCCAGTGTATATCAAGGAGAGTGAATGTAAGAACACTTTCAAAAATAAGGTGAAATCATTCTTGATGCATGAGATGGGAGTACTGGTACTGGAGAGGGACCGCTTTATATATCTATAGTTTCAGTACATTAGGGTTTTCAGGGACCTGTAATTTATATTTATGGCAGGTCCCTGCAGTTATAAAAATTACGCCTTTGGTGCTTATATTTCCATTTATATAAAAATTGTTAAAAATTTCGATCAATCTTTTGATTCATGAAATGTTAAAGCATTTTAGTTGCAAACCTGTGCAAAGCAACTTAATATTTTTCCGATGTCATTATGGCATTTCTGCTATTTTCTTATGTTGTGGTCCACCATGGAATAAACCAAGGCAAGATTCCCTTTGCAGTTGGTTCTCCCATTTCACCCATCATAATTTCGTGTGCATTCAGCAATTATATTGCACCATCCTCGCATATGCGTGCAAAATATATTATCAATTTACATTCAGTGATAAAAGTTAAGTACTTTCAGGCCTAGTGATTATCTTAGTGTATTTTTTCTTCTTGCTTTTGTAGAGAAAACACACAACTTACCGATTGCAAGATAATTTATCTGTTAATTTTCCCTGAATTAATAACCATAATATGTATGCAAAAATTCTCTAAAGCCTTACATGTATGGATGCAAAATTTGTCTTATCGTAATTGATAACATGGCAATATTTTTTATTATTATTATTATTATTATTATTATTATTATTATTATTATTATTATTATTATTATTATTATTATTATTATTATTCACTAATTGTTGCTAATTTCCGTCAGATCTTTGTACAATCTGAGGGAAAATAGCCAAATCCGCACAATAATGACTAAAATGTTGTGCTTTCTTCAACCATGTGAAGGCAAATTACTCGACACTCCCCAGATAAACCATTTTGCATCCTCAAATTAATTTGGGGGGGGGGCGAAGAATGCCCCCAGACCCCCTAGCATGCCTTTGGGTCTTTGGGCCGTGTAGGTTACATTTGGGCCCTTGAAAAAAAATCGGACCTTTGGGGGCCACTTGGGTCGCTGACTGAGTTTGTAGCACTCGACCAGTATTTATTGGGGAAGGTCGGCTTAAAAGTACTTTTTTTTGGTTCAATTAATTTTAGGGTTGGGCCTTTTTAGTAGGATCTGTCAGGTTACAGAAACCATACATTTAGTTTTGTTAGGCCTTGGGAACTTCGATATTGGTTGAAACATGTTGCAAAAATGAATGTTTCTTCCCCTTTCACACACAACCTCTTTTGACGTCAGTTTGGTTCATTACCTGGGCACAGCTTTGGGCACTTGTGTAATTAAAACAAAACGAGGAATGGGGAAGCATCTATTAATACATGGGGAAGGAATGGAGACAAATATTGTTGCATTGTTACATTCAGCCGCCACAGAGGATGCATGTTTTACGGTGTGGCATTATATATATATATGCCTCAACGGTAATTTAAAAAGAAAAAAAATCAAAGGACGGACACAAATATTAGAGCGAATAGGTACCAAGCATATAAGGACCACTCATAGATGAAAACGCTTAAGATTGGAACGAGTTCCAGAGTCACTCTGTTTGTAAAAGCATTCAAACCTGTGCAAAAGGAAAGTGGCATTCTGCTGAACCACCTCCATCAGTCACATGGTACCCCTGCTAGCTGGCAGCGTTGAATCTTGGTTGAGGTGCTTCTGGGTCATGACGTCAGCCAACATCCAATGTCAAGCCATTTTGTCAGGATAATCATTATGCTTACAACGTTCAAGTCACTCTGGAATCAAGTCATTGTAATTTGGCCAGGCACATACTTAGACTCTGTTACATCAAATGGGCATTTAGTCATACATAAAAAATTCCTAAATATGTTCTATACTGATGTTATTTCAAGCACGGTTTTTGTATTATTCTGCACTCCAGATTATCATCAACAAATGTCAGCCGATCAACCATCAGTCAGCATTCTTTGGCTGAAATGTGTGTTCAGTATGGCAAAGAGCTTGCGACTGCTCGGACTGAAACATAAGAAAGCTGGAGAACACTCACAAACGATTTGACAACTGGTAACGTAGCTTATGTCCTTAAAAACCGAAATGGAGTTATTAACATCTTGCCAACACTATCACTATATTTCTTTGTTGTGTCCCTGCAGTAATAAAACACTCATTGGAATGCATGTAATATTGTTCCAAAATGCCCAAGCTGGCCATGATAGTTAAAAAAACATTTCTACAGAACAATTCATGAAAAACCAGCACTTATGCAAGAAACATTAAAGTCGTCAAACACAGAACAAACAGACTGAATTTAATGAAATGTTGCTGTGCATGTAAGTAAAGTTGTATTGAATCATTGCTTGCAATTTGCTTTACCGTTCATGCAAAATAATATTTTTTTCATAATGTCTGACTTACAGTTGAATTGTTTGTGTACTTCATACAAGCACATATAATGCAGCAACATTATAAATAAAAAGTGCACGGAAAACGCTTGTAACCATCATTTTGATAACTATTTTAACATGATTGGCTGAAACACAAAATACCGTTTATATAATTATTGGTATATTCTACACCAATGATCATCAAATAACAGGATACACACAAAAACTCAAATTAGGTACATTTATATTATAAATAAAAATATAAGGTCCCTGGGAGATCTGATGTTTTATACCCTGCTGTCAACCCTGAATGTAGTCATGTGATATCACATGATCCTGGTGGAGAGAAATGATAACATGAGCAGCGTCCTGCCTTTCTTTCAAATATTATATATGTGAGCACTAAACAGGGCCCCCTTATCTCACCCAAATTCGTTTGTTTCTCCGTCTCTTCCATTTTTACAGTCAATTTTACTTGCATGGATAAAATTCCCTATGATATGGAGCAATCTAGGTATTCAGTACTGCACAAATTAGGGGTGATCAAAGAGATTCGGCATTTCAAAGCTATTTTAGACAGAACCTTAAAATGAGTTTCACATCATTAAGTCTTTTTTACTTTTTACAAAATGGTACTTTCCATCTAATATGCCGGGTTTTTAATTATCGAATGTGCTCAAAGGCATTGTAGACAGACTGACAGTGAGATAGATAGATGGATAGATAGATAGATAGAGAGAGAGAGATAGATAGAGAGATAGATAGATAGATACAAAAGTACAAATATACATACATGCATACATACATACATGCATACATACATACATACATACATACATACATACATACATACATACATACACTCATACATAGGACATTATTCCAAATTCAGTTCTTATGTTTGTCAGGAAGGCTCAGCCAATGAACATGGAAAGAACCGTACACCATTCTAGATATACGCTAATGTGGACACTGGAACATCTTTACATTGTATATCTTCAAACCTGTCTAAGAAGGAGACTTAATTCCACCTTTAATCTCCATGTATGTGACAAATATCTGGCCATTAAGTGGTAAACTAAATTTAAGTGCTTGGAATAATGTTCACTGATACGTTATAACTGTAAAAATGTTTACATCTTCAAATGTATCATTTGAGGATGTGTTACACTTTTACAGCACTGAATGTAACAGAAAAATACGACCTCCCCCGAAATATGTCCTTATGTATACAACACTTCTCATCTGAGATCACATAAACTATATACCTTCTAAAAGTAAACATTTTTAATAGACTACTAAAAAATTACGAAATCTGCGTAAGTGGTAAGAAATTGGATTTTAATAGCTTAATAAAACAAAACTGATTTTACCTTTTGTTGAGGAAAAACACAAAGCAGCACAACCACCAACACTGGCACAAATCATTTTCTTATGGAAAATAAAAGACTACACTTCTTGCAGCAAAACAGTATTTTACATTGCTATAAAACGTATTTTGTTTTTTAAAAAATTACAGGTTTGGAGAGCTTCACATTCTGTCATTAGATACCATGATGAAAATTGGATATTTTTCATAGTATGTCAAATTTATGCAAAATTTAAGAGTTTGAATTTTAATTTATTTATATTAATGCTGATATTAGAATGTTATATTCTCTGCTGGAACCAAACTTAATGTTGTTTTCCTTCAGAAAATATGTACTTTTTAGGTTATTAGATGATAATCATGGACAAAATTTACACATTTATACACCAGAGTCATAAAGTATACCATGCCTTTAAATCAATTATTATTGCCGTAGATATTACAGTTTGACCGTGGTGTCAAATACCATGTGCCAGAACAACATATGCGTACGTTACCAATATCACAGCTATCACTTTAAATGTCTGTGATTCACAAGGGAAATAAAAACTGACGTCAGTCTAGACTACAACAAAGTCTTAAAAAGGATACAAGTATGGATGGAAAAGGTTGATAACTGCAGCACCAAAGGTCTATCTGAGAAGTTTTGCGCTCATTAAGTAAACACACATTGAAGGCAAAAGTATGTATAGCCCTTCTTTTCTCACCTTTAGCGTGACTGCACAACATATAAATGATAACCTATGACAGTGTTCGTGATGTATATGCAACACCTTTTCAACTATTTTCAACAATGCATATAGGCCATGTAAAGTGAATTAAGGAATAGTGTAAAAATGGGCAATGACCAAGGAGTTTCATTTGAACAGCCACCACACAAAACAAGTGGAAATGTCAATTGTACTTGTAGTTCCGATTGGGAGCCATACATGCACATAATGCTTCAATTGTGTATCATGATCACTGTGAATCAAATTTGGTTAAGGTTCGTGACACCACATGACATTGCACTATGCATATCAAACAATAATCCCAGAAAGCATACATTTTATCCATCCTTTCAAGGAGTAGACAAACATGTTTCCGCTCAGTATGGGAGTATAAAGATCCACTCGCACTCATATTTTCAGTCTTCCATAAACCAGATAAGGAGTTGTAAAATATACTTGCAGGCCAAGTTTGACCTACAGATTAATATCACCATTAAACATATGTCCACAGCCTTAAATCATTTTATTTCCTTGACTTTGCTGAATGGCTTTTCAATGGGCAGCTCAATTATTTTCCGATACCATGGGGAGGATGATTCCATTCTGCTACACGAAAATGCTATATTCCTTTCCATGCAGAACCACATGAGCATTTGGGCAGAGGGATCTGCGAAAGTTACGTGGTGTGTCTTTCTTTATTATCAGGCAGTGTGTCTGAGGAAATACTCAATGAGCCAGGGTCAATTGATACACATAATATATACACATCTGACACTTTGGTTCTGTGCCAGAATAAGTCCAGAATTTAAAAACTTGCAAACAGCAAAGCACCATTTTCACAGGTGCAGTGCTGGCTGCTGGAAGAATTACATTTACTTCCAATTTGAGAACCAGCAATTTAGCTGCCATGCATTTCGCAAATCAAACAAAGTTCTCACATTGCCATTTTCAAGAATGATATACAGACGATGGAGAACAGAGATGGATATTAAAACAATTATGCCAAGACTGATTATTTGGTTTATTGTTGCACCTAGGTTGCTGAATGTACAATTGAATTTGTTGTCACTTAACATCCTGTATAGTGGCATCAAGTGTAGTATGCCCCGATTAGAAATTCGTGATATTATGAGTGGAAAGCAACTGGCATGTCTTTGTGGCACAATTAACGATTACAGTTTGGTTTCCCTTTCCCACATTGTGTCTGTGCAGCTGATATTTAAACAAATGAAAAGGTCACAAGACTCAAATATAGATATGATTTATCAGTTATTTAACTCTTTTTTCGTAGCTTCAAAGAAAGAGAAACTTGGCGACATTGCTCATATATCTATAATTTCCATGTTTGTATCCTATGAGGGCCTTAAATATACTAAAAACGTGCTGTTGATTATGACAAGAGAAGGAAGACATTACTTGGTGCGACTGCTTGCAATAATGCAAGCCTTTATTGATGCCAAAGGAATTAACATTCAATTTTATGATGGCCCATATACTAGCAATAATAATATGTTACTGTACAAGAGGTTCTTGGTGGCAAAAGTGTATCAAAACAACTGCCTTTTTATGTCTACCGGCCACGTTTTGATGGTCAAATTTTCTACTTTTATTACAAACAAGGGATCTATAACATTATGGCTTACAGGAGAGCAAAGAATGTCAATATTAATTTCACAGAAAATATCAAAAAAGGCAAAATGTAGCAGTTATAGAATTGGCCTCTTCGCAACTTTTTCACAAATTCTAAATGTGCACAGTTTACTATTGACAGGACCAAGGAACATTACCATGAATGTTTCTTTCTTCGACTTTACATGGCTGGGACCAAATGTAGGATACTGTAGATTTGGTGGGCTTGTACTATTTGATGGTGATATGAGTGTATTGTACCAGGGAAATGTGTCAAGAATAGGGCCATTTTGTAATGCTTCTAGGGGGGTGGAATCTGACTACATGGACTATAACTTTATAATTACGTCTACCCACCAAACTGTAATTATTTTGTTTTCATATGTGCCAATGTTGGATATTTCATGCAGCATTTCATGCAGTATCACACAATGCAGAGGAGTTAATCAGGTATGCAAACATCATGGAATATTCCTTGAAGAAACATATCTAGATTTTTACCATCACGCATTTTTCACGCATATTACTAAAGATGATAAATGCGTTATTTTGGCACAGTACGCAGAAGAGGTACCCAAGGTAAAGCAGATTAACCAGTGTAGTATGACAATTTCAACTGTTGGCAAAAACAACAAAATAATTGTACATGTCTGGCCCAATTTCTATAGCAAACATTATTTTGCTTACGATCATGATGGACAGTGGGATAATATTTTAATCGTCCACAAAGCTGCCATTCTATATCCATCAATGACTATCATGTCAAGCAAATTGGATGTTACTATGCTAGTATCAAAAAATACGGCGGTATTTTCTATGTTTATGATGGTATTATTTATGCTACCAGAGTGTTACAAGTATGTTGTTGATGAGGATTTTTATAACATTATTGTACCTGATCATAACCTTTTTTGTATCACATTTTATCAACAATCCAATGCGCGTATGTTACATTTATACATAACCCAAAATAGCCGTGTGATACAAATGAATAAAATGATGCGTCATTATATACCTTTAGTGATGTATGTTTCAACAGATGGTGGTAATAATACCGTCAAATTACTTAGAAATGTCCACTTCAAAGGCACCTGCAAACTGATTCGGCAAATGATGATTGTGTGGTGCAATTTACATATTTCACAGATAAGGTGGAAGTTTACATTACTTAATCCAGAATATATGCACAGACGAAGAAGTATGTGTCATGAATACATATTACAGATAATACGGAGGGTTGCAAATCTTAAAAGAACTGTGAACGTTAGCCTGAAGTACAACCTTGCCAAAATACCTCTGAAGCCACAACAAAGGCTACATTTATTTGATTCTTTTATATTTGCTACAATATATGGCAAGACCCCTGCCTTTTTGAAATATCGAAAGCATCATTTTGGTGCACTGTCCTGGTTTGACGCACATAATAAATGTTTAGCGCAGAGTATGCGATTAATTACGTTACAAAATATATTAATACATAAAGAGTTTGTTAGGTTACTCTATGGATACAGAACGCTCTTTTCAGGATTGTTAGATCCAATGAAATTTCTCTTTTCCCAGTATATAAATAGTGTTGGTTTCATAGGACTAAAAAAAGCTTCTGTAAGAAACTGTCTTACGTGATATTTTAAACTGAGCCGGTATGATTAGATTTTGATAGAAACACAATTTTGCCCTCACATACGACAAATTTCCATTTGGTTTAGGGTAACAAAGCAAATACAAAAATTATTCGCATTTTCCTGCAAACTGCTTACATTTAAGAGTGAATGATCCCTGGAGGATGATAATGTTAAAGATAAAACTTATTGAGTGCACTATACTAGAAGGTAAAACTAAGAGAATAATTATATAAATCTGTTGCATAATCAGTTAAGGTTCACAGGAGTCATGTGACGCGTTCACCTACTTGACTACTTTGTTGTACTTTGCACTAAGTAAAAAGGTAAGACTGTATGTGACTACCTCAAGAACTGAAAACTAAAACAAAGGGCCAACTTTCAGGATTGCGACCTATTGCTCCATTATTTTGTGGTGTCTCTAGCTAGAGGTCCTAATGAATTCATCATCCATCCAAGCTGGGACTCTATCACTTGACTGAATTTTCGGTTCCGAAGTCATGACACAAACAAAGTCCGCTAACAAAATTTGCATTTGCTGAAGGACATCATACTTTTTTAAACATGAAACACACCAAAAATTTTTTTATCTAATGGTCGTGGAAATTGTTACGATGCCCACCTTTAAAATATTAGCACAACTCAACAAAGAATGCCAACAATGATACAACTTTAACAATAACAATATATTCACAATCAAAATCAGTACAGAGTAGGTAAACTTATCTCCACTGGTATTTCCACAGACAAACAGTCGTAGGTAAATCCTAATCCCAAGTGAGGTTATCCACAGGTACTGCCTACAGTTCCAAGTCCTATGACAGGTGCCATATGATCTGGTACAAATCAAACAGAGGTGCAGTTTGGGTCTGTTTGTGGTACTGCATGGTGTGGTGCTAGTCCAATCACACAGAAGTACGGTTTGGTTCCAATGTGGTAGAATATGCCAGTCCACTCCAAGACAATGTCCACACTCCACAGGTAAGAAATGTTAATGGGTAATACCAAATATAGAAGTCCACTCAAGACACTGTCAACACTCCACAGGTACAATAAAAACAATGGCTCACAGTCCCAATGGCTCAATGACAGCACACTACTTCTGTCAGATCCTTCAGAATTATCTCTCTTCCTGGAAGGAAAATATCTGCTTTATATTTATGCACAGAAATTTCTAGTTTGTTCCAGCGTTTTCTAGTTGGTCACACATCCCAGTGCATTAAGACCTGTCTGGGTCGCCTCATATGAATTCAGATTACCATTCTAGCTTTTTTGACATGTTTACCCGTCACATGTGAGTCACCCACAAAACAGGCCAACTTAGTGACTCTGAAGAGACCCTGAAAAGTATTAATTGAACTCAATGACCCGGTACGCCCTCAATGAATACTGTGACCTCTCCAAATGAAAACAAACAGCCATACATATTTTCATAACAGAGGTATGATCATTATAAGCTCATCACCCTGCTAAAATGTGCAGTAAAAGTATGGAAACAGTTTCTTGCCTACTTTTTGGCCTGTTTTTTCCCTCTATAAGTAGTGACTCATTTGCACTTTAATCATTGAGCTTTTTTTGAAGCCCTGTTGGCCAGATATCTGTTTTATCTGTCTACAAGGCATATATAAAAATTTACAGAGCTGGTAATAAAGTTAAAGCCAGATTACATACTGCATCTACTTCAAAACCATATATATATATATATATATATATATATATATATATATATATATATATATATATATATATATATATATATATATATATATATATATATATATATATATATATATATGTATATGTGTGTGTGTGTATGTGTGTGTGTGTGTGTGTGTATGTGTGTGTGTGTATTACAAAAATGACAGTTGGTGTAAAATAACAAAACTGAACATATCTCGACTTATTAAAAGTGGATTTCTTTCATATGTAATTTTTGTATTTGATGGTTACTGACAGTCCTTCCTATAACCTTATAACATTTCAAGAAAGCAAAGCAAACACTTTAGTTTCAGTTATTGGAAGCAGCGCTACAAACTGCAAAATTGTGCATACATTTTGTCAAGGTACATGTACATTAAGTCAACACAAAATCATGAAAAATTTGGAAATTGTCAATTAATACATTTATTTGAAAAAAATGTTTTTTTAATCAGACGACTCTTTGTTGTTATAAATGTCTAAATCACATTTCTGCACTGACAGACCTTTTTGTGAAAAAGTCACGCTCTTCAAGCAACCACTTACTCGAATATTGCAATCATCACATTGATTAGCATTTGTTGGTTTTAGAGTTCTTCCTTTAGGTTGTTTTCGCAGAAAACGCGGTAAAATTGGAACAAAACCACGTTATTTGTATAACATTAATGTGCCGCAGGAGCAGTGTTCGTCCCGCAAACAATGGTTGCAAAGCTTTGTTTGTGATTGTAAAGTACATTCTTATGTATTTGTGTATATTTTTCCAAAACTACTTTTTATTAGTAGTCTGGCAGATAAATTGAAGTTTTGGGCTGAACCTGCATTTGTTGTCCATAGTTTTTAATTTTTAACTGATTTTGAGAGACCTAGGTATATACTTCTGAAAAGTGCAGGGAGACCTCTTGTCACCCTGGGGCATTTTGATATTTTGTCTTTTTTACCCCCCCCCCCCCCCCCCAATTAAAACAAAAACAAAACAAAAACAAAAGCACAAAAAACCCGAAAATATGTAAGCTTGCGACAGACAACAATGTACCACAAACCACAAAACTACAGTATTTGGTGTGTGGGATCTAATTGACCATTTGTACCTGAAGTGACCTTGACCATCACATGACCCCAAGGTCAAGGAATACATGTTCCAGCACTTGGCAAGCTGATTGTCAACCCAAGTTAACGATACATGTGCCGACACTACACAAGCTGATTGCTCTCAAATTGTCAAAAAATATTTAAACCTGTTGCAAAATTAAAATCTAGATGGTCATTTACAACTTCAAAAATGCATATTGGAGTTAAAACATAAAACAGAAAGATCGTGATGACTCTATGCTCCACTGACTGGAATCTGCTTCTGCACGTGCAGACGTAACTTATATATACATAAACTGTATTGGTACTTATCAATAGTTGACTGAAGGTTTAATCAGTACCAAAATATAGGCCAATATGTCAGTGTGAGCTCTCAAGGTCATTCAAAATCAAAATTAAGAACACCAAAACACACAAAAGCAAGACAAAAAACATAGGAACGTTCCCAGTAATGTTCAAGAATAACCAAGGGCCGTGGATCTACCATTACGAAGATTAAGCCACTCAGTCTGTTTGGCCTTCCGAGGTCACAAAAGATCAAAATCAATATCATATTTACATTTCTAGTAGTGTGAAGAAGTAGTCATGGGCCTAGGGTCGACACTAACCAAGATATAAGCCAATATATAAGACTCGTGGAGTCAGGAAGAAAAAAGGCTTGAGCTCTTCTATTCATTCACTGTCAAAAGCTACACAGTTTGGCTTGGCCCGTTCTTCAAATATCTGATAAATGCTAGCCCGAGCAACATCCATGTGCATTACAACAAACTGTTCCATACACCAGTTTTCACAATATCGGGACTGCTGATGACCCCTGGTGACCTTAATAATAAGTCAATATCACTGAATGTCGAACCCTATCAAGATTCTAATGAGATGCTCCAACAGTATAAGTTTCCAGTTGGTTGCTCCATTTCTTACCAGTTATTCTGTCGACAAAGTTACTAATCTTATGACCCCTAGTGACCTTGGTCAAGGTCGCTGAATTTCAAACTCACCCAATTTTGCAAAAATATGCTTCAGTACAGGCTTCATGAACGCAGCTCAATTTCTACTGTAAGCGTTGTTGGGTCCGCAAAAGTAACGTGGGGGGAGGGGAGGAGTTCCCGCATGCACAGACCTGACAACAATAAAAATTCCTTTGGCCGATAAAGCCAATGGAGAAAAAATCTCAGGGCCTTGGGGTTTTTTCGCAAAAAACGTTTAAAAATCATGAAAAATAAAAAGATTGCATCATTATCTTTTTTACAATCTTTGTACAGAGCTGACTCGGGAACATCCATGTGCAAAAACAAATAGAAAGAAAATTGCATCATCATCATCATCATCATCATCATCATCATCATCATCATCATCATCATCATCATCATCATCATCATCTTCACATACATGGTACATGCCCACCTAGGAAACAACTGTCTTAAAATCCAAGCATTCCACAAAACCAATCTGACAGTATTACAACACATGCACTGTATTGCTACATGCCTGCACAATTGAAGTACTACCGACACATTGTCTCAAAGTATGATGTTCCACGGCTTCATAAAAAATAACATATTATTATCGCCAACCTGAGCCATTTTTAGTCAGATTATATCATGATAACAGTTCAAACGATTCGATGTAGCCTTTGTGGATACAAAGACATAAATAGCCTAGGTGCACAAAATTCATACACAAAAGGAAAACATGCAGTGCGACATAATGTTCGAACTGTGAACTACAAAACCTCAGGTGATTTTGTATGCAATATCAAAGCAATTGGCTTAGCAGTTTTTGAGAGGAAATTTCATTTTTTTAATTAACATAAAGTAAAAATATACATCAAAAATACGAACATGTTGCATCCCCTTCTCTTTCTCAAACTTGGTAGAGAACCACTTAGGGGACATCCGTTTTCGAAATCAAAACATTCCCTGCAATGACTTTTTAGAAATGGAAACTGTAAAAAGTCTAACAGACGGACGCAAACGACTTTCATCAAAACTTGAAACGAAAAAAGCTATCTGTTCTACCTTTAAGTAAAATGGGTGTTCACAATATAGACTGCAAAACCAAGGGTGTTATTTGGGATCTACTCTAAATATTTAACAAAGCGCTTTTAGAATTGTGACAGAATATATTCGTAGAGGCTAAGACGTGCTCACAATAAATTCTAAGATCAGAAATACATGTCTGTAGTTAAAAATTTTATTTTTCTTTTGTTTAAAGTTAAAAAAAAAATATGAAAAGTTAAATTGCAGAAAAAATTAAGATTTAGCATCAGTCGTTTACATTTCTGCAGGTACTATTCGACATGCCTAACTGAAAGCAAAAATTCAAGCCATAATTAGCTCATTAAAATAGCGTTGAGAGAACAGATTACCCTCCGTGCCCACTTTTGTTCCTCAAATCTGCAATTTCCACTGTAGAAAACTTTACATACAATTTCCATATTATTGTCTACGGAATGAAAGAGCAAATTTGGATGTGTCCTTGGGGAAAGTTCTGGTGACAGAGACCACTGTACTATGTGCCACTCAGACGGCCATCAAGTAAATACTTCAAAAGTTTCATAAATAGTTTAAAAACAATAAGAGGAAGCTGGTTTTCAATAGGAATGTGGTCCCCTATAATATGCATCACTGAAAAAAATTGGTGAAGCTGCATTGGATGGTTGTTGAGATATTATGGTATCGTCCTCCCCCTGTGCACCAATCAGATGGCTTGAGGATAAATACTTTAATGTTTGATGAAAAGGTTTGTAAATATACAAAAAGGAAGGTGGGATTTAAATAGGAGCCTGTTCTATCATAAGACACATCTCTGACAAAAATGTAGTACAGCTGTAGTGAATATTGTTTGAGCTATCGCGTCAACGGTGTCAGGGTTGACGCCACTCAGACGGCATTGAAATAAGTACATCAAAAGTTTCATAAAAGGCTTAAAAATCATCACAAGAAGCTGGTTTTAAATGAGAACCTGGTCCATCGTAAGCATCGCTGACAAAAATTTGGTGAAGCTCCAGTCAATATTTCTTTAGATATCGCGGTAAGGTTGTCACGCTTGACTCCACTCAGACGGCCTTCAAATATATACTTCAAAAGTTTCATGAAAAATTTGAAATCAAAAAAAACACGCTGGTTTTCAATAGGAACTTGGTCCATTCAATGGAGCTTCTGTGACACAAATTGGGTACAACTACAGTGAATCCTTTTTGAGGTATTGTGGTAACGTTGACAACACGGACGGACTGATGGATGGACGGATGACCCATGGGACGACATTACCCTTCGGCACTTTATGTGCGGAGGGTGAAAGTAGTTTGACAGTACTGGAAACCTATACGCTGCATTTTAACATAACTGAAGAAAAAAAAAATGTATTCGTCAGCCACTACCTTTTCGCCTGCAAACAAATCGAACATGATTTTCCATATTACAAAAATTCATAAGTGCCTGGATACCAACTTTTTCAAGCCTGAACGCCTATCAAGTTCATGACCAAGGTCAAGGTCAAAGAGAATATCGATTATAATACTACATGTATCAATTATTTTACATATATACCACATACAGGTACAAAAACCAAAAATTAGACAAATAGCGTCAAACTAATAGAACAATTAACAGGTGGAGGTCATGTGAAGGTCAAGGTCGCAATAAGGTCACAGTATGGAAAGCACTTTCTTTTTTTTTTTTTTTTTTGCTTTATGATATTATTTGGAGGTTAGAGGTCATCTAATTGTTAATCTTAATGATAAATTTTCAAAGGTTACAAGATGTCACCCGGCATTTTCTGACTTCGTGTGACCCAGAAATCATAAATGAAGCATAAAGAACTATAGAAAATAATGTCAGGTGAACTCCAACTTCTGCTGGAGTATAGTCATTACCCTATTCCACAGTCCAAACTCTTTACTCTCCATAAACTAACCTGTCCCTGTCTAACCTATATACGTATGGAAGTACTATTGTCCATATTGCACACGTTCTCTGTAAAATTTTGACATAGGCTGTATTAGCACAAATAAATTAATGGGTCTTGAGCGGTTAGCTACTCTATACCCGTCATCTGATAATATAACCATTATCGCCTTGCAAAAAATGACACTAACGTTGCACTGACCGCGGCAGTGCTCACGGCTGTTTTCCTGTATTCACAGGATCTGATTTGCAGCATACCATAGGATTCCTCTCTCATACAGGTTAATTATTTTTTTTCAATAAATGCAACTGCAGTAGGCATCAACTGTTAATACGTAACACCAAAGTATTCTATCCTGACCATGCATCTGTTATAACCAACAAACTCACCCCATGTGATGTGACCATATTGAATGACCACATTCAATTCTTACCTTGCTTTGGGAGAGGGACTACGGAAAGGACTTATGTGAGGGCTAAAAAGCACAGGGAAATATATGTAAGTATTGCCTAGATGTAGTTCCTCAGTTAATGTGAAGCATATCATGGTCGCTTTAATATTGAATGGGTTGTTTGAGTACACCTTGGAATGTCATTTCCTGCACTTTTGACTTCAACACCATAGGAACGATTTGTAAGTTAAAGTAATCAAGATCTTATTGCAGTGTCTCTGCAATTTGATATGATGACTCTTACTGTTACATTGCAAATGATATAAAATTGAAAGGACTAGATAATTGTCCATGTTGTCAGTATAGTATACTGCAAGTTGTCACAGGGATTCTTGGGGAATACAACCTGAAGAGTAATGCCACCTCTTTTGTGAAATAACTTTTGAGTGCCTTTGGTTGTTACAGAAGGATAGCTTTTAGGCACTTATACCTCGAAGTAGAGTAAAAATTCCAATTTACACGCATTGACTATGACCATATTTATTAACCAAAGTTGTATCAACTTGGTAAGCTGTATGAGTATGACTAGTATGTCAAAGAAACATGTATATACCAAGCGTAATTTCTCTCTGGCTTTGATTAATCATGTTTGCACCATTTTCGCATAGACGCTTACACAAAATCGAATGGGTTACTCATATGAATACTTGAATATTCTTTAAATAGCTAACCATTCATCTGTTGCAGGATTCCTTGAAAATGGCATTCCTAACTGAAGATTTGATTTTTTAATGTACTGGTGCTTTTGTTGATATACATGGCTGATTGCTTTGTCTGAGTTTGCTTGACAAGACAAAACCAACTTAGTGTTCAAACGACATGAGTTTTCTTTTCATAATTGGTAGTTTGAAGTCACTGCGCCCTGAATGTTCTGTAAATGTGGTAATAAGATGAAGCTTCACACCTAATCTGTATTCCTGTTGTAAAATGCAGAGTGAGGTGATATTCAGATTCTTACACCCGTGGGGTTTATTATCTGTCAGGTTGATTGTGACACACATATGATGAGTACAATTCGGTGACAAGACAATTATGCACATAGTAAAATATCATTACAAAATGTACAATTATTATTGCATTTCTACAGTTGCACAGTCTGGCTGAAAAGGCTAAGGTAGAGTTCCGGCAGAAACTTTGGTTATTTGATGCAAACAGTTTGTATGTTCTACAGTGATTGTAAACGGTCAGACACAGGCTCAGTGATACATGAAATATACACAATTTGAATCGATTTTCCATTTTCCTTCTTCACTTTGTTGTGAATGACAACAATCCTTCCTAGTCCACATAGTATTACTTGTTTAAGACATGTTTCTGCTTTAGAAGTGTACAGTCCACCATACGTACCACCGTGATCAACTTGTATCTGCAGGAGAGAAAGCAATCGTGCTAAATGACGCAAGCAACAGAGGAGAAGAGCGCAAATCCCTAAGACAATTGAAAAAAGAAGATGTATTTCATATAGTCTACAAACAGTGATTAACCATGTCAAAAACAAAGTCCAAACACTACCATAGTTCTACCAAAGAAAGATATATTGTATATTGCTACTCCAAAGCACATTCAACCCGATATGTAGAATATCAAGCAAACTATAAATACACCCAATATGTCACATTATAATCAGGAAAACAATATTACAATCGATTATAACAAATATTTCACATAATTGTTATCACAATCGTATCGTGCCCAAAAAAGGTAGAGACCAGCACTGCATAAATTCCCAATATTTGGACGGAATGCTGTTTGTGCTATATAGCTGAAATGTTACCAAAATCGGTTAACGATTTCTCAAAGGCAAACACGTAACAGTTCATCCTGGTAAATTAATGAAGGTCTAGGGATCTCCTTTGACGGGTATCAAATGGTACCTATGTGAAATCTGCAAGCATTCACCATGAGATTATTTACATTATTGAAAAAATTGCCAGCAATGTGTGACATATTGAACAAATTCGGCATGAGATCTCATTTTGTATTCCCACTAATTCCTGAAACAAGTGTTGTTTTCAGATAAATTTGCAAAAATGTAATGCTATATGACCAATGTCCCAAACAACCCACACAGAAAAGCTCTGATGACAGGAAAAATTGGAACAAAATCTCCTTGAAACATTTCGCCTACCATACTCGTTCAAAAACCATGGACACGTTAAAAAAGACGGCTTTTCTTTGTAAATTTAGTAAAGTTTGAGATTCTCTACCGTAATAAGAAACAGAGACTGTTGTAAATAATCATGTAAATTAGAAGAAAAGTGCAACTTACCTTTAAAACTGCATTGAAATATATTAATTTTATTTTTAATTAATGTTTACGAAGAAATTGCCACGCTGGGTGTCAGGAGATCCTCTTACCTTCACAGCTTGGATACCAGCTATTGACCACCTTAAGAATAGTAATTGGTTCGTCAGCATCCAAGGGAAACTTACAGCTTTATTTGATAACAAAGCGTTGCAAAAGGCATTTGAGGTTAAACAACCGTATTGGAAAACTGGAAAATGTGCAGGAACCTTACCTTTTCTTTGTCCCAATAATTGGATAACACTTCCTTGTGATACTTATTTTAAGCATACGTTTTTCTTTTGTGAACGGATTGAGGTCATGGAAAGGGAGACATTACTATCCAGTAGTTATGATTGGACAGCTAAGGAGTACTGTCCGCCAAAATGGGAAATGTTTCACAAAAAATGTTTTCAGATTATCATGTTTGATCAGGTAAAAAAACAGGCCGGAGCCATAGAGGAATGCAATATGCTGAATAGCGTTGTTGTATCAGTACCTTATCTTGCTTTGCATCTTTTGAAGAAGACTGAATATGAATGTGCACATATAAAATATCGCAGTTTTTTGCTTGACATCCATCCAATATGTATGAAATATTTTTGCAGAACGTTTTATAATACGTCTTTTTTTAGTGAAATTGAAGGCATTTTTCAAGTGTGGGCACTTATAGATACGCAAAAGAAAATCCTCGTTTCTTTATTGTACAATGGCTCGCGCACGTTTCATGGAATTAAACCATTTTCTGTAAACAATCTTTTCGGTGCATGCAGGTATAAACGTCATCTCTGTGATCAGCTCAACGTGCAGCCCATATTAACATATTCATTTGGCATAATGATACGTGACAATAAAACGAAATTTGATGGCGTTTTTTGCCAAAAGGGTATACAAACTGTGCCACCCACTTGTCCGAGTGGGACCTTCCAGTGCAGTAACAGTGAATGTATACTTGACTATTACATTTGTGATGGAATTGTTGATTGTGGTGACCATATCGAAACTGACGAATTAAACTGCAGTATATGCTGGACACACAATGGAAAAGCCCAAACTGATTCCTACTGCCTACATGAATGTAAACAGAGTTTGTGTATGTGTTCACAAGTGTACTTTCAGTGTGCAGAGGGGGGATGTATTCCAGTTTCTAAATTTTGTAATGGTTGGAATGATTGCCCTGATAATAGTGACGAAGAATGTAAACGAATATCTACTGATAGACTGAAATCCTGCTTTTACTCTGCAAGCATGTTTAAAGATTTATCTGCAATCGTGATACTGAAAATTAAACATGGATACGTGACATCAAATGGAGCATCTAATTGCAAAGATCAGAAATCTATTTCTTGCAGTTTTGCTCATATTAAACAGTGTTACCCCAGGTTTGCTGCTTGTAAACTTGACTATGATTGTCTTAACAATATGAAGTATTGTGCAAATGCAGGACATTTAGATGCCTGTTACAACACTGAGTGCCCTAGAATGTACAAGTGTCCAAAATCATATTGCATTGCACTCAAATTGATATGCGATTCTGAGTGGCATTGTTCTCATGGAGTAGATGAACGCAATTGTTCATCGTTCAGATGTCCGAATTTTTTCCGTTGCAGAAACGCCACCTGTGTGCACCCACAAGAATTATGTGATGGGGAAGTAAACTGCAAGGGTTCCAGAGATGATGAAGAGTCGTGCTTTATGACGCCATGCTTACTTGGGTGTGCATGTCTTGGTTATGCGGTAGTATGCCAGAGTAACAACGCAGAAGACATGGTTAATGCGTCTGCTCATGTGAGGGCAATTATTTTCCACAACTGCAGTATAAAGACTTTGTCTGCCTTTTCCCAAAGATTGTTTTATTTTCTCGTCACACTTCACGTGAGTTCAAACAAAATAAAACACGTGAAGTCAACAACTTTCCACCATGCCCAAGCGTTACGTGAACTTGATATGCGTAACAACATAATATCTGTGTTGCCCTGGGGTTTGTTCCATGGTTTGACACACTTAGTTTTACTTAGAATTGGTGGGAATTCTCTCAAACATTTAATTCCTGGAACCTTTTCATCATTAGTTAATTTACTGTATCTGTGTGTTCGCGACCTTTATATTTCAGAACTACCAACTAACTTGTTCACACAACTCAAACACTTAAACCATCTTGATTTGTCAGAAAATACTATAGAATGTATACTTGCAGATCATTTTAGTGGCCTAAATAGACTGCTTTTTCTGAATCTCAGTGGAAATAGTCTTAAAAATATTGATTATAATGTATTAATGCATTTATCCAATGTAAGGCTCCTGATAAGTGATAACTTTGAACTTTGTTGTTTGAACCAATTTCTGGACAACTGCATACCTAAAATAAATATCTTGTCATGCTGTAGATTGGTGGAATCTGATATTTTATGTATTTTGTCTGCGTATGTAATAATACCATTGAGTTCTTTACTTAACGCTTTGGTGATTGTATATTTTCATTCCCTCACCTGCACTAGTGTACCAAATCTTATTCGAGGTTCACTTGCAGTGTGTGACTTTCTAATAAATATATACCTGACAACAATAGTATCTGTAGACTGGAAGTATGGAATGCAATATTTCTTATATAAAAGACATTGGAGATGCAGTATAATCTGTAGGATATTGTCATTTACAAATCTTGTGTCATATTTAGGTTCAGCATGTTCTCTCATACTCTTAACTATAGATAGAGTAATGGGAACTTTGTTTATATTTCATGTGAATCCAATGAACAAAAAATCAATCTGCATTATATATTCTTTTTGTTTAGTATGTGTCTCACTATCTAGTTCACAGGTACTTCAAAACAATTCCCTTGAGCATTTTCGCTCGCTTAAGCACGATTTATGTTTACCCTATTTTGTGACAGGGGATGATACTTCTGATTTTGTTTTTCATTTTTCCTGGATATTTGTTTTCCTGGCCATATTTTTTGTCACATGCGCACATTGTGGTTGTATTTATAAGGTATGGAGCAGTAAACGAAGGACGCATAGTCATAAAAATGTGAATTGTATCATGAGGCGATTATTAGTTGTGGTCACTTTGGTGGCATTATCATACACTCCATTCCTTACTGTAATGCTGGTGCTTCACTTTATTGACAAACCTCTTTCTGCACTGACTGAATGGTTTGCTTTATTTATCCTTCCTTTGGGTTCCTTAATAAATCCCATGATTCATACAATTTGCACTGCGAACTTTCATAGGTGGGTTTTTGGTAACGTCAAATGCTTCCTAAACTGTGTTAGGCTCCCATTTCATGGGGACATCTAACCTTTGGTACCCACCACTGCTTTTTACTTCCGGATTAGGTAAACCTGAATCCTCTCTTTCATTTCAATAAAACTATAAAACGTAATATTTCAGAATAAAGTTGGAAGATCACCCAAGCACAAACAAACCTGAAATCGAATGAAAAAGATCTTCAAATAGAGTGCAAGAATTGCCTTAGAACAAGCCAGGAAAATTCCGTGAACATACATCATAACTCTCGATTCCATGAAAACAGTGCAGCATGACGTCGATTCTTTCAATTACACGATAGGCAGATACCAGTATATGCAGATGCATTCAACTGACATAAAGAGACAGAGGGCACAAGATCCTGAAGAAGTTTGAAGGAGAGAAGCAGGGACGGTAAGGAAGAAAAATGAACAAACAAACAAAAAAATACCAAAAAACATACAAACAAAGACAAAACAAAATAAAAAATGCACACCAAGGAAAACTCAATCAAGCATAACAAAAGTTAAATTATCCATTGGTACAGCGTGCCTCCCCACATGTAGCCAAACGTTACCTTAAGTGGGCTCCTGGCAGTGCGTCATTTATAATTGGACCTAAATGCGTAAAGTTTTTGGCTACATTTTCACCTTTTTGTGGTTGGTTTATTATAATCTCCTTGTGACCATGCTTTTCTGCCACCTCCTTTTTTATTTTTCCTCGATTCAAAACGGTAAAGAAGTGATGATGATTACTATTTCTATTTTTATCCTCTGCATACTCAATAAGTTATTTTTGCCATCCTGACTTAGCGAAACAATGGTAACCACAGGGTGATCAGTTGAGTGCACTAATCATTAAAGAATAAATTAAATAATATACAAACAAAAATAGACAAATAAATCAACATGGGATGGCTTTTAATATAAGGTACTTGATATACTTTAATTTTCACAAAATGCATAATAATAATTATAACATTGCAATGAATATTATCGATGCAAGACCGATGATTTACCAAATCAGCAGATGCCAACAGTTGCTTCTTCAAGACCTAGCAGTTCCACGGGTAAACCATCAGTAAGATAGATTCTTGTGTGGAAAAAATATATTTTCATGTCACTTGATTTGCTTGATCTCTTTCATTGCAAATTTCCACAAAAGTCGATGTGCTTTACATTCTTTGTAAACTTAACTTTAAGCCCAGTACCACCATGCCCATAATTTCAGAGGCCCACCTTAGGACCGAAACTCTCCCTTGCACGCTCATTGAACTATATGCCCAAAGCGCACCAAGGAAAGCTCTGGACTCGTTAAACACTTGGCACTAGAGAGAGTTTAAAGACATGCATGGCGTTGTTGCCTTCATATTCAAAATGCCAGCTCTCTGTGCCATGCATGTTTTATAAAGCCACTTACATCACCAAAATATTAAATAAACTATTGTCCAAAAAGAGTCAGTTTTGATGTGTCATCGTTTTTTGTGCATGGTGACAAAGTTGCTTTTATTTGGTGTACAACATGTTTTGCCATTGCGATGAGACTAGGTGTGTCCTCAGAATTATCGCGAAGGAAGAGAAAATATGGATTCTGATATTTGTGGTACATACATCATGTTTTATCTGGTCATATAAATTATTCACGAGGATGGCCCATAGCAGCAAGTACCCTGGTATTATAAGTGTCTGGCTTGATGGCGCCTTGGCAGGCATACTAGTTGCATTCCTTCAAGCCTCTGAACAATAACTATGTATATTATATTAAATGTTTGATTACACATGGAACCCTTCTATCGCTAATAAATACTTAAATCAGTTCTGCATATAACGACCAGAATCCACAGACTAATGCATTTTATCATTTTCCGGATGCTTCAAGCCAAATAAGAAGCTTCTGACTGGAAAATGGCCCATTTTATCAGATTCATTAGCACTTCTAAATGGAAAAAGGATGTTATTTACACCCTGGTTGGCCTTTGGAGTACTAAGGGTACGACTTGCACAAACTTTAAGCATGCTGCAATCATGATGGAGGAACCCATTACCTGTAGGAGCCCTGGCATAAAACATTTATATGGCTTTTCCATTGTCAGATGGAGATGTTTTTCTGTATGACATTCCAGCAACAAAGACTTTATTTTTCAAAGTAAAACTATAGAGATGAGGTGTCAAAGTAGTCGGGGTCATTGTTATGTGCAGAGATGAAACCAACTTTCATATATCCAACATGAAAGTTAAACAGGACCAGTATAAGTATCCCCTTTTGTTTTTCGCTTCTAAACTGAAAGGAAAGCAAAACAACTGAACTTAGGAAAATTAGTGAAAACCAGTATTTCTGTACATAGTGAACAGTTACAAAATGCATAGTATGACACTTAGGATCATTCCACATAAAAGATCTTAAATCACATAATGGAAATGCGTATATAGATACATTTACCGATCATGTTGCTGTTGACGAAGGCATAATATCAAGTACGCATGGTCAACATTCCATGGACATTTTTTAATACATTGCCCACTAAGACAGATTCAGTTGGGTTACTCCAATGAGAGTGGGCTAATTCCTGAAAATTATCGCAAAGCAAGAGTCTGTCTCATCTGGCAATTGTATACACGAAAAACAGTACATTCTATGTTGAGTCTTTCAAAGATTCCCAGGGTACAAACTGACTCACGTTTTATGATGTATCGTGCACGTATAGTTAACTTTTGACAAATTAACATGACCACTTTTTGTGCCCAATGGGCACACAGATTACTCCAAGGAAAGCTGTTAACCAACGAAACGATATTTCTGATGGAAAAATTTGGAACATTCAGTGAAAATAATGAGTACAAGACATTAGGGACACTGGAAATTTCACGGTGTTTTAATGACAAAACTGGTTACATGCCAATACATCTGCTGCATCTTTTACAGAGGTAAAAGTCTACATTTTAATGCTAATAGTTCTTCAACATTGTGAAGTATCTCAATTTGTCTCTATCAAATCTGGAGGAGTTACTCAAGTAAAATTTCTGCGAATTTTGTGATAACTGTTCTCGTGTTATAATCTAAATCTAAATCTCACCATTTGTACAGTATTTTGATCTAATATGACGAATGTGTGCTTTCTGTTTTACATATGAAGCACTGGAGACCTCAAAACCTTATTCAGTTAAATGATGTTTACCTTTGTGCAACATATAGATGGAAATTCAAAATAAATCTTCTATGAAAGTAGTTGCTTCGATCAACTTACTTTAGCAAAGATTCTGCTAAAAGTGTGTAAATATGAAGGATTCTGATCTTATCGGTGCCAAATTTAGAACAAGACAGTGGTGTAAGCAGCCCTTCCTTAGCTGACTTTGACATCCAAGCAGTAATAAGCCCAACTTTCTATAAGGGTACATAGAAGTATTGCTATACAATTTTGAATACGTTACCAAGCCATTTCAGTGAAGGTCCCATTTAATATTAACACAAATGAAGAAAAAAGTAAAAATCAATACAGGGTGACCATTTGAACAATATTCGTAGAGATTAACACATTGTAGACCCAGAGCATATTTATAGGGAAAATTACCGATGGTCTGGACAAGACGTCGAGAACATGGAAAACCAATGTAATCCCCAGTAACCGTCATCGTAAGCAATAAGAATTTTCGCATTAATGAACCTCTTTTCGAGTTTTAATATAACGTTAGATGAGTGATCCGGTATAAACACACATATTGACAACGGTGCATTTCTACAAAAAAGTAAACACTATATGACTGACGGTTTGGAGAAATCGAAAGCAACGAAAACACACAAAAAATCGTTAATAAATAAAAAAAAAAAAAAGAAATGCAGTGCCACACGCTCAACAAAATATTGTCCTTCGAAGTGTCCCTGTGCAATTTTGAAGCAATATGCGTAGCACTTAAAGAAAAGATTTCTTTATTTTTGTTATTTTTGTAAATCATTTATATAATCTTTAAAACTAAAAGAATGAAGCCATGTGAAAAACATGGTAGACATTCACCTAACGTATATACTCACCATGTTCCAAGTGAATCTGGCTGACGCTTTTGAAGAAGTCTAAAATGTGTTTTAATATAAGAATCTCCACTGACTTACATTGTAACCAATGGGAATGTGTGCACAAACCAACAAGTGTCCACACTGAAAATATCCTTAAAAACAAGGAATTTATTTACGTTTTATTCAAAAGCTTACACTGTACTTCGGTTCTGCAATATATTTACAAACCTCCAGTTTGAAGTTTCACCATATGTATAAACACCAAGTTACTGTGGCATTTAATCAAAAGCAAAGTGTCATATTTGCTCCTTTCACAAATACCCATTTTTTAATTTCAAAATATGTAGAAACACACAGTCCTGTGACATTTAATCAAGGGAAAAGTTTCATATCTGCTTCGTTTCACAAACACCCTTTTCAAACTTCAAAATCTGTAGAAACACTCAGTTCCTGTAAAATCTAATCAAAAGAAAAGTTTAGTATCTGCTTCTTTTCACAAACACCCATTTTAAGTTTCAGTGTCTATAGAAACACCCGGTTCCTGTGACATTGAATCAAAAGAAAAGCTTGGTATCTGCTCCGTTTCACAAACACCAATTTTAAATTTTAATGTCTGTATAAAGAATAAACACTCGGTTCCAGTGACATTTAATCAAAAGAAAAATATGGTATATGTTCCGTTTCCCAAACACCCATTTTAAATTTTGATATATGTAGAAACATGCGGGTCCTGTGACATTTCATCAAAAATAAAGTTTGGTATGTGCTTCGTTTCACAAGCATCCATTTTAAATTAAAATAACTGTAAAACACCCGTGGTTCCTGTGACATTTAAATCCTAGATGGTGGAGCCATCTATGTTTAAATCAAAAGCAAAGTAACTTTGCAAATTTGGTATCTGCTCCGTTTCACAAACACCCATTTAAAGTTTTAATGCCTGTAGAAAACTCCGGTTCCTGCAACATTGAATCAAAAGCAAAGTTTGCTTCTTTCACAAACACCCATTTTAAATGAGTGTTGCTGCATTAATTTACTTTGAAGCTCAGGTTGAATTTGCTTCCTTGGATGCTGACATCTAAAGTGTAATCGTCCTCTCGTTTCTTCTTTGTCTTTGGTTCATCACTGTGGCCATCTTGTTTACATGGTACCAACGACATTTCAACTTTCTCCTTACCTTGCAGCAATTCGCTCAATCCCCGTTTCATTTCGTTGGTTGTCCGCTTATAGTGGCGCACTGCAACCGACCGATGGCCTGTGGTTTCCATAATTTGCTGCTCGTCTGTTCCAGCTGCATATAGGCGTGTCGCGCACGTGGCTCTGAGCGAATGATTGCTGTAAAAGCCTAAAAAGCAAGGGCAATTTTCATTTTAGCATACTTACAAAATATATTCACCTATCTCACACTTTCGCCATATCGGAAGCAAAGCAAGGCCATGAGTACACACCACAACAAACGCACGCAGCTCAGACTACTGCAGGAGTATACTTGATCGATTAGTGCAGTGACCTTGTGTTCCTTGTCATTTTTTCTAAAGGGACGAAATAATTTCTGTTGTGTCTTTCAAATATACACTTACGAAAACTTTGACAAATCTTGGGAAACATATCATTAATTTTGTCATCAACCTGTGCGGTGTTTACTTCCGATGTAGCGTGAAATGGGTGACATGCTACACGCTAATGTGATTTGCAACCAGTTGCAACGTCTTGCAACCACAGGGAGACTGAAAATGTGTTTGGCCTTCACTGGTCCCTATGGATAAATGATATTTATCCATAAGGGCCAGAGTGAAGGCCAAACACATTTTCAGTCTCCCTGTGCTTGCAACGGATTGCAAATCGTAGCAGCGAGGGCACGCTTCAATGGTCGCCCAGGCAATGAAAGTCGAGACAGACCCGAGAGTATGTCTCGCCATGTTGCCGAAGGATATAAGTAAAGTAAAGTAAAGTAAAGTAAATACGGCTTGGTAGGAAAATACAATTTCCAAATTAAGCCGCTCATTAGTCTATGTTACTGTCATTGTTGGTCTTAGTGGATGATCTAGAGCACGATAATTATAAATAACAGGATGATCCTTAAAATGTTTATCAACTCTGATCTTAAAATGTTCTATATCTGGTGCATTCACAACAGTGCATACATGTATGACAATCCATGATATGAGGTTCAGTAGTTTATATACATATACCGTAGCTCCGATTTTTGTGGTTTGATTTGGAACAAAAGAATGTTGACATGAAATTATCTTTCGAAATTTAGGCACATAATCAGATAAATGTATATCTTGCGGCTCGAAGATATAACCTACAGACGAGAAGGTCCCAACAGGGACGTGCTATAGTCCCTGGTCCAAACTTTAACACTTTGAAGCATGAGTCCGCATATGTACGTACTCGCACAAATGAGAAAATATCAATATAAAGATTTCATATTTGAATCCATCGTGAAAAGACGTTTCCAACGAATACTAACATGTTATATCTACCATTAGGGGCTAGTCAACAGCTTTCCTCGGCCCGCTCTGGGCGCAACGCTCTCAGAGCGTGCCGAGGAAAGCTGTTGACTCAAGACTTCAAAGTGTTAAAACAAGCCCATAACTACCTACAAGGTATATAAATCTTGTATGAATGTTACCACCGTCATACCCCCACATGAGGCATGACCATGAATGTAACCATAACATCAAAATTTCCATTTCATATTGTATTTGTGTCCAGAAATTTTTTATGTGAACAAGTTCTAAAAATGAGACGACATTTCGTAGAGACAAAGTCGGTCATCAAACAATTATATGCTTGTTTCGGGAAAAAAAGACAAACTTACCCTTCATACCAGCTGCCTTGCACATATTGGCGATAACCCTGCTGAGGGTATTTAATCCTAGCGGCATTTTAGAAAACCAGAGATCCTGTTTGAGCATCTTCAATGGGGCCAGATAGAAGGCGTTATCCACATGAGGAGATA
The DNA here is from genome assembly GCA_964020975.1 of Hermodice carunculata. Taxonomy (NCBI): domain Eukaryota; kingdom Metazoa; phylum Annelida; class Polychaeta; order Eunicida; family Amphinomidae; genus Hermodice; species Hermodice carunculata. The sequence goes on from OZ026621.1 coordinate 74,209,514, forward strand.
GATCCATATACTTTTTCACGATGGAAACGACACACCTTTTCCCACTTGGCTCTGCATATCCTTTGACGCACTTAGGCTGAAGTTTCCTATGGGCAAGCCCGCCGCAATTCGTCTAACTGACTGGTTCGATGTGCTGAAGATATTTTCCAGCTTCGTCCTCCCCAAATGAAAGGAATTCTCGGCGTACGCTACTGTGATGGTCACCGCTCCTGAGCCCGAAATTTAGTCCAAGAAGAAATAACACTGTATGAACCAGCTGCTCGGGATTTTCGTCCCCCAAAAAACCTTTCTCCCAAAGGGCATTCTCTTGTGAAACAGTGATAACTTGGGCTTGCTTTCTATGGAGTCCAATCCCTTCACGCGTACCCTGTTGCATTATGTTATCCAAGGCCAGTTTCAATGGGTAAAAGATTGCGTCCTGCATGAACTTGACACTTCTGCGTTGCTGAATGTTTAGGTATGATTGAATGGCCATTGTGAGTTCAAACAATGTGTTTGGTGGATATTTTTCACCATTTACCTTCCTTACTTCGGCTATAAATGCCGATAACGTAAAAGCAAATTTGTCGTCTCATAGTTCCAACAGTCCTCTGGGTACAACAGACTGATTTGTCGAACGCTCCCTTTGTATTCTGACATTTCGTTGTTCCCTCCAATTCTCAAGCAAACGTACTGCCCACTGAATTTTCCTTTGGCTGTTTACGGCACTACTCGGGTTTGCAAGTTGAGAATGTCAGTGTCACTTTGAACTTCAGCAAATCTTGAACATTGTACTTTCGTTTCTTTGGATTCTTCGAAAGACAGTATCCCTTTTGGCACATACGGTTGAGCGGCACATGGTAAGTCGTCGTCCGATGAAATGGGCTCTGCTTTAGGGGTAAGTCAGGGGGTTGATTGGGCGCGGCTGTTGAAACCTGGGTGGCTTCCCACTCTTGACTTGCCATGACGAGAAATTCGTCATCACTGGAATTTCTGAAAAAAAAAACAATGATAAAGGTAGAAATGTTATAAGTATTAAATTTGCTAAATTGCAAAAGTATGAGGAATTTGAAAGGCAAAAAAAATGACTGTAACAAACTTAAAATTTCCACTCACATATCGCTGTCGAAGTTTTCCATTGTTGCCGGTTCAACGACTCGTGCTCGAGTGTCAAGCTTGCTGCGTGAGTGCCAGTGGACCAACCAGTCAAACAGGCAAACGTTTGCATAACAATGTAAAAGTTTCTTTGCCATTGTTAGTTGACCAATTTGCACCTGCACACCCTAGGGAAAAAGAGTGTGGTGGTCCGCATCTCGGGGATTTCATGCAGGCAACAGTGAAATGCATGAAATATAAGGTGATTGCGCTTTCTCTATAGTTCGGTGAATATGTGTGTGTTTTAGTATTATAATATTCATGGTATAAGATGGAGAAACAACTCGTTGTCGTGGGTTCGTGTCTCTTCGTGATGACTAAATCACTCAGAGACACGAACCCACTCCACTCGTTGTTTCTCCTTATCATAAACTCATGCTGGGGAGTGTTCAAATGCCCTAATATTTCCATAAACTGATCCTGGTTATTTTCATAGTGATCAGTAGATGAAAGAAACATGCCTGGCCTCTTTGAACCATAAACCATTTCACATGTTTACAAGCCACAAACTTGTGTTATCCAGGGAAAAAACACTCTTTAAAACGTGGATAAAGATTGATCGATATCGTTTCTACGGCAGTCCATTCCAATCGTTGTTCTGATGGCTGATTGACACAGGAAAAGAACACTACGTCATCCTTTTTTGCCACACACAGAAGTCACGCATGATCGTTCACAATCCCGAACAGTTAAGGGTCATTTTGTATCATATAATGTCAGTACCACCCACGGTAGTTATATAAAATCAAGCAGGAGAAAAATATTTAGCTAATGGCTCTATGGTTAAACTATAAACAGGTGTGACACTGGATTACCCAGCATTTTTATTTCCACACTCTGATAAAGGAAAATTGCCTGCCCTGTTTAAATGTTTCCGTCATGACACGTACTTTTTTTACATTTCTGCGCATCGTGCCAGTTAAGATGGCAAGCATTGGGGGGGGGGGGGGCGATAATGCGACAATCTACCAGTGTGTTCCCTCGTCCCTGCACTAGTAAAATCACGGAAAAATATATGTGAATTATGCACGCAAACCTTACAGCGTCCTACCTTTGTTTTAACTTCATCTGCTTTGTACGTGCCTTGCGAGTGTCCTTTTTCTACATTCATCAACCAGAAGGCATATTTGTCGCTGAAGAAATGACACTTCCCATGTCCATTGCATTCTATATAGGGATTGTTGCGGAAATGTTCCAGGCAGCTTCCAGGGCTGGACAAAGATTGACTTCCCCCATTGCTCCCACATTTTGCTGAAACAAAGCATGAAACCATAGCCAATTAAAAAATCTACAGGAAACTTCCTGACAGTACAAAGCATAATACACGTCATCTTATGTCTCGTTTTCCACTTACTGTTGAGCTTATTGTAAGCCCAAGGCAAAGGGGACAAAATCATAATGTGCATACATATTTGAATAACTATGATGTTCATGATACATGCGATGAAGGGAAGGTAGGTAAATTAAGATGTGCATGTACTTGTTTTGGGCAGCAGGACTGCAAAATAATCTAACTGCAGACCAAAGAGGGTAGAGGTCCCCTCCTTGGTCAGACGAAAGCACCGTGGTAACCCAGACTGGTGACTCGGATGATTTTTTTTATTGTTCTCCACTGGTAGAAAAACATAGAAAGTCAGTAGTGATCACTTAAAAACAAACGTCTTCAAATGTAAACAAGTTTGACTAGCTGTCATGGAAAAGGAAGACCTACGTTTAGAGTATGAATATTATTGACAACAAAGTAACCCTCCCACGCAAACAAACAGACAGGAACAAAATAGCATCAACGTTGGATTACAGTAGTAACAAGGTGTAATCTACCACAAAAATCTAACTTCATCCGTGAGATGGTGGGTAAATGGTAACTAATGGTTTTATCCCATGCTGTGATGACAGACATCACCATGCAAACCTTCATCGGAAAAGAAGCCAGAAAGAGAGTTTGTAACTTGTCCAAGCAGCATGCAAGTGACTTGAATTTGGGAAGTAGCGCCACAACTGCCTGAACATGAATTTAAGAGCCACTCAGAAATTACTACCCGTATATGGTCCCTCTTTACAACACTTTTTTTTGACAATTTCAAAGTTCATATGCATATACACAATAAACATTAAAACCATGATACACTGCATAGACTCAGACTGTCTGATATTGGTTTTGCCAGTCGCCTTCTTGTGAAAGCTGTATTGTTGAAGAGGCGTTCTGATATTATACATTATCCCCAAAGAAAATGACATTGCAACTCATATCATCAAATATTTGGTTGAAATATATAACACAATTTATTTTAAAAACGGAGATTCTATTTTCTGGTTTTTGGCTCGATTTACAGAATTTGGTGACTTTTTGTCGCCATTTCTGGATATCAATACCTTGCAGGCCCACATCTTTACAATTTTATAAGAAATCAAAAACCAGGTCCGCGTGAGGGTAAACACTCATTAAAACCTGGTCTGTGTCTATTTTAAAGCCTCGGATAAGTGAAAACACTCAGTTGCCACCCCTATAGTCCCAAATCAGTTCCAAACGAGAAAAAACACTCAACCTTTGAAATACACACAGCTCTGTACGAAATTATACCTAGTGGAGAAATAACATTCAAACGATTCAAATATGTCATTTATTATCCAAATGAATTAAATGAACTTAGAACACATTTGAATCTGTTGTCAAAATAAAGCAACCCCCCACCAAAAAAAAAATCTCGGACAACACATCGCAACGTGTGTAAATACTCCTCTGAATGTGTGCTTGGTCTAAATAGTAGCCCACCATGTTTTATGAGTGTGAGGACGCCCAACCAGTGAGTACAGAATTGTGAGTGGCAAAATGAGCAAATGAAGATCAATGAAAATTTCCATTTGATACACTGAAAACTTGATGTTTAGTCTGCATGCTATTGATAGTACATATTCAATGGTACAAAGTAATTTCAATCTGATGAAGATCCTAATTTGAAATTATTGGTGTTTTTATCACTATGTGAATTCAACAATAAACAACAGCAATATAGGGGGTGTGTGTGGAGGGTAAGGTTACAGTGTATTTCTGCAATGCGGCACTGAGGCTTTTTTTTTTTTTTTTTGAGTACCAACATATATTGGATGCCTCTAATGTTCCCTACTGGCCGGTATTTCGGAATATTATTTTCTGTACTGTTATTGTAGGAAAATAATTTACTCTACCAGCACAATGGGACCCCATCTACCCCCCCCCCCTACACTCAAACTTCATGCATGAACAGCATCCGAACGACAAAATCTCTTAGATTAGGTTATTTGCTTCATTGTATGTAGTGGCCTCTGTCAAATGCGATTGCACAGGACCAGCATTACTGTATTTTCCACTCAAGACTACAGTCCATTTTGGCTTCAATTGGAAACCCTACTCAGGTTTTATACGGCTTACTATGTGTGATACATGAAGTCATCACCATTGCACACTTCATGAGATTTTTTTTACCCGTACCACGCAATAAAAAAAATTTTAAATGACTATCTGTCATTTCATTATTTTTTTCACGAAAACTACATAACAGATATTGCAGTGGGATGCGGGAAAACCGGCAAGACATGTTTGATATTTTTTGACATGTTTTTGCAGTCCACAGATATGAATAGGCACAAAAGCGAAGAAATACTGACCAAATGGCTGTAGCTGAATTTTTTAACATTCACCCAGGGTAACCAATTGTGTGAAAACAAACCAGCAAAAATATTTGGCTGTAAGTTATGACCCTCATCAGGGAGTCTTATAAGCCGGGTCAAATGTGAAGCATGACAGTCTTGTAGGCATGTTTGCTACCATGTGATCAAACAGCGGCCACACAATATTCACCATGGGGGGGGGGGGGATTTGCCGTGAGATATTAATTCATGCTGCAGATTTCTTGAACCCACTCTCCAGCCCCAGCCAATACAATAAAACCTTCTGTTGTCAGGATCACAAAAGTATGTGGTTGCATTGTCACTACTTACAAATCCATAACTTCAAGAATTTTACTTGTACTTTACACACCACTGACATGGAATGATAATTAAAAAAGCCACTGGTGTCTGGATGGACATGCTATGTGATAAACAAAAACAAAAGTGCCCATACCCCTCCCCAACCAGCTTTTCTCAATATTGATCATGAAAGGTTAACTTAAATATATGTCAACTGGTATACATATCACTTTTAATATGCATAGAAAGGATAATGAAATACTTGTGGTTCCCCTTAGCCTGGCAGGCCCCTCCCCACAACACACACACACACACACACACACACACACACACACACTTCCTGTCAATGTGAACCCAAGAGGATTGATAACTAGCTCGGATCCGTCACGTTAACCAACATATATTTCTCGGCTGAGAGCAACCACTGGTCAAAAGTTACTAAGGCGGCTGTGGCCCTAATTTCGCTTAATAACAACTGCCTTGTCATGCCAACCTGGTAAAAGAAGTGGGATGAGAGGGGAGGCGGTGGGGCAGACAGAGGAGCATTTTTACAACAATCCTTTGATAAAAAAGCCTGGGTCATTGATTCTGTATATTCTGCAGGGGGGCTTTGCTGGTTCCAGCAGCCCATTTGGCCACCCATTCCATGCAAGACTGACCTTAATCACCCTACCAATTTATGAGTGGCCTGTGAATTCATTTTATTCTGGCTGGACGGGGGAGGGGAGCACTAGTGTTTGTATGTTTGTTTTAAAGCCACAAAAAATTCTTACATGTAAGCGGTGTCTTGATGCCTGTGCATACGACTAGCTATGGCATTCCATCCTCACGTTGAGTATGGAAGCCTCACACTCTCTACACCATCCTGGGACCAATGCTTATTACCTTATCACTCAACAGTATAACATTGCCGATTAATGGACAGCTGGAGATTGTTATGGCTGACAAAGATGCAACCCGAGCCGGTGTGGGAATGTACCAAACCACTGGCACTATTTATAACACAGTGACACAGAAGAAGACGTATTCTCTGTGTTCCTGGTCAAAAGACTAAAAAAAGCACTGGTACCCACCAAATCTGAAACAAATACACATAACTTCAACAGAAGCTACATGTTTTTGTATTTGCAAATCATGAGTAAAACACAGACATGTGTAGTACATAATATACATTTTATATTCCAACATATAAATTTTATATGTCAATTGTCCAGTCCTACCACTTTAAAGGAACAAGCTGTAGAAGCCAAATATAACCGGCCTTGGATGCATAATACAATCGACTCGTATCATACACTGTCCGGAAACACTTGAAAATTCTGGGTTTCCATTGGAAAAAAATATGGACCTTGAAGGGCTGAAATTCACAGCCAGAAAAAATCCCAAATTATCCTATTGCATGGGTTTTGAAATGGGCCCCATTTTATATTTTTTAGCTTGGTCGACTTGTCACCCATGGCTGAGCTGATAGGATGGTCCTTTGTCCGTCATCCGTCAGTCCCCAATTGACATTTTCAGATTCTTCCCTATGACTGTCAGTCATATTTACTTCAAATTTGGTAGGATGTACCTTGAGTAGGTCTTACCCAAGCTCGTTGTAATAGTCACGCTCCAATGATTTTGGGACTTATTAAACATTCTGTTTTTCGGCGGGGGATCTTAAACAATTTTCTCTGAAACTGCTCACCCAATTGCTTTAATATCACACAGGGACACTCCTAGGGACCCCTAGTTGTTCACCACGTTGCGCTGCAATTATTTCTATTTGTGTGTGTGTGTGTGTGTGTGTGTGTGTGTGTGTGTGTGTGTTTGTGTGTGTGTGTGTGTTTGTGTTTGTTGTTTTTTTCACTTCTCCAGAACCGTCACACATTAAGCTGAAAGCTGGAGGATATTTTCCTTGAGGAAGGGTCAAACAAAACTGTTTACAAGGTGGTACTGCTACGGATTCCTGATTTTTAACGATTCTTTTTTTAATTTGGGTACTTTTCGGTAAATGCACCTTTCCTATTGATTACTATGTAAGTCATTGGGCGTTCTAATGCTAATAATGTCTGGGTGACAACCCAGACATTTTGTTTTTCTAAGAATTAAGTCTTTCTTTCTCTGTCTCTTTCTCTTTCTCTCTCTTTCTCTTTCTCACTCTCTCTTTCTCTCTCTCTATCTCTCTCTTCCACTCTTTTTCTCTCTCTCTCTCTCCTTCTCTTTCTTTTTATCTTTCTCTCTCTCTCTCTCTCTCTCTCTCTTTCTTTCTTTCTTTCTTCCTTTTTTTCTTATGTCTAGTTGCGAACACAGACATGTTGTTTTTCCTCAGGTTCTTATTTTTTTTTTGATTTTCATTGCACCCAAATTTGTCTGGAGTTTTTTTTTAAGCACTTTTATTCCCCAAACCACCCAACCTGCTATTGTGACTGACCTACCAGTGAAATTGTGTACCTGGTCGGGAATAGTCATGATATTTGAAATTATGCAAATGTATGGCAATTAAAATTTTAAAAAGCTCCATATCGCCCAAGCTATTGTAGATAGGCTCAAAATTTGAATATGCATGCACTGATTTAAGACACCTGCCGATAAAATGGACACTAAATGAAAGTTGTAGAATTTCAAACTATGCTAATTAGAGGCACTAAAAATTGTAAAAGTTGAATACAGTGGTAGCTGCTGTATGCAACCACTGCCGTGAGCAGGCGCATTGATTTTTGTGGTCACTTGGCTCAGGTATAGGAGTCGATTACCTTGTAAAATTTACCTGTGGTCACAGGTCACCTGCTGTATGTGGTCACTTTTTCTTGGCAGAAGTGGTGGCCACATACAGCAGGTACCAGTGTATATCTAAAGCTATTACTCATATAGATGCCATTTCAACTTCAACATAAAGGTTTGTGGCAAAGCCGCATCCAATAAACCATGAACCGAAGGATTCTAATGTATGCTAATTAGGTTATTTTACAGGATTTAAAACACGAATAGCTTCAAAACTACTTTTATTTTCAGTCTTTACGAAGGATAGACTGAAAATTTTATTTAGACGTTGTTTTACACTTTTTGAAGGATGCACTGTGTGCATTCCTAATATGAGCATGGTGCGAGAAAGTTTGTAAGGGGCTGATACAGATTATGCAATAGGGTCGATTATAAGGAGAATTTGGAGGGCGAGAGAGCTCATTCTACGCTCACAGCAGAACAGCGTATTCAGCAAATCTGTTCATACATAAAGTAAAATTTCGCAATGTCATTGCCACACAGTGGCGTGTAACATAGAGATATGATAAGGAGAAACAACGAGTGGAGTGGGTTCGTGTCTCTGAGTGATGAATAAATCACGAAGAGACACGAACCCACACAACCAGTTGTTTCTCCATCTTATACCATGAACATTATAATACTAAAACACACACATATTCACCGAACTATAGAGAAAGCGCAATCACCTTATATTTCATGCATTTCACTGTTGCCTGCATGAAATCCCCGAGATGCGGACCACCACACTCTTTTTCCCTAGGGTGTGCAGGTGTAAATTGGTCAACTAACAATGGCAAAGAAACTTTTACATTGTTATGCAAACGTTTGCCTGTTTGACTGGTTGGTCCACTGGCACTCACGCAGCAAGCTTGACACTCGAGCACGAGTCGTTGAACCGGCAACAATGGAAAACTTCGACAGCAATATGTCAGTGGAAATTTTAAGTTTGTTACAGTCATTTTTTTTTTTGCCTTTCAAATTCCTCATACTTTTGTAATTTAGCAAATTTAATACTTATAACATTTCTACCTTTATCATTGGTTTTTTTTTCAGAAATTCCAGTGACGACGAATTTCTCGTCATGGCAAGTCAAGAGTGGGAAGCCACCCAGGTTTCAACAGCCGCGCCCAATCAACCCCCTGACTTGTATACCCCTAACGCAGAGCCCATTTCATCGGACGACGACTTACCATGTGCTGCTCAACCGTATGTGCCAAAAGGGATATTGTCTTTCGAAGAATCCATAGAAACGAAAGTACAATGTTCAAGATTTGCTGAAGTTCAAAGTGACACTGACATTCTCAACTTGCAAACCCGAGTAGTGCCGATAAACAGCCAAAGGAAAGTTAACTGGGCAGTACGTTTGTTTGAGAATTGGAGGGAACAACGAAATGTCAGAATACGAAGGGAGCGTTCGACAAATCAGTCTGTTGTACCCAGAGGACTGTTGGAACTACGAGACGACGAATTGGCTTTTACGTTATCGGCATTTATAGCCGAAGTAAGGAAGGTAAATGGTGAAAAATATCCACAAAACATATTGCTTGAACTCACAATGGCCAATCAATCATACCTAAACATTCAGCAACGCAGAAGTGTCAAGTTCATGCAGGACGCAATCTTTTACCCATTGAAACTGGCCTTGGATAACATAATGCAACAGGGTACGCGTGAAGGGATTGGACTCCATAGAAAGCAAGCCCAAGTTATCACTGTTTCACAAGAGAATGCCCTTTGGGAGAAAGGTTTTTTGGGGGACGAAAATCCCGAGCAGCTGGTTCATACAGTGTTATTTCTTCTTGGACTAAATTTCGGGCTCAGGAGCGGTGACCATCACAGTAGCGTACGCCGAGAATTCCTTTCATTTGGGGAGGACGAAGCTGGAAAATATCTTCAGCACATCGAACCAGTCAGTAAGACGAATTGCGGCGGGCTTGCCCATAGGAAACTTCAGCCTAAGTGCGTCAAAGGATATGCAGAGCCAAGTGGGAAAAGGTGTGTCGTTTCCATCGTGAAAAAGTATATGGATCTATCTCCTCATGTGGATAACGCCTTCTATCTGGCCCCATTGAAGATGCTCAAACAGGATCTCTGGTTTTCTAAAATGCCGCTAGGATTAAATACCCTCAGCAGGGTTATCGCCAATATGTGCAAGGCAGCTGGTATGAAGGGTAAGTTTGTCTTTTTTTCCCGAAACAAGCATATGATTGTTTGATGACCGACTTTGTCTCTACGAAATGTCGTCTCATTTTTAGAACTTGTTCACATAAAAAATTTCTGGACACAAATACAATATGAAATGGAAATTTTGATGTTATGGTTACATTCATGGTCATGCCCCATGTGGGGGTATGACGGTGGTAACATTCATACAAGATTTATATACCTTGTAGGTAGTTATGGACTTGTTTTAACACTTTGAAGTCTTGAGTCAACAGCTTTCCTCGGCACGCTCTGAGAGCGTTGCGCCCAGAGCGGGCCGAGGAAAGCTGTTGACTAGCCCCTAATGGTACATATAACATGTTCGTATTCGTTGGAAACGTCTTTCCACGATGGATTCAAATATAAAATCTTTATGTTGATATTTTCTCATTTGTGCGAGTACGTACATATGCGGACTCATGCTTCAAAGTGTTAAAGTTTGGACCAGGGACTATAGCACGTCCCTGTTGGGACCTTCTCGTCTGTAGGTTATATCTTCGAGCCGCAAGATATACATTTATCTGATTATGTGCCTAAATTTCGAAAGATAATTTCATGTCAACATTCTTTTGTTCCAAATCAAACCACAAAAATCGGAGCTACGGTATATGTATATAAACTACTGAACCTCATATCATGGATTGTCATACATGTATGCACTGTTGTGAATGCACCAGATATAGAACATTTTAAGATCAGAGTTGATAAACATTTTAAGGATCATCCTGTTATTTATGATAATCGTGCTCTAGATCTTCCACTAAGACCAACAATGACAGTAACATAGACTAATGAGCGGCTTAATTTGGAAATTGTATTTTCCTACCAAGCCGTATTTACTTTACTTTACTTTACTTTACTTATATCCTTCGGCAACATGGCGAGACATACTCTCGGGTCTGTCTCGACTTTCATTGCCTGGGCGACCATTGAAGCGTGCCCTCGCTGCTACGATTTGCAATCCGTTGCAAGCACAGGGAGACTGAAAATGTGTTTGGCCTTCACTCTGGCCCTTATGGATAAATATCATTTATCCAAAGGGACCAGTGAAGGCCAAACACATTTTCAGTCTCCCTGTGGTTGCAAGACGTTGCAACTGGTTGCAAATCACATTAGCGTGTAGCATGTCACCCATTTCACGCAACATCGGAAGTAAACACCGCACAGGTTGATGACAAAATTAATGATTTGTTTCCCAAGATTTGTCAAAGTTTTCGTAAGTGTATATTTGAAAGACACAACAGAAATTATTTCGTCCCTTTAGAAAAAATGACAAGGAACACAAGGTCACTGCACTAATCGATCAAGTATACTCCTGCAGTAGTCTGAGCTGCGTGCGTTTGTTGTGGTGTGTACTCATGGCCTCGCTTTGCTTCCGTTATGGCGAAAGTGTGAGATAGGTGAATATATTTTGTAAGTATGCTAAAATGAAAATTGCCCTTGCTTTTTACGCTTTTACAGCAATCATTCGCTCAGAGCCACGTGCGCGACACGCCTATATGCAGCTGGAACAGACGAGCAGCAAATTATGGAAACCACAGGCCATCGGTCGGTTGCAGTGCGCCACTATAAGCGGACAACCAACGAAATGAAACGGGGATTGAGCGAATTGCTGCAAGGTAAGGAGAAAGTTGAAATGTCGTTGGTACCATGTAAACAAGATGGCCACAGTGATGAACCAAAGACAAAGAAGAAACGAGAGGACGATGACACTTTAGATGTCAGCATCCAAGGAAGCAAATTCAACCTGAGCTTCAAAGTAAATTAATGCAGCAACACTCATTTAAAATGGGTGTTTGTGAAAGAAGCAAACTTTGCTTTTGATTGAATGTTGCAGGAACCGGAGTTTTCTACAGACTTTAAAGCTTTAAATGGGTGTTTGTGAAATGGAGCAGATACCAAACTTGCAAAGTTACTTTGCTTTTGATTTAAACATAGATGGCTCCACCATCTAGGATTTAAATGTCACAGGAACCCTGGGTGTTTTACAGTTATTTTAATTTAAAATGGGTGCTTGTGAAACGAAGCACATACCAAACTTTACTTTTGATGAAATGTCACAGGACCCGCATGTTTCTACATATATCGAAATTTAAAATGGGTGTTTGGGAAACGGAACATATACCATATTTTTCTTTTGATTAAATGTCACTGGAACCGAGTGTTTATTCTTTATACAGACATTAAAATTTAAAATTGGTGTTTGTGAAACGGAGCAGATACCAAGCTTTTCTTTTGATTCAATGTCACAGGAACCGGGTGTTTCTATAGACACTGAAACTTAAAATGGGTGTTTGTGAAAAGAAGCGGATACTAAACTTTTCTTTTAATTAGATTTCACAAGAACTGAGTGTTTCTACAGATTTTGAAGTTTAAAAAGGGTGTATGTGAAACGAAGCATATATGAAACTTTTCTTTTGATTAAATGTCCCAGGACTGTGTGTTTCTACATATTTTGAAATTTAAAAATGGGTGTTTGTGAAAGGAGCAAATATGACACTTTGCTTTTGATTAAATGCCACAGTAACTTGGTGTTTATACATATGGTGAAACTTCAAACTGGAGGTTTGTAAATAAATTGCAGAACCGAAGTACAGTGTAAGCTTTTGAATAAAACGTGTTATATATGTCTTGGAAGTGGCCATTGTTTATTATCGCTTGCATCGCTGTTCAATTTTGTTTCATTTCAGGTACTGTTGAGCCAACATTTTCTTACCGCCTTTTATCACGTGCAATGTGGGTTCCAGTTATGCAATAGAAGTAGTTCGGCTCCTTTGTTCTCTTGCGGTGAGTTATTCTTAATCCATGAAGAATAAATCACTGCTGAGAACAATAGAGTCATAGTATAATGGCTCAGAAACTGGAAGCCGAGACGATACTTTTCTGGCCACGATGGGACACGATCTGAATTTTGAAGAAAATACACTATCTGTTTCTTCACATAGGGTGGACATGTGTAAGAGCAGATATAAAAACGCTCCTTTTTTTAGGTAATCTCTCCGCCGTACCAGTAAAAGAAAATAGCAGCAATTACAGGAAAGCTGGTTTCTATGCGTGTAACCGGGTAGAAAATACGGAACAAGTAAGTTTTTCAGCACACATTTACAGCGATGCTTCTAATTCGGGATACGCAGGTACAGGTGAGATCTCTGGGATTGCTGACACGGTGGAAGTTCAAAGAAACTGGGACCCTAGTGAACAAAAGCGCAGTTCAGCATGAAGGGAACTTAAAGCCATGGAAAATGCTTTGGAAAACATTGAAAAGAGTTTGAGAGGTCACGTGGTTAAATGGTACACAGATAGTTTGAATGTATCTAAAATAGTGGCAAAAGGTAGCATGGCTGTTCCTCTCCCCTCTGTTGTGCCTAGGGTTATTGCACATTTTAGGTGTTGTAAAGCGAAAGGTGTACTGATTGTCCCGTTATGGACGTCGGCTTTACTTTTGGCCACTAATATGCTCAGATGATGTGCATCTAGCAAGTTTTGTCTGGGATTGGAGGTTACTTCCGAATACACCAGGTATAGTAAAAAGTGTGAAAACAATTCACTCCTTTGCTGGAGGGTGCACGGCAGCTGCTACAGCTGGTGTGAAAGATCGTCTTTTTCAGAGACATGGACAGTGGAAGCAAGATAAATCTAAGGATCACTATGAAGAAGATAGTTTGCAGGATAGGCGAGAAGTTTCAGAAGTATTGGGTCTTTGAGTTATCTTGTTAAAAATCTAAATGCAGCATTGCACTTTTTATTTCCTAAATATTGGTTAAAATATACTTTACATATTGTACAATTTGTCTCCCGATTCTGAACAAATTTTGTTCAAGCCAGTTTATCCTAACAAGACGCAGAGACTAACGGTATAGTATTCAAAATTACTTCCCATGCCCAAAGAGCTGTTTTCTTTTTTTGCTAAAAATTTAGGATATATTAAAAAATTAAAACTTCAAACCGTTAATAATCAGAATTTCCAAACTGCTTCCTCTTTAGCTATACTTGAAAATTTCTACCGACTTTGGCTGTGAGTTTGCTATTTATATAAGTCAAGTGTTGGGTTCTTGTTGTAGAGTAATCCAGTGTTTATATAGGCTGAACTATTATTTTCAGTCGTTATGAACTATAGACTGAAAATTTTGTTTAGACGTCATTTTACATTTTTTGAAGGATGCACTGTGTGCATTCCTAATATGGGCGTGGTGCAAGAAAGTTTGTAAGGGGCCGGTGCAGACTATGCAATAGGGTCGATTATAAGGAGAAGATGGAGGGCGAGAAAGCTCATTCCACGCTTACAGCGGAACAGCGTATTCAGCAAAATCGCTATATTCCATATAGTTATTTCTAATTAATATTTTTCCTAGTTCAGGACAGCACAGCCAGGGTTGCTGGAGTTTCTTTCCTTAGTAAGATATACCCTCGCCGACTGGCCATGCGCTTTCCAGCAATAGCTTAAAGAATATGCTATAAAGCTGCTTTTAGAGCGGAGGGCACATGTATATCTTATTGACGAAAGTAGGTTCAGGAACTTTTGGTGGCAAGTAATAATACTTTGTTTTATATAAATTTTGAATATGGACGAACAGATTTGTAGGTTTTGTGTGAACGTCGGTTGTTGTTAATCACCCAATAAAATACCGACTGCGGCTGTGAGTTTGCTATTTATATAAGTCATGTGTTGGGTTCTTGTTTGAGAGTAATCCAGAGCTTATATAGGCTGAACTATAGGTAGAGGTGCCATTCCAATTTCAGTCCATAGGTTGTGACATAGCCACATTCAATGGAGCATGATCCAAAGTTGCACAATTTTGATTGACGAAAATTAGGCAAATGCATAAAATCAAAATGTTGAATAGCTTCGACACTGTTATAGATATTGGTGTCTTTCAACTTCAGTTTATAAGTTTGTGACATGGCCACATCCAATGAACCAGGAACAAAAGTTGTAACATTTTAAATCATGCACATTAGGCTAATACACAAAATTTAGATTATGTAGAACAATAACAACGTGCAACATTTCAAACTGTTCTCATTTTGAAAGCACCCAGATTTGCTGTGAAGCAATTTTTTTTCTAGTTCACGTTTTTGACTTCTTTTCTGAAACTTTTAACCAGATTGACTTCAAAATTTGTGAGGATGTACCTTGAGTCAGTCGCTACCAAAATGATTTAAATAGTCACACTCTATTGATTTTTTAGTTTTCATGCATTGTTTGTTCTTTTTTGGGGCATTTTTAAAAAAATCTTCTTCTCAGAAACTGCTTACTCAATTACTTTAATATGACAGAGGAACACTCCTACGGACTCCTAGTTTTTTAATTGTTAACCAGGTGGAGCTGCGAATTTTTCCTTATTTTTGATGCTTGTTTGTGTTCTTGCTATTTTCGGCTTATTCTTCAGAACCGTCAAACAGGTTAAGCTGAAACTTGGTGGATATGCTCTATGTGGAAGAGTCAAACAAACTGGTTCACTACGTGGTACTGCTATGGATTCCTGACGTTAAACTTTTTTTTAATTCATTGCTTATCAGTAAATGAACCTCTCCTATTTATTTCTATGCACGTCAATGGTCATTCTAATGCTGATAGACGCTTTGGACTTACCTGAAGAAACCGTCCGATAGATTGACCTTAAATATGGTGGCAATGTATTTCAGTAAGGTCCCTACCAAGTTTTTTGAGTGGTCATGTTCCAGTGATTTTTTAATTTTTTTATGATTTTTTAAGGAAAATCTTTTCAAAAGTTTTAAAAGGAAAGTCTTACATGAGAATTTCTTATAATGGTTATAACTTAAATAATTTTTGGCCAGGTTTGTGCCAAACTTGGTTAGGATGTACTTTTCATAAGTGTCTACATATTTTGTGCAAGTGATCATGCTCCGATGAATTTTGGACCTTGACCTCATTCCTAAGGTGACAAGACAACTGACATGAAAGTTATTGTTCACTCGATAACTTGACATCTGTTTTGAGTTAGGAACTTTATGTTGGACATGTTAATGTTTCTCTATGAAGGTCACTCTTAGGCAGTACAGGAGTGACCTTCACCTCTTTTTACTAGGATCACAGTGCAACATACATGAGTTTTACTCTTTATTGTAATTTGAGAACTACTTGAACTGGAACCTTGATGTTGCACATGTGAGTGTTCTTCCATAAAGATCAGACTTACTCAATACATGGGTGACCTTGATCGTATCCCAAGTTCACAGTGCCGCAAGTGTGATGAATCTTTAGGTTAGCTATGTATGGACTGTCCACACAAAGCTGTTGTTACTTGTTATATTTATATGCCATGTTCTGCTGCTTTGCACATAATCTATCCACTAAAGTTCATAATATTGAACAAAATAATCAAGTAAAGATTTAAAAGATGGATTCATGAAATTAAGGCTTGGACTTATGATAAATTCGTTTGACTTCAGAGTTAGCCTTCCTTTGTAGGATCACACATTAAAAAAGAAATAAAAGCTATAGCAGCAGCTTTACCTGCACCAGTTCCCCATGGGCTATATTGTACAGATTGGACTATGAATGGCATCCTTCATCTCCCCGCATATGTGTTGTATTGCATGTTGGTCCATTGTAATCATGAACTTTATATTTTGTGAACCCTAATATGGAATTAAAATATACATACATTGTGCAGGGCCGTTAGTGACATGCAACTTCAATTCATATAATAAAAAGGGTTCGCAGGAGTGTAGACATAATTTGTCAGTAACAGTATAGTTGTTTGCTGACTCTCGGGTTTAAACACACGTATCAATAAAATATTAAATGTAAAAAAGAGAGAATGGTGGAATGGTGTACAGTGCACTGTCTTATGCATGGGGAGGTTTTAATTGACAGGTTTTAGTATTTTTTGGCGGGACATATTTATCATCTCATAAAAAATGGTACCATGGATTAGATGCAAGTTTGCCTAAAAACATATTCAGCCTTGTCTGTTTGATTACATTTAAATTTTAGGGGAAAAAACATTTTCATATTTGTGAAACGGAGATATTAACAACTCAACTTGGAGCACCAACACTATCAGTAGGAGTTTTCGATTGATTAATTTTTGTGTCTTAAATTAAAATATCCGAGATAAAGTGTTCACCATATTAATGATCATATAAGAATGAATATTATAACGCATCAGATAAAGATTTAACTATAGGAGTGGTTTTAATGTGGAAAACTGATCTACAGTCTGTCTTTCCTCGTAAAGAGGCGTATGACCCTACAGATCATATTATGTGCAAAAATTTCAAAATAACATGTTCATGGTATCCTGTATGACCATACATACTTTCACATCAACGTGAGTGGATTTTTTTTAACATCACACAATTTTATTCCTGATGCCAAGTTAAAATACTGGTTATTTTACCAAACATTACTTTTCTAAAAGCTAATTATTGCACAATGATGTACCAATAATCTTACGCATGAGTTGATGTTAGTTTATGAATCATTACCGTTAGGATTTTTTTTTTTTGAAGTATGCTAGTTTTAATTTTGATGATTAAATTCAAAACTGATTTTTGAGTATTTTCAGTAGTTTTTATTAAGAAAAGTTTTTCTTGGTCCAACAAAAAGTCATAGGTATTAGGCTGTCGTTAAAGGCAATGGCAAGACCAACTCACATTGAAGTTATTGAGAATGTTATGCCAAAAACTCTTGATTAAAAGGGTCTCATTAGGTCATACAGACTGTAAATCTAAACAGAAGTGTGATTATAATAAGAGGACTGTGTGAACAGCCCATGCTCAGCTGACGTAGAGATTCATCACACTTGTGTTTCTGTAAACTTTGGATAGGACAAAATAGGTAGACACTTATCAAACGTACATCCCTACCAAGTTTGACATGGGAACCAATAGGAAAGGTGCACTAAAACAAATATGCGAATTGAAAAAACAAAAACAAAAAACAAAATCCCCAAAAATATAAAAAAAATCACAGCAATGCCAAAAATAAAAAATCGCTGGAGCATGAGCAATTGGATAAACTTGGCAGAAATCCAACGAAGGTATACGGCTACCAAATTTTGAGTGAATCTAGTTGATGGTTCCAAAATCTGAATTAGCATTAGATCTAGAATGCACTATGACTTACATAGTAATCAATAGGAGAGGTGCATTTATCGATAAGTAACCAAATTGAAAATAAAAAGTGAAAGATCAGAAATCAACAGTAGTGCCCCCTACTGAACAATTTTTTTTGACCCATCCTCAAGGAATATATCCACCACGATTCAGCTTAATGTGAGTCACGGTTCTGGAGAAGAAGTCGAAAATGGCAATAACTCATAAAAAATCTTTAAAAAATAGCAAAATAATCGCAGCGCTTCCTGGTGAATAAATTAAGAACAAGGAGTCCCTATATAGGAGAGTTCCTTCGTGATATCAAAGCAATTGGGTGAGCGGTTTCAGAGAAGATTTTTTAAGATTGCCCCCCCATAATATATATATATATATATATATATATATATATATATATATATATATATATATATATATATGTACATATATACATATATATGCATATAAACATATATATACATATATATGCATATAAACATATATATACATATATACATATATATATATATATATATATATATATATATATATATATATATATAATCCAAAAAGCTATGGAGCATGACCATTGGAACAAACCCGCTAGAGACCGACCCCAGGTACATTGCCACCAAGTTTGAAATCAATCTGACTGACGGTTTCACAGAAGAAGTCAAGAATGTGAATTAGCATTAGGATATCCATTGATTTACATAGTCATCAATAGCAAGTGTGCATTTATCGGTGAGTACCCAAAATTGAAACAATAGTTAAAAATAAGGAATCCGCAGCATTGCCTCCTGGTGAACAACTTTGTTTGACCCTTCCGCAGGGAACATATCCACAAAGTTTCCGCTTAATCTGAGTGACGGTTCTGGAGAAGAAGTCGAAAATAGTCATAACATACAAAAAACTATAAAAAAAATTACGGAAGATTTTTTAAAATTTGCCCCAAAAGAGAACCCCCAAAATCATTTAAAAGAATCCCAAAATCACCGGAGCATGACAAATTGAACAAACTAAGTAGAGACTCACCCAAGTTACATTGCCACCAAGTTTGAAGTGAATCTAGCTGACGGTTTTGGAGAAGTCGATTGTTGACGACAGACAAGGGACAACGACGGACGAACGACCATAAGAAAAGCTCAGCTACTGACAAGTAAGCTGAAATTAAAACCTGGTTGCAATACGGGGGTGGTCTATTTATGGAGGATTTTAAATGAATATTGTATTGTATTATCAGTATGTACATTTATCTACATGCCAAGTCAAGTCTTTGAGGGACAAATGTATACAATATATATTAATTTGGTTTGAATTTTGCACTTGTTTGTAATTAAATTCATACAGTGTAAGTCACCTAAACTAGAAAATATTTTGAAATTGACAAAATGATCCAAAAGAGGAGGGTATTTACAGTAGAAGCAATATATAAACTTGTCAGTGTTACATATTAATTGTTTATCATTTGGCACTATTCAAAGTAAGAGATGTCGGGGTTTCATGCAGTATAGGCAATGTTCACCTTTGTCACGCTGGTAATTTCATATTACCTGCATGGGCATCAAAACAAGTTAACAATTTGATGCCTTTCAAGATGATCTACACAAGCAATGTCTTTTAATGATAACCTTCTTTAATATGTTCACAAGGCCACATCATTTTTTTTTTCAATTTACAGGCCCCTCTATTGTCAAAATTGGCTAAAATGGGGCAAATGAAATTAAAAATGGGGATTTTATTTGACCTTTTTTTTAAATCAGCACATAGACATATAGAAAAGTCATTTGACATCCTGATATAGCCAGCTCTTAACTATTTATTTCCAATACAAAGGCTTTAGAAAACAAAGTTTATGAATTTGTCCCATTGAACTAGCTTGACAGAGCCATGGCAAAAGAACTTTATTCTCAATCTTTATTACCTCTGACTTTTTGGACTCCCTCCTGTTTTCAAACATTTCTGCACAAGTTCTACATAAAGAAAAATAAGTTTACCATTGATTTTGCAAGGTACAGCTACGCCCGGATAAAAGTTAACAGCCAAAGGCTTTTTTCGCGTTTTGCTGGTGTTTAGCTTGTGTTTGGAAACGTTTGAAAACGTTTGGAATGTGTTTGGAAAGTGTTTGGAATGTGCTTGGAAAGCGTTTGGGAAAATCTCAAACACTTTTACAAAACGTTCGAACACTTTCACAAAGCTACCGAACACTCTCCAAACGCGTTCAAACACTTTCCAAACGTGTTGAACAATTACCCGAACGATTTCAAACACTTTCACAAACGCATTCAAACACTATGTATTTCAAACACTTCCATTTAAATGATGAAGAATCTCCAAACGTATTTTCAACAGGTCCAGCAATATATGATGTACCTATATGTAAATGTGCACTTATCCAGCATTATAGGTTGTATATATTTATATAAAGCACGATCCAAATATGTTTACCCCAGTGTGTAATTCAACTAAAATTAATTAAAGACTTAATTCTTCATTTAAGATGTCATGAATTCTTCATCTTTCAAAAACTGTTTCGTAGTAAATCCATGGGCAATATCATGATCGGATCATGATTCATGATCTGATCATGATATTGCCTATAAATTTACTCCGAAATAGTTCCTAATTTTCAATAAAATATATATATATAATTACTCCATGGACCAATTGAGTATCTCAACTTTATTGTAAAATATACATAGTAGAGCTTTTTGGCTTCTCCATAAATGAAGGCATGCACATGTTGTTGGGATTTTTAGGTGCTGATAAGCTTTTTAGACACTTGTCAAAAATATTCCTGTCATTAGAATTAGATTACCAAGTGGACATTTACATGTATCACATACGTTTGGAAAAGATTTTGAAAGAGTTTGGAAGAGTGTTTGAACGCGTTTGGCAAAGTGTTTGTAAAGCGTTTGGAAAGCGTTTGCAAAGTGTTTGCTAAGCGTTTGCTAAGCGTTTGACTTTCACTGAAAGTGTTTGGGAAACGTTTGGGAAACGTTGGTGCGTTTGGCGTTTGTTAACTTGAACACGAGCGTAACTGAAGTAGCAGACAAACAGCTTTCTAGACTAGAGCATACTACAATTTGCTAACCCTTCATCAGTCAGTAGAAGCATGATTCAACTTTTTGGTGATTACTTTTAAATGTTGTATTGGGAAATCTTTAATTCTAATGACGAAAGTGTATACAGCTAAAAGGTGTTACGAGCCTAGCACATTCGTTATCACACTGTGGTTTAAAATTAAAGCGTTTGGAAATGACCTACAAGTCCACCAAGCAATGTGTGTCAATGATTCAAACGTTTTACAAATCTCCACGTTTGAATATATGCGTTGAGTTGTAAATAACTTTTCCTTAATGCCGCAAAAATGACTGCCATGCAACAAAAATCTCTGCAGGTTCTCCGAAATAGCGAATACAGAATGCCCATCAACATCTGTACTACATGATTATATGTCTTTCGATCGCTTTTTATCCAAACATCTTGCAGCCAGTACAAACTGTATAGGACCGTTTACCCATGTGCTGGCATTAGCTTGGCATCATATATAAATAAATACAAAAAATGAAAGTGTCTTAGAAATCTGTCAATATCTCTCTTCCAATCTATTCAATTTGTGAACATATAATTTCAGATAGTGCTGCATGTTTGTTAGAGTCAGTTTTTATTTACATCGTTTTGCAAAGAAACGTGCTTATTAATTATTTCCTGTTCACTTCATGACCCATATTCATGATGATAAACCCCCACTCTGCATGAATAATGAGGTAGGCCCACTAAATTAAGCATGCGAACGTGCTCATGTCGTCGTTCTTCCAGCTTCAGATAATCACATAGACTGTTTTTTTAATTTTTGCAGCAAGTGAATGCCCAAGTGCTGCCCCATCAATAACCTTCTTTTTCACCGTGGAGTCTTGATAGTTGTGCAAGAGGTTGTAGGCAACAAAGCAATTCACTTTTGTTGCCTTGGCAGATGTCATCGATGTCTGCCAACGGCGGTGGCCATGCATGGTTTTCATGTTTGAAAAATGATTCAAGGTTTTCATCCATGATTTGACATGCAATGTACATGCAAAAGAATAGATGAAGGTCACTTAGGAGTCCAGATGGTGTTTTCTTGACTTTGGCAGAAGCTGTTTTGGTTCAGACATAATTAAGGGTGCATTGTTCTCTGTAATTGTGTCATAGAAGTGATCTGTTGATTCTTCTAATCGTTTCTTCACAAAAGCTTGATACTGTTCCTCTCCCAGATTCTTAATTGACTTTCGAGTCTGGACAACCTGGTCAGACATGATAACCTTTGGGTCAAGGGTGAACAAGTCATTATCAGCAGCAGATGCCTAACCAGTTCTTGAGCAGTGCCATGGAATGCATCATGGGCAAATGTGGGTAATGGACTGTGGTCAATATTGTCCAATGGTCCTACTGTGTAGAGGTGTTTTCTTATGCCTGTAGGACACACAGCTTGATCACACTCATACTGTTGTATCACGGGATTGGCTTTTTATGTAAATATCAGCAACACCCTGCTGTAGGATACTCAGACACCTCTTTCAAAGACTGCACCAATCAGGTTACGTGTCCCAGTCTTGTTTTGCACTTTAAGCCCAAGATAATGAGGAAGTGACGTTTCCATCTTGGAACTATGACACATTATTTGACTTCCTGGCCTATGTGTTTTTGACTGTCATCTTTGCAGCCATCCTGAATTTAAAGTGAAAATATTGAGTAGGCCATGAATATTGTATATGCTACTTCTGCACTTTGTGATGCAAAACTGTGGAATCCCTACACCAAGGAAAATTACTTGGCATGGTTTACTCTGTGTGGTATGGGAAAAAAGAGCAGGGATATGGGTAAAATGTTTTTTCGTCTAGGTAGCCATCCTAAATTTTAGGTAAAACAGTTTCGTGCTTGTTTCCAGAAGGGAACATCGGTTTAACCTGTTTCTCTGACTAAAAAGTGACATCGCACATAGTTCAAACGATATTTTTCAATTGATAAAACAAAAATTAATGTTTTAAAGGAACATATAACATTGAAAAAAAAGCATAAGATGAGCAGCAAATTGTCAAAATCAATGACAATGGCATACAATAGTGTTATGCATATGAGTGAGAGAAGGTTATTGACAGTGGGCACGAACATTTATGAAAATTGAGATGAAAATATTGCAGATAAATCAGATACACCAAATGTTGGACACAGAATAGAAGACCTATTTGAGGCCAACATGAAGCACGAGTTGATTTTGATTAAACATACATCCATTTTATGCCTTCATACGTGTGCGTTTGTACATAAGCAAGATATAAAGTGTCCTGGGATGAAGTATTCAGGATTACACAGTAGCTTGTTTGCAAAGCCTTTTGTATGAATCTGACAATGCACACCTGCATTTTATGGCCCCACTCATTTGCAATTGTGTGTAAACAAGATATAGATTTCCTTGGGATCTGGAATTTACGAATGGAAAACATGATATTGTCACGACCAGCAAGCATCCCATGTTACACTTCAGTCATGTGGCAAAATCATTTGCAAACAGTTCAAAGCAAGTTGATAGGATGATTACCATATTTTAAATTGCATAGATCCGTTGTATATATATATATATATATATATATATATGCGGATTTTTGTGTATCAAGAAAGCCGCATTATACACGACAACTTCATCATTTGTCACTTCCAGGAAAAAACAAAACGTTACAAATAACAACATATACCATGAAAGTACGCTAGTAAGTTAACCAGGTTTTGCTATCAATTACCAATCAAGTGTAAATCTACCAAGGGACACGGCACAAAAGAACCTGCTTTACTTTTCTGCATCTGGGCCATCACCGGATCACTTCTACATGCAAAAATGAGCAACTGCCTTTTGTGTGAGGAACCAGTCGAAGGTGTATTAAATGCCTTTGCTTACATCTTGAAGACTTAAGGTGCAGAAATCTGTGATGATGGAATTAGTCCAACGGGTTTCCCTCATATCTTTATTGGAAAGAATTTATTTTGCGCATGGGGTCGGGGTGGAGATGGCGAGGGATCCTAACAATGTGAGAAGTGTTCTTATCCTAGGTAACACGTATCCAAAGTTCATATTACAGTGGACAATATAAATCCTGCCAGTTTATACCAAACATCAGGGCGGCAATTCAGTAGTTTAAGGCTCCAAGGCACATTGACTTTCATCTGGATCAGATTAAACTTTTTGTGCATACGAACTTCGGAAAAAATCGAACTGAATCGAGTAAACATGTTATTTGTCTGCCAAATAACATGTTTACTCGATTCAGCTCGAACCAGGAAAAAAGTTGGAACATTCCCATTTGTCATGTATATCTCTGCAAAAGCTACTCCACATAATTTGTTTCCTGGTCATTATCAGCCTTTGATTAATCATCTTCAACTTTTTGAATGTTGGCCCAAAGTACGGCTCTGCACTCGCTACCAAAGGACAGATTTCCTGTGTACTTGGCTGTAGCTACTGATCCATTCAGATGATCAGAATGGGTCAAGCTGATTACTACCTGTGTGACGTTGGAAACTTGTCAATCCATGGCTTGTGCATCCCACAAATCACCTAGCATCTTGCCAAGCTGTCTAATGCTTTTCCTTTGTTTACTGTACACCAGCCTCCTATTAGCAAAGGGTTGTATGCCAAACAGATCAAGATCTACCTCATATACTGCCAGGCCCAAACAAAACTGACACCTTAGAGATTTTGATTTGAAACTCAACCCTACTTCCTTTGTCCACGCCGCAGCAACCTGGGAATGACGACCTCTGGCACAGGTCTCTGGTGGGGCAGTTTGCAGGACTTTTAGTGATTCACTGAAATGTGATTTTTCCTTATCTAGCAGTAACGTTTTGCTTTCAGTACCAGGTGTCTCTGCTCCCACTGCTTTCATCTTGTTAAAGGGCAAAACAATTTAAATATCCAGATCTACTTTTCCATTAAGCAACAGGAAGCCTTCCACGGATGCACGTCTTTCCCTGGGTAACAAAATCCTTTTCACTGGTATGTCCACCTGACTGTCAGCACCAACAACATCTCCACATTCCACTTTTGCTGTTCACCAGGTGGAACACTGTGAAGAACTCTGTAAGAAACCAATTACACACAATACGTTCCTTTTTGGGCTGTGTTGTATTCTATGTTTATCCGTGAATAACCAATTTCTACAGTGAAATAAAAAAGTGGCAGTCCTTTGTAGGCCACATCATCCCTGTTGTCACACAGCGCTGTTATGTATGAGTTGAAATGATCCAACCTTTGCAACAGGAATGGTTTTGCTGATGTTTTAAATAAGAACAAGTGCCTCTGGCTTCGCCCAGGTAGCATATTAAACTGACGTCAAAGAGGTTATGTGCTAAAGGGGAAGGAACATCCATTTTGAACATGTTTCAACAAATTTCCAAGTTACCTAAGGCTTACCAAAATCATAAGTGTAGTTTTGGTAGCCCGACAGACCCCACTAAAAAGACCCAGCCCTGAAATTAATGGAACAAAAAATAAAAAAGGACTTTCAAGCCAACATTCTCAAATGAATGTTTATTGACCTAGGCTGAAAATTTTTATTGGGAAAGTGGCCATCGTGTGCTGTTATTTTGCAGTAAAGTCATCTCAAACACAGCATTTTATTTCAGCTCATCCAGAGGGTTAACCTTGGCTGGGGAAACAGCATAACTGCATAGCCACAGTTGTTTGGTAAAATAGCATAACCCTGGTTGTTGGGTGATCGTTATCATGATACTTTGCAGGATTCCAGGCATCCGATCTCTCAGTTACCAAGGCAAACGTTCGTATAAGTATTTTTTAAAACATGACTTATTATCTAAACTTTAATCTGCCTAGTCAATTGTGCCTTAGGCACTTATCACCGTTAGTGGCAAATACAAATGCGACACAACACTTTGAGCCACCATGTCGTTAGTGCATTTGAGATATTACACAATGCATTGATTGCGGGACAATGCATTGCACAAAAATACATTTGATTTGGATATCAAAGTGAGTTTGGCCACAGCATATATTATATCATTATTGATGCTATGAAAATTTTGTTAAATGTTTACTTTTGGTTTCATATATTATACCCACCCAACCACCACCCCTCGCCCTGCAAGATCATCCCAATATTCACTTGCAAACTATTGGTAGTGGAATCTGCAATTTTCAAAATGGCAGACCAGTCGACAAGTCCAACCAATTCATCCACAGTGAAAGTATTTTCCTTACCTTTCTTCCATATTTACTTATCCACAATGAATGTCTTTCCTACGACAGGAAACAAGTCCCTACAATTCTGATACAATTCTATGAATATTTCTTTTCGTCGTCAAAACAGATCTATCCAGAGCTTTTCCCAGCAGTCACATGATAAAGAGAAAATACTCATCTTACACTTTTTGCAACTGGGAAAATAATCTAAACAAGTGGAGCAATCATACACAAGTATAAATTTACTTCAGCCAGTTCTATTTCACCACAAAGCTTTGTAGGCTATTGACAGGTGTGTCAGTAGTAAGCACCTGCTCCATTCAACCCATGGTGTGTAGCTGTTAAAGACAACACACTTTAGCGCTGTGTGTGGGCGAGAATTTGAATTAACCTCGGATGTTTCCTTCCAGTATCTTACAAAAACTAAAATGGGAAAACCTGATCGGTAATCACTATCTATCACCAGAATAAGTGGAATAGTTTCATTCAATAGTGTCCATTAACAGAAACTGCTTTATAGTCCAACAGCCCAATGGTTCGACACCTCAATGGTCTGATGACGTATTAGTCCGTCAGTCCCTTCGTCCGACGACCCCTTGGTCTGACAGCCCATACATACCTACCCACACGCCTCCATACATACATACATAAACAAGGCCTACATACATCCATTATGCTTACATAATACATACGTAGGCCTATGTACATACAAACAAACATACAAACTTATCATGATTATCATCGTAATCTGCAGTTTTGACCTCCGAGTTGAACTTCGTATACACAAATTAAGATTATCATCCCTTGAATTTGGTCTGATCCGATAACCCAAATCCATTAATTGTTCAATTCTCTCGATGGGTTTTCAGTCCTTAAAATTACCTTACATGTGTTCCATTTTTACGTGAATATGATGGTTATAAGGATAGCGATGATCACAAACATCATTGTGATAATGTTGTTGATTACGATGATTTTATGTTTTTTTTATGATTACAAATATCACCATCACCATGGTCATCATAATTAGTGTACATCACAATTATCATCATCCGAATAACAATAATCATCGTAATCACAATCATTATGATCATCATCGTTTTACTCATAATCACCTGTTACCATTGTCATAATTTTCGAAATTATCATAACCACTATAATCATCATAATGAGTTACATCATGATAAACATTATTTTATTTGTCACTACAGTCATCGTAATCATAATAACAACCACCATCATAATTAGCATTGCTGTGTTGATTATTATTATTTGCACAATCTTCACCACAAGTTTTACAATTGTCATCATAATTATGTTTATATACTATGCATAATTTGTGTGTTCCTTAGTTATTCCCTATCCGACGTAATGTAATGTGACGCGGACACCAACTTATGGCATAAATATAGATAAAGTTAAAAATAAAATGTTATTACAATCATACACTCTGTCTATAGTACCCATTCATGTCATTTTTGAGAATCTAAATTTTGGTAAATTTTTAACTTGACGTTTTATTCAAATGGATGGTACATTTATAAAGTTTTCCACAGTAGGATGCCAATCACAAATTTTTGAATTAAATAATCTATCCCACAGCTGTTGTACAATTATTCAAGTGTCGTACAAATCTTGGGTTGCATGGCCCCAAGCAATGGATGAATATACCTTTACGTTATACGTAATTTATTCTTCAATAAATCAGTTCAATAAGGACATTATAAAACTTTACATCAAATAGAATCGTCTATTTTATTTTTCCTTCCATTGATACTCATATTTAATTTTTAACCTAGGCTTGTCTATCAGTGCAAGCTGGAACTTTATCTTTGAAAGAACAAATGTCTGTGTTCATAAACAGACATTATGAGATGTCCCCTTGGTGGGTATTGGATGCTAAGTGCCCACAGCGCCCAGGAGAGTTGTTGACTCAGTCTAGCGTCATACCCAGTAACTTTGGAATCTGCTGAACATTTGTCTTCCACTGAAGGCAAACCAGCTCCGTACATAAGATAGTAAGAGATTGTGTGTATGTGGGACTGTGGGTGGATGGGTAGCCAATAGGTCTTTAGATTAGGACAACACATATCCTAGATTTTAAATGAGGACCGACAGAACCAGTAAGGCAATGTATTATATATAATAACAATTTGCCAAAGGTGAACTGCTAGCTGAACTTTTGTATGGAGCTATTATTACTACGTTTTTGGCAAACCATCTTACATCACAAAAAGGGGAAGGTGGATCCTGATAATTTGGTGCCAATTTCCTTTGATTGTTACTTTTCTCAACAATATGCCTACCCAAACATATTTGATCACTTCAAAATAGCAATGAAGTACAAATGTAAGGTGCTAAAGAATATATGATTTGTTTATACAGGTATACCAACTATGCTTGTTGTAATATTATTGTAATATCTATTTGTCAAAGTATGAGTGTATTTACATAAAAATTTAATGAGGCACACACATCCCGTCTCATACCAAGTGAGTAACATTGGCAGGGAGTTGGGATTAACGAAGCATTGGGAAATTGACAGTGCAAGAACAAACCACACTGACTTCCATGTCCAAAAACGTTGTATCCCATACCTCGTTTGTTTTGAAAATGCAAATTCTAAAATCGAAATAGCTGTCCTTTCTATGTTTGAATTCGCTTTATAACATATGTTTTCCAATTCTTCTCCCACTTTCCCTCTTTCGTTTGTCGTTTTCGAGCTACAAGCAACTAAATGATGACAAGGTGATATGACCAGTTATCTTGCATCTTCAAACTCGTCAAAATGAAAGAGATAGTTTTTTTTTTTTTTTTTTTTTTTTTTTTTTTTTTTTTTGGTTTTTGGCCTGGTACATGTTTTCAAAACTTATATAATGACAGGGATTTCACATCGCAAAAAACATAAAAAACAGTTCACATTTATTATATAGAAACCTTGTCTATTGTAAACCAAAGGCAACCCCGGGTTTTCTTCCCCTTAAAAGTGCATGATGTAGGCCCACAATTGTTGATATTTTACTTAATCACTTTATTTTGAATAAAATATGTGAAATTAGAAACACAGACAAAAAGATAGTGAGTATGCATATCATATAAAAGTATCATTCGCTTACAAGACTCTTGAAAAAAAAAGTCATCCACAAAGCCATACACGTTTGTAGATTACAAAGTCTGTCAAATGACGAATTGAAGGTGTATTTGTGAGCATCAAAATACTGCACTGTGAATAGCGTTTTTTCAATTGTTATACATTAAGCCTCCGTTGCAAATTACAGCAAAATTATATTCATGTTTGGTACAATAAGATAAATGCTATTTCAATTGCTGAATTAAAGATAAATTTACATGATGTAAGAAATAGGTTCGAAATGTGTACATCTCTGTTGCCTCCTGAGGAGATCAAGGTCCTTGGGATTACTCCAAGTGAAGTGGAGTATATGCTTGAAGATTGACCTGTTTAGCAAGCAAACAGGTATCATCATAACTATTCTGGAGTTTCCCTGACCCGATGGATTCGTCTTGTTTTATTGTTATCGATATGTATTGTTATCGATATGTATGTATGTATGTATGTATGTATGTATGTATGTATGTATGTATGTATGTATGCATATATGGCACAAATCAGCCGTAGAACCAATGAGCTACCAGACCAATGGGTGGTCAGACCAAAGGGCTATCAGACCAATGGGTGATCGGTCTATCAAGCTGCAACCTCCATTGCTATTTAAGCACAAAGAGCCATTGTTAATTGAACTCTACTGATGGCTTTGCAAAATATCTGTTCCGATTGCCCTAGGTACAAAAAAGTAGCTGGATTACAGTAACGCCTCTCAAGTCAACAAAAAACAGGGACACCAATTTCAATACTACCCACAATAATACCTCCCATGGTGCATCATCATCACACTAATAAGGCTCTATCTGTAGTAATATCGTTTATAATTGTTGTCACCTTATCTGGCATAGCAGAGAAGGTTAAAACACGTCATAAAAGGGAAAGAGTATCACATACGTCAAAGCAAATATTACAAGGGAGCATGACTATGTGACTGAACTTTAATATACCCATAGAAGCTAGCTACTTTCCCCAACCCACACAAACTCTATGATGCTGTAAAAGCTGAAGGTCGATGTCCCATAACACTTAAGTATCAACAAAGACAGTTGAAAAGACAAAAGACTTAAACTCTGAGCAAACAATCAGTGAGACTCAAGCAACACATGAGAGTTGTAATTCAAAGCTTGGATTCCCAATAGCATGCAGACCGTGGAAACATTCAATCCTCAGCCAAGCACAATGGAGGTATCAGATTACTCTTATTAGCAATTGACATATTCAGTCAGTATGTGTGGGTACGACTCGTGAAGAATAAAACAGGACACAAAGTAGCTAAAGCTATCACAGATATTTTTATAGAGGGTAGACAACCAAAACATACCCTGCGAGTGGATACATGGACAGAGTTCTCCTAACAATATGTCAGACCTTTACTCAAACATCATAATATTCATCTGAAGCTAGCCAATGCCCTCACCGAGGCTAATAATGCAGTACGTGGCATGAAGACTATCAAAAGAAAAATTTGCAGATACATGATGTCTAAACACACACAAGTATGTGGATGTTTTCGAAGATCTGGTAAAGCCTTTCAACAGTATTAACAACTGCAGTTTGGGAAGACTACATGCACAAGTGAATGACGGGAATGAAGGAGAAATAAGATTTGATCAAT
Organism: Hermodice carunculata; assembly: GCA_964020975.1. Classification (NCBI taxonomy): domain Eukaryota; kingdom Metazoa; phylum Annelida; class Polychaeta; order Eunicida; family Amphinomidae; genus Hermodice; species Hermodice carunculata. The sequence continues at coordinate 74,240,573 of OZ026621.1, forward strand.
ACCTTCTGCAAAAAAGAGGAACTTAAGAAAAATACGTACATTACATTGGCGACATGTTTTTTCTGCGTACTAAAGGCCACCTGACTAGCTACTAAGCTAGCCAGGACCGCAGCAGATAAGCGGAGTGCCACAGAATATTATTATTATAGTGAAAATTCCCCATCTCTAAGCCACATTTCCTGGATAGTACCAACAGAAATGGACAGGGCACTGTGAAATGGAATACCTGTGCACAAACTGCAGGACCAGAGTGATGAGGATATAAATGGGAGCTTTGACCAATCAGAACTCCAATCTGTTCATGAAGATGAGGATATAATTTGCAAAGTTGACAAAGTGTTGACAAGACATACCAGAAAATTGGGAGAGAGAAGCCTTTGTGAAATGGTTACATGGGCCAAAGAAATACAATAGTTAGGTGCCTGTGGACAGCCTACAAAATTAATAGGTAGAAGCACCAAGCTCTATACATGGAGACCTTCGACCAAACATTCTTATATATGTCAAATGAAGACTGCAACACAGTTTTCCAGGAAAGAATCCTGCAGGGTTTAAAATCAAGTAACTAGGTATCATAAAAGGAACGTGTGTGTGTACAATTACTGAGACTTATCTGGAAAACAAGTTAGCACCTAATAAGATTATGGTGACATCAGATCTGATTGAATCCTGCATCAGTGATGCACAGTGGCCAGTGTTGAGGAGTATTTCCATAGACACACACCAAGACATTGACATCACCTTTCTGGATTCATATAACGTCAACATTGTACAACATCGAGCACACAAAATTCATCTATATCTACGAAATCTAGACTTGCAACCAGTATAGTTTACCAATAGATAACTGGCTTTTGTATTAAATCTGAACTGCACTGCATGGTGGCATCACAGACCATCCAAAACAAGAAGGACTGGCCCAAACGGGCCACATTTTTTAGGACGTGGCCAAAGGAAAAATTCCTTATTCTCCGTCAGGGTACTACATTGTGGATTAAAACCCAGAATGGAGCAACAGCCCTAAGGAACCTAATAATCCAAGCGTCAAAGCGGGCAGCCCTGTAGCTCAGACCCTGGAACAAGCCAAAGCAGAGCTCCAAGTGGAAAACTATTAGTAGAGGCAAGCTTGGAAAATGACGAAAGAAAAGACAGCCTATAAGTAGAGTCAAGAAAAAAACAGTGAAGAAGAAAGAGGAACATCGATGCAAATTGTCATCCATAGCAAGGAGTCAATGACAAACTGAGATTGTTGAAAACAACACCACAGGATTTAGACATTGGGTCTGTGAAACGGATAGAATAATAAGTTGTCAGCCAACTTACACATAGGGCAGCTATGACTTTCTCCATTCAACTCAGTCCCATGTACATAGATTTAAGGCAATTGTGGCTGCATGTGAAATGTTGCATCCTCAAGGGGATGGATCCACATTACTACCAGCACTTGTTCCAAACCCACCTGCAGAAGTCACAGCGAGATCTGTCAACAATATTGGGGATTCTTTGGAGTCAAGTAGATGTCAGTCTCCAAAAGCAACTGATTACTTCCTCTGTAGGGACCAGGTTTCCTTGTAAGGCCTATTGGACAGTTTACTGACCAGTGGAAACAATTCAGAAAACAAACTGCAGGTTTAGCTCTTCTACAAGGATATGGGTGAAGCTCTCAGTGATGCCAATGATCCAGTATCAGGGGTAAACTATGGCCTTGCCCATCAAGCCATGTACTTTTCCCAGAGTAAGGTGGTCTACATGGCAGTGCCTATGTTCCTGGGTATCTGTCAACAGGACCATCTCATATTGGAGGGGCACCTGTAGACATCAAACTCTATCCCAAGCCAAAACCCTTCCTGTTGATCACAGAGAATCCAGCCTCCAGCTACAAGATGGAGATCATTAACATGGTCCTGCAGTTGTGCATGTCCAAGTATCATCAGGCAGCATAAAATTCATTTCAGAGCTGTGGAAATGAGACCAGCCCAGCATTTTATGAGTCAATCAGACATTGAGACCTTTGCCGTATTACAAGGACAGTGCAAGTTGCAGTATATAGTTCTACCTCTTGAACATCACAAATTTTTGGTGGAAACATTTAAGCAAGGTGTTCGGACTGGAAATACATCACTGAATGGGAACTTTAAGTTTGGACTGGAGTCCAGTGTATTTGTGAGTACAGCCCATTTCACTGATTCCATGCTGTGGGCCATATTGCTGGTGTAACCACTCAAGCATGCACCAGTAACAAGGTGTGCCACTACCAGGACCATGTCACAGGGACACTGATTCATAAATATAGGAATATCATATGTGAACTCAGCTCACCTACATACACTATCAGAGGTTGAAGTAGGCAACAGACATTATTCCCAGCATCTTTGAGTTTCCTGGCCGAACTTTGGATTAGTGTACAAGTGGACTATGTCATGTTTGAAGTTTAGCTGTGTCAATGCGTGCACATAACCTTGATGCTGCTTTGTGTGAAAATCAAGCCATTGCACAGTCTACACCAAATGTGAGTGATCAGAGGAAAAAAATACATAGTAGTGCCTCAAGTTGTGATTCCTCACCCTCTCAACAGCTAGATATTAAGAGACTGAAACCCTGTTTATCTATTAGTTCTGAAGAAGAGTTGGATATCAGTGTGCAAGGGTCTTCGGAAAGTTGTACTGCCACAGAAATAGAAATGGGGGATGCTCTGGAAAAACGTTTGACAGATACAATGAATCAGAGATTCAATGATTTCAAAAGAGACTTTATACAAGATATGAAAGCAGAGATAAAAGAAGCAGTAAAAGAAGCGATCTTAGATCTGGAGAACAGAGTAGGAAACCTAGAAAAAAGCAAAACTGAGATGGAAAAAGAACTAAAAGAAGAAAGAGAAAAAAACAAAGACCTTGAGAGAAGGGTCAAGTTACTGACAAAAGAGTTGAAAAGCACTACACGTAAAGCAGTGGAAAATGAACAATACAGCAGAAAACCTGGTGTTAGAATTTTTGGCATAAAAGAAGAAAATCCAGAGAGGGATCCTACAAGGCTTGTAATTAAGTTGTTTAAGGACAAGCGTAATATTACTATGAAAGAAGAACAGTTTAATGCAGTGCACAGGGTGGGAGCTAAGAAAGGTGATAGCCCCAGAGCTATGCTTGTACAATTTCTGCGCAAACCGGACAAGAAGAAGATCATTAAGGCACCCAAAATGTTGAAGGACAGTGGAGTTACCATAGTGGATGATTTAAGCCAGGAGATGCACCTCCTTTACAACCGAGTTAAAAAAGAACCTCGCGTGGTGGATGCCTGGACATGGGACGGGAAAGTCCATTTTTTGCTACAAGATGGGAGAAAAAGGACAATACATGATGGACAATGCTTGCATGAAGTGTTATGAGACAAATGAGAAGTGACAGAACATTAACAATGTCATAATAGTGTCCAGCATCAATGCCAGTACTAAGGCACAAATGGACCAATTAATGAACTTTTGTGACTGAACTTCATGTATGAGCCTCTGTGCTCAACCAAACCTAGCTATGTGACGTATGATCTCGTGTTTTATTTTTTTTCTCTTTTGGAGATATTATTGGAACATGTATATGGACATTTCCAATGGTGAAGTTATCATGAGACTATATTACTCTTTTCTGTTCGTTTAAACAAAATAGACTATGAATTGCTAGACAGATTTAAACATTTTTTATCATCTTGTAATTTGTAATTTATATGATTTACGTACTTTTTTGTTTGTTTGTTATTATATCATATGTTTTGTATGCTACCCACTGACATTCATATAAAGAGATCTTTTGGTCTGCAATACAGACATATTTGGCAGAATTGACTATTCACCATTCTCTATTTCGTACAATGCACTTAATTTATAAAATAACCATACAGATTTGAAGAGGATGTATAAAGATATGGCTGGTATGATAATATAAAGTTGAGATACACCAATTAGCTCTGTAGGAGATACATGTAGGGAGCGGATACTGCTTAATATGTACATGCACCTTATTGTAGCGTGCAACAAACATTGTTGTGAACTCTATGTTATAACCATGGTTGTGCAGATGCCATACCTATGGAAATACACTTTACGATTCTACATGTATGAGTACTGGCATATTTTCAGGCATATTTTTCAGTTATCACATGCTATCTATGCTATCCTTCTTGCATCTGAAAATATTTAGTTTAGTAATACAGGTATACATGTAAGATTAAATTCAAGATAAATCACTGTTTTTCATTCTGCAGTAGCCACTCATAAGTTCTGTATTTTTTTACTTCACAGGTTTTGTCTGTACATGGTATAATGTCTGTACATAGCATTATCTTTGAATCACAACAAATGTCCATGTCTAGATATTGACCTGTATCTTGGTTGCAATATATTTATCCTCTAATTTGGGTAAAGAAATTATAATACGATGTGATAGATTTTTCACTTAGATTTGGAGATTCAGATTATACTTTGAAAGGTATTCAAAGTTTGAAATGTTGCCATATTTTGAAATACTTCATATATTACATAAATGACTGATGCACCTTAGTTTTGTCATTTCGGAAGCAGGAATAATACTTTGCCATATTTCATGTAATACGCACAGGTGAAGGTTGTGCACATGTAAATTAATTTGCATTAGAGTTCAGACTTGTTTTCCCAATGTACATGTAGATAATCAAAAATGTTGGATAGGTGGCAGCACTGGGCTCATGAATCTGCCCTGTTAATTTGGCTTGGACAAGTCATGCAAAAAAATATACAAGTCATGCTACATACATGGTTTCCAATTCTTAAACAAGATGTTTTATAAAGTGTTAATTGTAAATATACATATTTCCCAATTTGGGTGGAAAACTATGGTATAAAGATACAGACTAGTTACCTTGTTTTGGAGATTCAGAATGTGTTTTGAAAGCTGTTCAAAGTCTGAAATTTTGCGATTTAGACTATTTGGAAACATATCCAAAGTTTGAAAATGTATTATAACTGTAAGCTTACTTCACCAAAGTCACTCACTTCTCCTGGTTGCTGCCGGGTGCAGCATTATATATTTTTGGTTCCTTTTTCTCAGGTGGAGACATCTACTATATATGTAGGCACAGATACTTCGGTACTTGAGGCTCCTTTTCTTTCTATAATCCTTAAATTACTGTAATTCAAAATATTCTCTCTTGCCGAGCAAGATATGCTATAATTTGAATAGGTATTATCAGTTACATACAGTATTGTTGAGTTTAAGGATTTTTATGCTCCTGAGGTATATGTTGCTAGAAGTGTTGATCATCAGATTGATAGTAATTTTTCTTTTTTTCATTGGATATCATTTTAGAAACTATGATTTAGTTTCTCCTTTTGTGGTGTCCTGTATTTGGATGAGATAAGATATCTGGACATGCAGGTACTTCATGAAGTATCTTAAAAGCATTATTTTTCCCCTTATATACAATTATAAATATGATGAAAGGGTAAAGATTGTACCCTGCTTAATTTTCAATAATAGTCATAATTATAACGTTCTCTACAAAAAGAAACGAGAAAGGAAAAAGAAAATTGAAGATCTAGAGGAAAGATTAAAAAGTTTAGAGGAAAATGACGCATTAAATTCTTTGGACATACAGACGGAAATTGATAATATAAAAATTTAATTAGAAACAGAATTAAAATATGCAGTAGATGGATCAAAATTACGTTCAAAAATACGATGGTATGAAGAAGGAGAAAAACAACAAAATATTTTTTTAATTTAGAAAGAGAAACTACAATAATAAAGTGATTAATAAATTACAGGTGCAAAATAAAATGATTAAAAATTTTGTTGAGATTTTAGAGGATATAAAAAATTTCCATTATAATTTATATGCAAGTAAAACTGATTATGATTTTGAAGTAAATTGTGAGGTGCTCTTAACTGAAAATGAAAATGTTCGTAAAGTTACAGAAGAACAGAAGGAAAGCTGTGAAGGGGAGATAACTGAAACAGAAATGTTGAATGCATTGAAAACTTGTAAAAATAATAAATCTCCCGGTTCTGACGGTTTTCCGGCTGAGTTTTATAACGTATTCTGGAATGATATAAAAACCTTCCTATTGAAAGCTATAAATATGGCATACCAATCTGGCATATTAACAAAAAGTCAAAGACATGGGGTAATATCTTTGCTGCCAAAGAAAGATAAAAATATCTTAAATTAAGTAATTGGAGACCCATATCATTACTCAATCAAGATTATGAATTAGCTTCTAAATGTATTGCCTATAAGATTAAAAAGATTCTCGCAGATATTCATGTAGATCAAACCGGGTATGTTAGGGATAGGTATATTGGGGAGAATATCAACAGAATTATGAATGTAATAGATTATACTGATGAACAAGATATTCCTGCTTTACTTGTAATAATTGTTTTTGAAAAGGCGTTTGACTCTTTAGAATGGACTTTTATTCGGAAAGTTTTACAGTATTTTAATTTTGGTCCTTCTTTGATGAAATGGATAGATACTCTATAAACTGATACCCAAAGTTGCGCTATTAATAACGGTTGGACCTCAGAAGCTTTTAGTCCTGCTAGAGGAGTTCGTCAAGGATGTCCTCTTTCCCCGTACCTCTTTTTTTTTAAGTATTGAGATATTATCTATTGTTATAAGATATGATTCAAATATAGAAGGCATAAAAATTGATACACATGAATTCAAAATTTCCCAGTATGCAGATGATACATCACTTACTCTTCTCGCATCAGAAAACAATCTTACTTCAGCCATTAATGTATTTAAAGATTTTCAAAATATTTCTGGCTTAAAAATCAATATGAATAAAACTGAGATATTAAGATTAGAAAGTTTAGAGAAAACAGAATTTAAGGTTGCAGGATACTTAAAATTTAGATGGAAATCTGATTATGTAAGAGTTCTAGGGGTTCAAATCACTACAGATAAGGATGAAATGAAAAATATGAACTACAGACCAAAAATCGAAAAATTAATTAAAGTGTTAAAATTCTTGGGATAAGAGAAAGTTGTCTTTAATAGGAAAAACATTAGTTGTAAAATCTTTAGCAATGTCACAGTTACTCTACATGGTTTCTGTCATACCTAATCCAAGTGACAAAATACAAAAAGAATTGGAAAATATACTTTTTAAATATCTTTGGAATAATAAACCTGATAAAATTAAACGTAAATATGTCATAGCACAAACAATAGATGGAGGACTAGGGTTTCCACATATAAAAACTCAGTTTACTGCTCTAAAATGTGTAAGGATAAAAAGATTAATTTTGGGCTCACCAGCTTTATGGAAACAACTGGTACTTTCATATTTACCATGTCAAGATATATATATGTGGCACTGTAATTTAAATATAAACGACCTGCCATACGTTTTTAAGAAACTTTTTTTTTTGAAAGAAGTTATTGAAAGCTGGTGCCAATATAATTATCATCTTCCAAATAAAAGAAAGGAGATTCTAAAACAAACAATTTGCGTGAATTCTCATATTAAGATAGAAGATAAAGTAGTTTATTATAATAACTGGTATCAAAAAGGAGTTAAATATATTCATGATTTGTTAGGACAAGATGGTAGTTTTTTATCAGCTCGAGATGTTAATAGAAAATATGGATTGAATGTTAATTTGTTATGTATTATGGTATTCTATCAGCCATTCCAGATAGATGGAAACAAGTGCTGAACACTGCTATAACTGATGAAGTGACAGATGAAAGTTTAGAAAGTAATTTAAAGAAAGTAACTAAACAGATTAAAGTTCCAAAATATGTATATCCCATTTTATTGAAGAAACAGATTGAAAGCCAAACACCAGTAATACTAAATGGCAAAATGAATTAAACATTGATATTGAAGAAGAAGAATGGTTTGAATTTTTTCACATCTTGTATAAAGCATCCATATCAAGTCAAATAAGAGAATTTCAGTTTAAGTTTTTACACAGATGTATTTATATGAATAATAGATTGTTTTAGTGGAAATTAGCTGACTCTGATAAATGTGTATTTTGTAAAAAACATACAGAAACCTTCAAACATTTTTTCTGGGAGTGTGAATTTAGTAAAAAATTTTGGAACCAAATTTTTAGACGATGTAGTAATGACATGGTGAATATAAGATCTTTTACTGTGAAAGAAGTGTTTTTTGGTAATAACAGTTTACCACCTGTTTTTAACTTGACTTTTGTATGAGGAAAAATATTTGTATTCTTGTAACAACAAAGAAGTTTATTCCTCATGTTCAGAGCTTTGATTTTTATGTTAAAAATATTCAACAAATTGAAGAAAATATTGCTTTAAGTAAAAGAAAAGTATCCAACCATCAAAGAAAGTGGGATGAATTTAAGTTAAATGTTTGAAGTTTTATTAACATATGATTTGTAAACATCTTACTCCTTTGATATCTGTATATCTAGTTTTATGTCATAGGGGTCTCTATATGAAATGCTAGAAGTATACAGTGAAACCTCTCTATTGTGGACACCTCTGGGACTGGCAAAAAGTGTCCACAGTTGGCAGGTGTCCACAATAGACAGGTGTTTTTAACAAGAAAATTGACCTTTCGGCCCTGAACATTTGTGTCCACATTATACAGGTGTCCGCATTACAGAAGTGTCCACAAGGACAGGTTTTACTGTATATGGTATAAATCGGTACTAACTGGAATAAGAATATACACTGTATCAAATACAAGAATTTGATGTAAATTGTAAAAGGGCCTGTTTTGGAAATAAGAAAAAAAAAACAGTGCAAGTTGACAGTGGAAGATGTCTTTGAAAGAGCTTGTCCTGAGGAAGTGCCAGTGGGAATAGTGAAATTTGGCAGCTTACAAAGGAAGTTACACTACCGACCTGATCATGTTCCATAATTGCAAGTGTAATTTTGCGACATTCTACATGGATGGTCAAACTATGCCTGCAAGACAACTGCAGCCAAATTACAAAACAAATAACCATGTGGGAGGCTTTTGTGGCTTTCATTTAAGGCACAGGCACCTATCAGTCCCACAACTACAGCAACATAAGCAGACATGATTTCAAGTATGGTTACTGCTTCTACATGTTCGACCTCAGCCAGGAACAAGATAGATCTACATTATCAACCTGAAACAACGAATAGTAATGCACGTCTGGAGTTGAAGTTTGCTTAAGCTTTACCAGAATCTGTGACAGCCATTATCTATACAAAGTTCCTGGCTGAAGTGGAAATTGACAAGTCCAGACATTTTATACTACAATTAATACACATCATCCACGATCTGTGTTACTGACATATAAATGGACACATCAGCAGTTGGGGGGGGGGGGGGTCTGCCCAGCAGATTCCCTCCCTCATCACATGATCTTTAGACCCAGAATCCACATTGTCACTACAGACCATAGAAGTTTTCAGGGAAGACACTGGGTGGCATTTCATTTTCTCATGGAGAGACCATGCAAATCATTTGACTCTGCAGTAAATCTACCAAGACTACCATGGTTCAAGGATTGTTTTGACACACAATGGTAAAAACTGTATTTACAACAGCAGGAGGATACAGTACTTTCAAACCTGGCCATCAGGGCCCGTATGCATAAAGGTGGTTTAGCTGTGGTTAAGCTTATTCCAGGGAACAACCATGGTGTAAAGTCTAATCCGTATGCATAACGGTGTTCCAAAGTTACCCTTCGTGTAAAGTTACACCAGGTTTAAGAATCTGTATGCAAGAAGGAAGTATAGCTTAATCCATGGTGTAAATTGCCTTAAACTGCCCTAGATCTCTGAATCTGCCAGGGGGATAGTTTAACGGAGGTGTAAGTTCCAGTGGAAGTCTATTTCCTTGTATACGAGGGACCTTTTATGATATGTAACGTAAATAATCATAACACTCTACATTATGTGAATGTTCATATATGATAAAATTGTCAAATAGTGATACCAACAGTACGAAAGATCAACTCCATTTCACATGCCTTTTACCGTTACCATCAATAAACAAAATTGTACTCTGTGTACATTGGTCAAACATGCCAAATGTACGCACTATCTGAATATTAAATGTGTTTGCTCTATTGCATATCTACGCATGAAAATACTGTAATTACAGAAATCCACACTGATTCCATTACCGGTAGTAGTATGTAAAACAATGACAGTTTGCTTGAAACTAAATATTTATTGCCTGCAAAGCAGACCAAGTTCTGTCTTACTACACTTAGAAACCATGTATGTCCTAATCAAATGCATAAAAACAAACGTCATTAGATGTTACCCTTCATTGGTCGATGTGGCCGCCCAGGAAAAAACCAGAGATAGAACTTTTAGAATTAAATTATTTGGCCTAAAAAAAACCCTGGGAACCTGTGTTTGGCGCATGTAACGTTAACCTCAGGAGTGTGATGCCGAACTCCACCTCAAATAATAATAATAATAATAATAATAATAATAATAATAATAATAATAATAATAACAATAATAACAATAATAACAATAATAATAATAATAATAATAATAATAATAATAATCATAATAATCATAATAATAATAACAATAATAATAATTATAATAATAATAAATAAATAGATAAATAAATAAATAAATTAACAAAACTCGTTGCAGAAACTTCCTTTAAAATTGAAATCGCTTATAAATTTCGATTGTATATATTGAAGGTCCGACCTAGAGTGACTGAATACCTGCATTGCAACCGTACAAAAAAAAAAAAAAAATCAAAACACGTGACCATGCTCCGCACCTTCTCTACTTACTTCACCCCTTTTCCGTCACGTAGGCTACTTTATTGCGTAACACATTCAGAAAAAATAATTCCCGCTTTACTTCGAAACGCGGGAAAAAATCAATCGTGTTGCATAATACCTAATCCAAGGCCGTTTTGCTTCTGTATATATCACGGGATAGGCCTGTGTCATGCACTAAAAATTGGGTCACTATAACCTTTACCTTTGACCCACCCACCCCCCCTATGATTTTACCTTGACCAGGCCTAATATTCTACACCCTTGCCCCAAGTTAGCCGGAACTTGGTCTGCTTTGCAGACAATAAAATATTTAGCGACTGGCCAGGTATTTGAACAGTTAGATGATATTTATATTGAATTCCACTTATTAAATCAGGCTAAGTTAAAATCTTGATCAGTGCAAGAACAATTTTGAAATCAAATATTTTGCCTCCAAAGCAGGCCCAGGCTGCGTATTCTGTTTTCTCCAAAGGTTTAAACAAATACATATAAACATACATTAAAAGTTGTGTTAGAAAGAGGTGAGGTTTGTTTCAGATAAGTTAAATCCTTTTAGTATATTGCATGTGAAAAGTTACTTTTTATAGACATGTGCAAGATGAACGTTTTCTGGCAAGATTTTGTTAACAAATAAATTTACCCGAATATTCAATCATTTTTTATTAAAATTTGCCCGCTATGTAGTCTCTCTCTCCGGCTAAATGCAATTTGATTGCAAAGTTGTGCCTTATATGTCTTTTAAGTATAGTTAAGAAATATAGCTTGAACAAGCCGAAACTTCCTGTGGGGTTTAAGGTCGAGAAATAGGTCACAGTGACCCAATTATGGCATATGACACTTTGCTATTCAATAAAGTGTCTACACGCAAAATTAGGTTAGTGTGAGCCAAAGGGTATAGGAAATATGGTACAGACTAGGGGCCTACGCAAGGGCGGACAGACGAGCAGACGGGTCTGACTAAGCTAAATACAGTTCATGCAACATACAAAACACGTATTATGTCTTCACTATATTATAAATGATCAAAGCAAACTGTTTGGCAAAATGAATTTCAAATGCTTGAACCATAAAATGACCTTGCCTGCGTTGCCATACTCTAAAAGTTAGCATACTATTCCTTCTTTAACTATTGTGAAATGTGTGACATTTCCTCAGATCTTTTGCAATAATATTAGAATCTTTGCTGTAGAATGAAAAACATTTTTAACAATAGTCCACAGTCTACACACTCAACAAACACAAAGAAAAACTTTACCTCTGTAATACCAAACATCGACTGAAGGGTCCGCATTAATAAGGCTGTAATTTGCTTCAGGTGGTCTTGTTATGCCACAGTATAATCAGTACAAATATCTCTTCTCCGGCTCCATAAAGTAAATATAGCGTTCAGGGAACAGATTACTCTCGGCGCCCACATTTTTTCCTCAATTATGCATTTTTTTAGACTTCAAGGAAAAATGATTAACATACAATTTCCATATAGTTGTCTGTGAAATGAAGGAGAAATTTTGAATGTGTTCTTGGGACCAGTTCTGGTGACATAGACCACTGTACTGTGCATCACCCAGTCTGCCATCAAAGAAACACTTCAGACGTTTCACAACAAATATAAAAATAGGAAGAAGTTCGTATTAAATAGGAATGTGGTCCATTATGTTGTGTATCTGTGGAAAGAAATTGGGGAAGCAGCGTTGGATCCTTCTTGAGATATCATGATAACGTCGTCCCCATGTGTACCACTCAGACGGCCCAAAAGATAAATACTGTAAAGTTTCATAAGAATTTTATAAATACAAAGAGGAAAACAGTTTGAAATTGGAACCTGGTCCATCATAAGATGCAACTCTGACAAAAATTTGGGAAAGCTGTGGTCAATATTTTTTAGATATCGCGGTAATGTCGACAAGACGGATGGATGGACCACGCAGCTGACGACAATACCCTCCGGCACTTTATTTGCCGAGGGTACAAAATGTGCATACAAACATGCAAAGTATACATTTGATGAAAGGTCATCCACAGAGGTGTATTTTCTGATCAAACGAACTGTTGTTTATGAGACGATTAATTGCAGGATCAGAATTTTTGCCTTTTCCACAATGTAATGACCATTACTTGTTTAAAAATGAATACCATGCATATGTCTATTGGAATACTTGTTACAATATGCAACTAACAGAGGGATAGCACACTTGTAACAGTGGGGCATAGCTAGACAACCTTCATTTTTCTCATGTTGCCAATTCCCCTCCTCCTCTTTTTGGCTTTGCTGTCCACGCCTTGTGCAGCCATGGTTGTTGTGACTGGACTTGGAAAAAGGGGGTTATATTGGGAAGATAGAAATTTTTATGTTCTATTGAAACTCCAGTGATCACTTGCATCATCATGTTATCCATAACACAGATATATTTTGAGGATTAATTGCACACATATAAGCTTATTGTTTATCATACACGGATATTATAAGAGTAATATTTCCATTATTGACCACTGTGTGTACACTAAATTTCATTTTGACAAACATAAATCTGAAGCCCCTTGCCCCCCTTGTCACGTAATGCAATCTGTCAATAAAAGGGGACAGCAGTCACATGACAGTCCTCACTGTGCTCACGTGGGACAGGTCAGCTGGTCAGTGTCAGGAAAGGGGGTTAAAACTTGTATCAAGGTCTTCAGTTACAGTGGCGTAACTGCCCCATGGATTAGTTACCCCTGTTATAACTACACAAGCTTTTATGCATACCAATTTTCTTACACCATGAACTGAGGGGTAACTAAAACTGTTTTAAGAAATACCATGGGTAATTTACACCTCCTTTATGCATACGGACCCAGGACTGTAAGTTCTTGTGGTTGGGGTTTGAGGGACATTGCAAATGTGTTAGTATCTAACTTGAGATCAAATGAACATGTCATACGCAATTTATGAAGACTCTATAACCAAAACCATTAAATCAAAAGAAGTATATAACATGTTTGCAAGAGCACTTAACCTTTACCAATTGAAATGTCCAATTCCAGGATGTGACATACTTGGATTTTCTAAGCCAAAGGGGAAGAGATAAAAACATTGGGAAAACATTTGTACTTTGTCCATGAAATCAAGAAAGCAGACAGACAAAAGGGGATAGACATCGCACCGCATAGCTGCATAGAATGTAATATGCTGACGAAAGCTGAAGATTTACATTAAGTTAAACTGAAAAGAAAAGAGAATGAGGTCATTGGTGTGGTATAAAAGTGGACGAAAACAAAATTTTCCATAATGAATAAAAATGTCTCATATCAACAAAAAATAAATCAAAATTAAGCAAACAAACAAAAAACCTAAAAGATATACATACCAAAAACTCATGTATGATGTAGGTCTTGACATAATACAATGTGTTTTTATATAATCACGAATCATAAAAGCAACACGGGAAATGACCCAGCATGTAGCTGGAGTGTTACTAGTGAGGAATATATAAATGATGCACTGTGTTCACAAAGAAAGAAGTTATATTGTTGACAACCAATGGAGGTATAATATAAAATAGTTTCAGGCAGTTTAGTCAAAGAGAGTTAAAACATGTATATATATATATATATATATATATATATATATATATATATATATATATACATGTATATATATATATATATATATATATATATATATATATATATATACATATATATATATATTAATAATATATATATATTAATTCTCGAGAAATTAAGTGTCATTTATAGGAACCAACTTTATATGGTTTGGTTTTGAGACACCTAGATCCTCAAAATTCCCAAATGCTTCCTATAGAATGGAAAAAGGTGTAGTTTTATTTTGCACACCTTCAGCTTCCTAGATTTTTCTTCGAAAAGTACAAGACAGCCATGATATTTGTCTTGAAAGGATTGTGCGCGAGTTTCTGGAAATGTTATGTGCCCACTGTTGTGAAAATAATGGGTTTGTTATTGATTCTCGAGGTGTAGTGGCAGGACTTAACACAGGGTCCATTCTACCCGTCATACCTTGGGTACCCAGCAACACTAGACAGACCTAAGGTGCCTGCATGCCCTGATAAAGCTGGATTGCCTGTTTTTTTCAGGAACGCCATGAAGGCCAGAGGGCCCTGCAGGTGACAAATAACCTTCTCCTGGTTTATCCTTTGATTCTTTGCCACCTCTTCTTCACCATTAGAGCCAGGTGGGCCCATTAAAACAGGATATCCTAAGATACCCTGAGGACCAGTCTCCCCTTTCATCCATGGTAGACTTTCTACAGTGCCTTTTTTATTAGGCATGTGCAGGTATTACTCTTCTTCACTGCATCACTTCTATGTCGCATCTTCGATCCATATTCAGCCGACTGATTTTTTTTTTTCTCTTTCATCGTTTGTTAGGCATCATGACATGACAAGCTGAATTTTTTATCGGACCATCTTGTTTAACTTTAATATGAATGCATGGGAAATTATGAGAATATTGCTGCCACTAGTCACAACGTTAACTTTTTAGTTTGTTTATGTCATTTCTGAGAATCGAATCACTGTAAAGTAGAATTACATATTCATAAGAACTACTGTTTGTGCCACACACTTGACCAAGTTGACTTGCAAAGGTATACCTTTACTGGTACTTTGGCAACTTTCTGCAACAAAAAGGCGGGTACACGGGAATGAAAATAAAATGTAGCTTCTTTGTAGAACGATCAAGTTTATTGGACATCCTATTGCAATTAACAGCTTCGGCACAACGTTTTCTTCTTGCATGTCTAATAAACTTTATAGTTCTGCACAAAAGAGAACTACTATTACATATATTTACATAAGAATCAGTAGCAGCGTATCTGAATGGTTACAGTTGGCTGCTCGCCCCTGCTATGGCACTGCGTTCATAAAAGTAGCTGACTGCTATCCAAACTTTGGCGGGTTATTTTGTATACGTTTGTTACCTAGCATGCATACGTTCAGGCCACCGAAAACATGGTTATGTTTTTATATCCTTTTATCACATAAATTGTAAATTTTGGGGATTTATATTTGCTGACGAGAAAGGTAAAGAGCTAAGATTTATGAAAATATAAAAAAGGCCATTTTGTGTTGGTTCATGTCGTAGCTCAATCCCGTCTGCTACCTTATAAAGCTGACGTTACTGACTGAATAAGGTTCTCCCTTTATATCGAATTTTTTATTCTGTAAGGGAGGGATGTGGCCAAGTCCCAAGCGAAAATGTGCATTTCCAATTTTCAGCCAGGTAATAGGAGCTGACGATTCCTGGTTCAAGACCCGGTCGTTCTATGGTTAAAAAACGAGGGCGGGCTGAAAAGTTCTAAGCCTAAGTAGTATATCTGAATCGGATTGAAACAAACTTTTGCCACCAACAAGCACAATCATTTCATAAATCATAGACATAAGACCTGCAACTGTAGTGTGATATGTGGCTTGGTACCAGAGCATCTTTTGAACCCATCCATTGAAAGCAGCAGAAATGGACAAAACTGGCTATAGGTGCTAATCACGTAGCTGCTCCTGAAAGGGCCAACTCCAACACAGATACATACCGACATGGCATCAACTTAAAGGGATGATGACCCTTCCTATTCCACTGTTTAGAAGTGGGCTGCAGAATTTAAGTATTGCAGTGACAGCCTTGATGATCACGTGTGTCCCGGAAAGCCTCCAACAGCAACCATTCCCGAAAATATTACCCTGGTGCATGATATGGTGACGTTTCATTGACGTTGAACACTTGATATATTACCAGTGTTGTGGGCATCTCTCATGAGAGGGTTGAGCACATTATCACCAAGAAATTGGGAATAACAAACGTTTCTGCCAGATTGTTGCCAAATCTCTTGACAACAGATCAGAAATGTGTCAGATTCCTGGCGTCCCGTGACGATTAATGCCGTTTTGATTCAGATCCCATTGATTGTTTGGCCCGATTTGTAACCATTGAAGAGACCTGGACTCATCACTTTGAACATGAAACCAAAATTCAGTGTAAACAATGGCAGCCCCCCCCCCCCCCCCAAAAGCCAAGTCGGTTCTTTCTGCTGAAAAGTTGATGGCTTCAGTTGTTTGGCATTCTAAGGGAATTCTACTGATTGACTATCTTGAAAAAGGTCAGACTATCAATGGAAGGTATTATGCTGAACTACTGAGACATTTGCGTGAAGCTATCAAAGCAGAGCGACGGAAAAAAGATCACTAAAGGTGGTTGCCATGTCAGCGATCCATGATTGTGGCTTCAAACGCATTGACCATTCCCCTAATTCACCAGATTTTGCCCCGTCAGACTTCCGCCTGTTTCCCAAAATTAAAAATTAATTAGCTGGTCGCCCTTTTCCTAGTAATGATGACGTCAGTTTTGCTGCAAATGAATTTTTTTTAGGGTGGCTAAAGCAAATTCAATTTGACCAGCATCCACGCCTTATAGCATGGCTGGCAAAAGTGTGTAAGTCTTCAAGAAGGCTACTCAGACAAATACATGAAAACCATCGACTTTGTACGAGTCTCTCACAGCTAGGCTTAGACATTGTTAGCCAGCCGTCATATTGACAATCCCCTTTTATTTAAGAAATTGCATTATACCTCTCAATGCCACTTTTAAATTTAGCCTATAAGCCTAAGCTGGAGGTGCACCATCTTACGGAATTTCAAGTAGTCAGATGTGATATCAGTTTATTAGACAAATGTTTTGATTGATCAATTTACTCATTCACTTTCATTTATCCAGTACCACAGGAACAATTTCACCGTATCATCTGTATCGTGAGGCTGACACCCTGTCTGTCCAGATAATTTTCTGCTTCATTATTTGTGTTCAGTGAAGCGCCTTCGAACATTTTGTTTACTGATATCGATGTTTTTGCCGATTGATAAGGCTTTTTTTACATACTGCATAAATGTTTTATTCCATGTGTATGTGTTCATCTAGACAGATAAACATTATTTAGATGTATAGCTGTACCTTATTTATACAGGGGTTTAAAATCGGTAAGTTTTCAGTTATGTTCCCCATGGCCTCTTAGAGACCCGCATCTCCCGGCTCCTCGTGCATTTTCCATTCACAGGTGTGTGTGCTGTATGTACAGACAAACGTGTCAAAACGGATACCTGTGGAGAGATGTACGCTATTAAATCAAACTGTCATTTCCTCAACCTAAGGACCTTCAGCAGCGAAAACACATATGACATGGTGGCAAATGATCATTTTCAATATATAACATCAAGGATCCCTACTTATATTAAACACAGATTTTCAAAGGAAAGGTTAGCTCCTTGTAATTCTTTATGTGTCTTTTTTCACCTGGAAAAAAAATTTTAAAAAACGCTGATTACCTTGTTTCAATCCGTTCTATAAGGTCGCTTCAAGCGAAAACTTTCATCCCTACCAAGTTTGACGTGAATCTGGCTGACGATTTTGGAGAAGTCTATGATGTGTTTTAATGTAGCAACACACATTGACTTTGATGCATTGTAATCAGTGGGAATGAATGCATAAAACAAAAAGTTTCTGAACTGGAAAAAAAAAACTAAAGAAAGAAGCATTTCTGGCGTGTTTCAACCATAAACCAAGGCACACGAATATAAGCCATCAGCTTATTCTTTACCAGGGAAAAGCACTCTTTGTCACATGGATATATTCCAATCATTCTTCTGATGCCTGATGGTATCTAATCTTTTTATGCTGCAGAAGTCACACATGATCGTTCACAATATAAAAAAAAATCCTTTCCATAATGTAATATCCATATCATCCAAGGTTAATGTACTAGACTATGCTAGAGAAAAGAATTTATCTGATGGGCCTATGGTTTAAGTTGAACGAGAAATATGTTTTACGTGGCTTCCCCCCCCCCCCCCCACACACACATTCTGTTCTCTACACTTCAATGAAACAAAAAATGCATATCCAGTTCAAATGTTTCCATCTTGATTCTTCTCTTCTTTTCTGTGCTTCTGTCAATCATGATGGCACCAGTATGGTCGATAGTGTTCAGGTTTATTAACTTGTCTGTTTACTGGTAAAATCTTGTATATATCTTGACGTATGCACGCAAACCTTATAAGATCTTAGCTTTGCTTTAGTTTTGCCTGCCTTGTGTATGCCTTACAATTGTCCTTTTTCTACACTCACGACATAGAGGGCACATTTTTCCCTGAAGAAATGGCACTCCCCTAACCTATTCCATTCAATATATGGATTGTTGCGGAATGCTCCAGGCAGCTTTCAGGGCTGGACAAAAATTCCCCCATTCTTCCTGTGGCGTGCTGAAAGATCAAAGTGTGGCCCATTACAAAATCCATTGGAAACCTCTTGACAGCAAATTAGGGTTAATGGTGATGGTATGTCTCCTTTTATTTGATGTTGAGTTGATGCAGCCCTAAGCAAAAACACAAAATCATAATGTGCATGCTTACTTGAATGATTATGGCCTCAATATTACATGCAATACAGGGAAGGTAGTTAAATGAACATGTGCATATAGTAAATCAGAATTGCTTTTTTAGGTAAATGGACTCTAACATAATCTTACTGGGGACCTCAGTCTTGATTTAATAAGTTTGATTTGTGAGTCATTACGGTTTTACATCATATATTGCCTATAATTTGGGCTCTAATGTGGAGACGCGGATTGCTGTATGGTAGGTTTGGCAAGGTAGGTACATACAAATGCCCTGTTATATGAGATACTGGCCTTATAATTATAGTAAACCTCTCAGAACCGATGGTTCTGTCCAACATACCACACAAGTTGCGACAGTTTTATCAAGCCAGTCATGCGGCTAATGGGCTTAAGACAAAAGCTCTGTGGCAAGCAGGACTGGCTACTTGGATTAACTTATTTTTATCTGCACATAAATAAAAACATTCAAAGTCAATAGTTAACAGGTAAAAACCAACTTCCCCTAACGCAACACATTTGGTTGTCTGAGAAGCCTTTAATTAAAATGTATAAGCCATGTGAGCAATCAGATCTTACTGGTGCATATGTGTCAGATTTTACACGATTTTCGTGTTAGTAAATGTTATCTTTGATTGTGGGATGTCTAAGGGTCTAATTTCAAAATCTTCCTTATATTGAAGTAATTTGTGCCCCATACGAAACTTAAATGTAAACTGATAGGTCTTCTGCCCCTCCACTCCCCCCCCCCCATGTCCCTGTGTGCTTGAATTTAGCGTGGCATCAGCCTAGTGGCAGTTGGCCATAAGGTCTCCCTGGTAGCCATGATGTGACAAACGGAATGGCTGATGTGCGGCAGCATACTACTTTTGTTTGAGGCATCATGATAACTGGCGGCAATAGCCACTAGCTGGTGGTAGTTCCTCTGGCATGACTACATACGTCTTAGATACTACTGCACATGAACGGCATTGTTGTAAATCATGGATGGCAAGGAGCCATATAAGGCTGTTGGACAGAACACTACACATGAAATTCACGTGTATGACATATGTGTGTAGATGTAGAGGATATCGTTTTCAAGGAAAATTATGCAACACTGCATTGCCTTCATCTTGATACTTTGTTGATTAACGGCATATGATCTCCACATCATTCAATGTATGTGTTTCTTCAGGTTTAAGTTTAAACAGGTATGTCATTTACATTTCGACCGTTCATTGTGTAGAATACTTCATTGCAAGTGTAGTAAAGCCACATAACACCAAATCATAATCACGAACATCTGGAATTTATTTCTTTTTAATCATATTATTTAAATGTAAAAGATGAAATCGCATATCTAGATGTTGCATTGTGCTCTCCCATCGTTTTCAGTATGGAGTAGACAACCCTTTTCACAACATTTTCGAGACACATCGGAAAACGGATTCTGACTGGCTGTGACGTATACAGGTGTAAAAATGATGATGCAACTGACGCAGTTCCCGGGCCTTGGGGGACTGATTCTGCATGTGCACATATATCGCAACACTATATTAGTGTGCTCTTGTAAAACATAGAATGGCGAAACACAACCGGAGACAATTGGTTTCAATAATAAGATCCGAATATCAACAAAGCATATGGTGTGGAATCTTCTTCCCCTTTGCATAGGTCTGTCGGCCTTATTTTTATTTTCTCTCACACAAAAAACGTCCATATACAAAAGATTGACAAGTGAAATATTTCCAGGTTGTCATATCAGCATAAAATTCAGGCTTTCTTAAAACAAAGACAGGGCATTCACAAACTGTTTAGATCAACTTCCGTAACAAGATGCGAATGTGTTATGTTATCCTTGCTAACAAAACACCACAATGACATCCAACATATGTTTTTTCTTTTCTTCTTTTTTAAGCATGGCAAGGTGATTAATTGGAGAAAGGTTCCGTTACTGGTCCTAAAATTGTATTGAAAACTGTACAGTCGACAAAAACTGAGGGCAGGCAATTTTTGTATAAGTTTGAAACAGACAGACAGACCAAGAGACACATGCATAGATAGGCAGAGAAAAGATGTTTGTATAAGCAAAAGACAAACATGATGTATTTTAAGAAACCAAAAAGCGTTAGGAGACAAATTTATTCATGTTCTCTGCATATCACCATGTTGTATGCTGACAGAGACACCAGTACATTTCTGTAAAATAACCAGCCTGGGAAGATAAACAAACTGGTCCTTCTTGATTGACCAGTCATTTCCAGCAGTAAATGATGCGTCTCTCGATAAGTTCAAATGTGCCAGAATCTCGTGATGGCATGTACGACAATAAAAAAGATACTATGACGAGAAAAAAAGGGATGAAAACTCTGTCTGTAGTGCTTATTATCAACTCAATAAAATATCTGTAGAAAAATAAGCCTTAAGATTTCATAATGACTAACCCCACACTGAAGTCTATAAAACTTATATGGAAGAATGCAACCTGCTATAATAAAAAAAGTGGACCATATTTCCTATAAATACCTGTACATTTTTTAAATAGGTTTAATGATGCTATGGTCAACACTTCATAACGTTTTCCTGACAACATCCTTCGGATGGACGGAGAGAAGGAGCAGGTTACAATAATACCGTCAGGACTGTTTGCTCAGATAGAAATAAAAACACATAACGAATATGTCGACCCAAGATCCTCCAGAAAATTAAAAGTCCCTCAGCGGAAAGGCGTTGCAAAACAAGCCCTGATGTTTAGGTAATTTGGTTGGTTTTCACTGTGACAATCCATCCAAATGCAAGAACAAGCATCGCCTGAATAGAACACTACTTTCATTTATACACACTGACAACAACATATAATATTTTTCCTCAACACCATGTGTATGCACAAATTTTTGATGTGCATGAACGTACATAACACAAAGATTTTAATGTACATGTAAATATATAAGTAGAGTCTTTCAATCAGTCTGTTTTCTCTTCCATCTATCTCTTTCTCTAGCTGTCTAATATATATTTCTATCTCCCGCCAGCCGCAGCACCCAAGAGTCAAAACCCCAAATGACTTTATTTGACACAATGTACAGGGTTTCGTAAAATAATGTCATTATGACATCGAGACACGTAATGTAATAGCTTATAAATATACTTTAGTGCAACGTCATAAACTTTGCTATCAGAATAAGGGCACCAAACTTGCTAGTCTGACATGACTGGAGATACCTAAGGATAAGATTGTGTGTTTATTCTCAACAAAGCAGAATGCCATATATTGAAGAAGAGGGCTGTAGGAGTTCAAGTAATAAGAAAATAAAATAAAACATCAGCTGCATACGTAGTAACTTGAAGTCATACGAATCTTTTTCAGACTCTGAATTGTTGATGCCTGGCTAAAGCTTTACTCATATGGACAGGTCTTCAAGGAGAGGGGGTAGGTTTATGTGCATATGTCAACGATAGATTCTCATTTGAGAAGCTAGATATCCCAACGGACCAAGGCAATGACTCTGGTCTTGAAACCTTATGGCTAAAGTTTTACTTGCCAAATACCAAGCCAATTTACATCTGCAGTTTGTACAGACCCCCTGATACAGTTACGGAAGAGTGTTTAATGGATCCGGAAAAACAGATTCATAACTTTCCGGCTGATGCGGAAACAATTATCTTGGGATATTTTATCATCAATTACATAGTAAACAACTCAGCATATAAGTCATTGTTCTCAATTCATGTTAGATTCAGAAATGTTTTCAGTTTATCAAAGACTTTACCAGGATAAAGTCATTCTGCATCTATTATAGATATTATTTTTGCAAACACATTTCATATGATAAGCTGTCCGGGTGTCATTAACTATGGTCTGAGCAAACACAGCCTGATCTGTGCTATACGTAAGGGTCGTCGACCAAAAGGTAGAGTCAAGATTGTAAAAGCCAGAACTTACAGACCTTTTATTTCATCTGATTTCCACTCTGACCTTAATAAAATGGATTGGTCTCAAGTTTCCAAACTGACCCATGTTTCAGCACCGTGGACTAATTTCTGTAACTCGCTAGTACCAATAAGTGATAAACATGCCCCTATTTTTGAGATCCAAATTCGTGACAGGGAACCCCCATGCGTCACTGACTAGCTTAGATCCATGTGCAATGACAGAGAAGAGACTATTTCAGGGCCAAAACTAATGATACCAACAAATTCGAAGACTGGGCCAAGGCCAAAAAGATCCATAATCGAACAAACATTCTTGTCGCGAAATTAAAAAAAGGATTTTATTACATAATCTATTTAAAATAATGCCCGTGACCCTCAGAAGCTATGGAAATCAATTAGAAACATTCTTCCAGCTAACATTTCCTTAGGGCCTACGAAAATTGTTAATGGGGTTAAAGAGATCTCTGATGCTGGTGAAATGGCCAATTCTTTTAATGATTTTTTTTTTTTTTTGCCAGCATTGGACATACTCTTGCCAGTAAAATACCTTTTTACGTTTTTAACCCACCGGTAAAGAAGACAAATTCCAGCTTTAAACTGTCGGTGTCACCAGACTTCATACATTCTCAATTCACTAATCTACCAAATGGGAAATCCACGGGATTTGATTCCCTAAGTACCTGCCTTCTTAAAGCTGGGATCTCTCAGTTCCAAACTCCACTCACTCATATATTGAACAGCTCTTTACAATCAGGTGGCATCCCTCCTGAGTGAAAAACTGCCAGGGTCACCCGATTCTACAAAGATGAGTTTTTCACTAATGTAAGTAACTATCGACCCATTTCAGTACTTCCAGTCAGTATGAACGTGTTAGAAGGAACTGTGTACAATCAGTTTTATGAGTTTCTAACTCTCAATAACTTAATCACCACCATCAGTCTGGTTTTCGGAAATTTCATTCGACGACCACAGCCTTAAGTCACTTTTCAGACAAGAATCACCACGGCATGGATGATGGTAGATGTTGTGGTGTCCTTTTCCTTGATCTGTTAAAAACCTTCCATATCGTAATGCATGACATTCTTCTTCACAAGCTGGAAAGTTTCGGTGTCAAAGGTACTGAACATGTTTGGTTCCATTCCTACCTCACAAATAGAATCTAACGTACAGTCATTGATGGATCCCTGTCTGACCCACGTAAACTTACCTGTGGGGTCCCACAGGGATCCATCCTTGGCCATCTCCTATTTATACTCTATATTAACGACCTTCCTAATAGTATCACTAAATACAGTGTCATGCTGTATGCAGATGACACTGCATTGTATTTCTCTCACCATGACCCAGCTGAGATTGAGCGAATCTTCAATATGGAGCTTGGCAGCATCTCCGATGGTTCAAAGTAAACCAACTCACTCTGAATGCTTGCAAGACTAAGTTCATGATTTTTGCAACCTCTAAAAGGCTAATATCCGTGAGTTA